>CM037876.1:320917139-321223554 GCA_021292165.1 Shinisaurus crocodilurus | reverse complement strand
TCCCGGCAAGTTTCAGCGGCCGCGGAGACCCCCGCCCACGCTGGGGGCGGGGCGGGGCGGCTCGGACTGGGCCCGCCCCTCGGAGGCCGCCTTGTCCCGACGACGCCCCTCCCCCCTCTCTCTCACCCCCCTCCCTCAGGACGGCGACGTCCACCGGCACCTGTACCTGCAGAATGTGCTGGCGAGCGCCGCGGAGGAGCCCGGAAGGGCCCGGTAAGACTCCACCCCAGCCTGGCTCAGCTCTGCCCGCCGGCCTTCCCCCCGCGACCCCCGGCTCCGAGCGAGAACGCCCGCCCGCCCGCCCGGGGGAGCTGCAGCCGCAGGGAAGGCCCCCGCCCCGCTGTCAAGGCCAAGCGCCCGCGCCCCCGCGTGGGCCCCGGCCGGAGGCGCCCCCTCGCGCGGCTCTTCGCCCTCCTGTGCCCGCGTGGGGCCTCCTGGCCTCCGCTCCGGCCGTGCCCCCCCCCCCCCGCACCGGGGGGGGGCGTGCTTCCCTCCTCCTCGCTCACTCGCTCTTCCTCCCCCGTCTCTGGCTGCAACTCAGCGGAACCAGACGGTGGGCTGCCTTTGCTCCCGTGGTCTGGGCGAAGCAGCAGGAGGATGGGGCGGAAGGTGTGGGGGCGTCAGTGGGAGGAAAGGGTGTGCCTAACAGGTGCTCAGTTGTCCCCAACCCAAGTGACCGTTTCAGAGTTCAGCGGGATGAAGTGTTACTGCTCCTTAACAGAAATTGGCTTTCTTTGTTTCTCTTTCAGCACCTTTGAGATTTTCTGCCATGTCGCTGGGTGCCGCCAGGTTTTTGACACCTTGGAGAGTTACGAGCATCACTATAACATGCTGCATAGGAATGTTTGTTCTTCTTGCAAGCGATCCTTCCCTTCAGCACATTTGCTAGATGCTCACGTTCTGGAGTGGCATGACTCCCTCTTCCAGATCATGGCAGAGAAGCACAACATGGTAAGCAGCAATGAGGCCCGGCCAGGGCAGCCTGCCGCTCAGCTGCCCGAGTACACACATGGCTCTGAGGCTGTTCAGAATTGTGGCCTGCATTCATGTAGACAAGAATGTTGCCATCGTAACTGTTCAGACAAGTTACAGAGTAGTTTACGTGGAAACCAGCAGCCTTGATCCAGTAGTACGAAGGAGCTCATGCCTGCCTCTTTGCTCATCTTTCTCTCTCGTGCACTGAATGTAATAAAGTCGCCATCAACATAAGCGGAATCCGGACAAGGTGGAGGCAGGGTGGGTAGGCGGTTCTCCTGTCCAGGAATTAGGTGCATGTCCTGCTGTAGATGGGGGTTGCACTCCCCCTGAAAGAGCAGGTGCGTAGCTTATATCCAGGGATCTCCTGGATCCAGTATCTCTTGAGGCTCAGGTGGCCTTGGCTGCATGGAGTGCGTTTAAGCAGCTTTGGCTGGTTTGCCAGCTATGACCGTTCCTGAGCAGGGGCAGTCTGGCTACGGTGATCCATGCTCTGGTAGCCTCCCAATTGGATTACTGTAATGCATTTTTACATGGGGCTGCCCTTGAAGACAACCTGGAATCTTAGAATATTGTAGAATGTGGCTCCCAGAATTTTAGCTGGTACAACCAGATGGGAGCATAATATACCGATTCTTAAAGAGTTATACTGGCTGCCTATTTGCTTCTGAGCCCAGTTCAAGGTACTGGTGCTGACCTTAAAAGCGCCACATGGCTTTAAAGACCAAATACCTAAAGGAGCGTCTCTTCCTGTATCAGCCTGCCATGTCTGAAGGACATCAGGAGAGGCTCTTCTCTGGGTTCCTTTGCTAAGGGAAGCCTGTCGTGTAGGAACTAGGCAAAGGGTCTTCTCTGTGGAGGTGCCCGTCTCTGGAATGCCCTCTCCATTGGAGCTCATCTCACACCGACGCTGTCATTCCAGTGCCAGGTTAAAACTTATTTGTCTGGACATTATGTAGCGTCGTGCTGGTTGCTTTGCTTTGCTGTTCTTATGCTTGCGATTTGTTTTTATCCTGCTGCTTTATGATGTTACTGTATTGTAGCATATTTGATTTTTATGCCTCTTGTATGCTTCCCCAATATCCTAGGATGAAAGTTGGGTTGAAAATACTTTAATTGAATAAATAAACTCAGTCCCATCATGGGTTCACCTTGCCCGGTGTTGTTTTTGTTGGACTCTGAACAGCAGTCTCTCTCCAAGACTGTTCCCAGCACTGCTGCCTGATTTTCTCTTTGCTGGAGACGGCAGACCTTGAGCCCGAGCTCTCCCTGCCACAAGGCTGTGGCCCCTCCTCGTCAAAGACTCACAGCACTGACCATGGCACCTTGCTCTTTCTCACCCCCGTTTTCTAGTACCAGTGTTTGGTGGAGAGCTGTCTGCAGAAGTTCAAAAGCAGCAAAGACCGCAGAGATCACTTAGTCAAAGTGCACCAGTACCCACCTGATTTTCGCTTTGATAGACCCCTGAAATCTAAAAGGTAAGTACATATGTATTTGTAGCACTATTGGACATGTATAGTGAGTGCTCAGTGGAGTTGTTTTGGCAAGAATACTTGGAGGTATAGACAAGTCCTGTACGGAAAGGCAAGGCAGGTTTTATGAGAAGCTGAAACAGAAGTGTCAGGACCACCCCGGATGTGGTGGGAGGAGGAGGCTTGGCCTCCTTTTCAGAACGTCCCTTGTTGACTGTCCTCGGCACTCTCACTCTGGGCTCTGTTTCTGCAATAGCACGAAGGAAGTGAGGCCTCCGTCAAGAGAGAGCAGCGTGCCAATGGATGTGAACATGGAGCACTGTGAGCGGTCGGCAGTGGACGCCATGGAAGTAGGTCCCTGTGAGAGTGCCATGGAGAGTATCCCCCTGCCTGGGATGGAGAGTGCTTTGGGCCACCCAGTGCCCGAGAGGCGACTCTATGGATCCAGGTGGGTGCTTCTCGCATTCTCAGACCAGCCAGGACCGTCCGCCTGTTTCACCATCTCATTGTGCCTGCCCCTGTTTCTGCTTCCGCATGGGAAACTCATAGGCTTGTTTCTGTCTATCCAGAATTAGATACTTTCATGCAGAGCTGGGCACAAGGTAATGCGCGTTGTGACTCTGCTATTTGCACAATGTGTATTAGTTTCTTCTCATCTTTCACAGGAAGCTGCGTAAATGCCATTGTAGGGGGAAATGCCGAGGACTCCCAGCCCATCAGTTGACTTTCACTGGTGCATCACGGCAGTAGTGAGGGCCGTCCGTGCCCAGCCCTGGGCCTGTGAGGAGCTGAAGCCCAGACATAAAGCGCTCTTCGTTTCAGAGCAGTTGTCCCAGCCTTGCTCTAATCATCACAATCACATTTTTTAAAACCCAACAATTTTCCTCTGCTGCATAGGGGTGTGCCCGTGCCCATGGGGGTGGGCGCCCGCACACCACACACACCTATTGATTTCATGTTATGATGCGTAACTGGACTCTAGAGTAAAAGCCAAGAACTGTTCAGTATTGTTCCAATACATTTATATTTGCGTAATATAAACTGGGCATGTTTAGCCTTCAGAAGAGGAGACTGAGGGGAGATATGATCGCACTCAGTACTTGAAGGGTTGTCACAAAGAGGAGGGCCGGGATCTCTTCTCAATCATCCCAGTTTGCAGGATACGGAATAATGGGCTCAAGTTACAGGAACCCAGATTCCACCTAAATATCAGGGGAAATTTCCTGACTGTTGGAGCAATAAGACAATGGAATCAACTACCTAGGGAGGTGGTGGGCTCTCCCACTCTGGAGGCATTCAAGGTGCAGCTGGACAGACATCTGTCAGGGATGCTTTGACCTGGATTCCTGCACTGAGCAGGGGGTTGGACTCCATGGCCTGGTAGGCCCCTTCCAACTCTACTTTTCTATGATTCTATTATTCTAATGAACCCTTATAACAGATTAGAACTCTAGTTGTGAAAAACATCTGAACTATTGTAAAACCTCTTGGCAAAGAGTGAGTTTTAAATAATACCTAATCTGGGCTTAATTGGCATAATGTTTTGAATGCTTGACCACATTTGCCTACCCTATTTATCCGAGTATTTTTGTTTTTTACCAATCAAATGACCAACTCGACCAAGTCACAGATACTTGTGGAAGCAGAAGTTCAAAACATAAGTATCAAAAAGGACTGCATCCCTCTCTGAGCTGAGGCACTCTTCAACAGGAAATAGAAACCATTTTTAAACGTGTCTCAGCCTGCATCGTGGGCAATGCACAGTCACGTAAATAAGTCTTGAATGGCGATGCTCACGTTTAGTGGCAGTTAATTATCATTCTTTGGACACTTGAGAGACTAGCAGAGCTCCACAACTTCTAATCCCAACAGACCTTGTCTGCATTCTTGTTGCATTTTGTCTTCCAGAGTCCCACCCACAGTTTGTTTTGGGCAAGGGGCCACGCGTGGCTTCAAATGCAGAAAAAAGAAGGCCTGAAGGGACCGGTGCACAGCCCACGAAGAACCTTTGGAGCACCGAGAGGCCGCAAAGTGCATAAGACCATGGTGGAGGGACATTGTGGGCTCCTTTCCCTGGGGCGGGGGGAATGGGCTGCCTCCGACCTTGAACAGAGGCAAAGTGGGAATGAGCCCCTGCCCTCCCTGACGGAGGCACGTGAGCTGCCGTCTTCTGCTGGAAGCCACTCATGGAGTCCAGCTCCATTCAGTACTCCTAGAAGTTACAAGGGGAAATATGGTGGGTGAAAGTTTTCCAGATATTTTTATAATAAAACACTCAGCATTGCTGGATGACGAGCAAAGTGCTCTATACGTATACATTCCTCGTAATTCTTAGATCAACCCTGTAAGGTAGGGCATTATTACCCCTAAATTCCAGATGGGAGAAGGAGCTGAGGCCAAGAGAGGCTTGTTTAATGCCCCCAAGAGAGTCTGACGTGGGAGTCAGTCAGCCTCTTTGAGCTCAGTGGGACTTCTGAAAAATCACGGCCCGCTCTCCTGCATACTCTGCGGCGGCGGAGGGCGGCCTCCTGGCCGAGGGGTTGCCCAGTCTGCCCAGCGGAGAGGAATCCCCGCCTCCCCAGAGATGTGCGGTTCCTCCGGCTGGGCTGGGCACCCGAGCACCTCATGCCTGCAACAGGGCCTTGGGCTCCAGAGTCTCCGGACGATGCCTCCAAGCTGCCCAGGATGGGCGTGGTGGAGGCCAGGTCTCCGTGGGCCCACTCGGGATCAGATGAGGCAGTCGTGAGACCCAGCCGTGCCTCGGGCCCCTGCCAGCTCTTCTCCAAGGGGCCTTCCTTCAGGAGGCGCACCAGGCAAGGGCAGCAGCAGAGAGGACCCTTCGTTGGTGGTGGTGGTGGTCCTGTTATGGGGTGCCCTCTCTAAGGAGGGGCACCTGCATGGCACCCCTTTCAGTGCCGGGTTCTTTTATTCTTCCAGGCATTCTAATGGGAGAAATGCCTGAGGGCAGAATCCCCCTGGTGCTGGGGGAGGGGGGTGGAGACTTGTGTTTGCATGGCACGGCTTACTGTCCCCCCCCATCTGCTCTGGAGGGGCCCCCAAGCATCTGGAGATTTTGGGGGTGCAGCGGGGTGGGAATTGCCCCCCCTGTTCTGTCAGAGGTTACTCCGTCATGGGGGTCCGGTCTCGGCTTGAGGCCTGTTTCTCGTGGCTGCCACAGGCTTCTCCTGTTGGGGGCTTCATTGGGGAGGGGGCCGCTCCTGTGTGCAGCCTGCATTTCCTTGTATTCTTTGAAAGTGGTCTCTGCTCCTGCGAGCTGCTCTGGAGGTGTGATTGGCCGGCAGGTAGCACAGAAAACCACGGCAACTTCCCGCGGGGCGGTTCGTAGGCCACCCTGGCATGGCTTATAAGCCACCCCAAGTAGCCATGGTTTGCTGTAAGGTTCACTAAAGCCCCTAGACTCTAGAAGGCCTAGCGTGTCCTCCAAACCCAGCAAGTGGGCAGATACGCCAACCAGCAGCGGATACGTGATTTTCATGGTTCAGTCTGTGGAGTCACGTGTGTTCTGGGATGGGATGGTGGTTGCGGGATGTTCCTTGTAAAAATCATGAGGAGCCATGAAGACCTGTGCCTTGGGTCCGTGCTTGTGCACCGTGGCAGTGCCCGCGAGTGGCAGGCAGGTGATTTTCGTGGTTCAGTCTGTGGAGGCTGATGTGGGCTGTGATTTGATTGCAGTTCGCGGGATGTCCCTATGAAAAATAGGAAATCGGAAGGATCTGTTTTAATTCCGTGGATCCGACTTTTACCCAGAGCCAGAAGGAAGGGCGGCTTCAGACTGCGGGAAATCCGAGGCGGGCCGCTGTCTTCATTTCATTCATTTCATTTATATACCGCCCCACCGCCGAAGCTCTCCGCGCGCGCTCCCTCGTCCCCCCGCCGGCCCCAGCTTCTGTGGCAATGAATGGAGGGCGGGGGGCTGTCGCCGCGAGCCCCTCCGCAGCTGCCCCTCCCGCGGGCGTAAAGGGAGCCCGGCGGCAGAGGCGGCGCCACCGAGGAGCCCCGCCGCCCTTCCGGCTTCCTGCACTCCGGCCGCCAGGTGAGTCTCGCCTTTGCAAGCCGACGGGGACGGGGACGGGGACGGGGGGCAGCGCCACAGCGCCTGCTCCTCGGCCACCCCTAGTAGTCTGCAAAGAGTCCCCTCGCTTGGCCTGCCCTACTCCGCAGGGCGGTTGTGAGGATAAAATGGGGGGCGGGAGCAGCAGAAACAAACCCGGGGAAGGGCCGTCCCTCTGGGGGTGCCTTCCGACCTGCTGCTTGTTGCCCTGCGGATCTCCCGGCGCCCGGCTTTCCGAGGGGCGAGCGGGAGGCGAGGTCGTCGCCAGCAGCACTCAAGGCGACGAGGAGTTTTGTGAAGCCCCAAAGCTGGCAGGGCGGCGGCGGCGGCACACGTAGGCGAGCCGGAGCGCCGCTCGGCTGGCGGGCAGGAGGAGCGCGCCCGCTTCCTCCCTCCGCCTCCTGCGTGCAGCCCCCTCCCCGAGCGCCGCGAGCGCGCCCCGCCCGCCTCGGCGCTCCTCCGGGGCTGCCCGCCCGCCCTCCGCCGCCGCGCGTCCTCCGCCGCTCCTCCAGTCCTGCCAGCTGCCGCCCGCCTCGAGCGGACAGGAAAGGTGAGTCACGGCAGATGGGCGGCGGGCGAGCGCCGTGCCCTGCCCGCTGGAAGTAGGAGGAAGGCGGCCGAGGAGGAGGAGGCCGCCCCCTCCCCTCCCCTGCACGGTGCCCTGGGGGCAGACCCTCCGCCGCGCTGCCGCTGGTCCCCTTGGCCCAGCCCGCGCCAGTTCGCCGGGGTCCCGCGGCGGGCGACCATGCAGGAGCGCCGCTCGCAGCAACTCCAGCGGCGACTGGCCGAGGGAGAGAACTTGGGGGATGGACAGCCCCGTGACCTTGCTGACCCGCTGTGGGGCTGCTGTGAGAAAGGAGATTCCACCCTAGGCAGAATTAGGAAAGGAATCGGAAAGAAAACTGCCCTGATAAAAATCTATGGTGCGACCACGCTGTGAGTACGGCGCACGGGTCTGGTCACCGCACCTTAAAAAGGACACTGTAGCATTGGGGAAAGTGCAGAAAAGGGCAACTAAAACGATCACGGGGCCGAAGTAACTCCCCCACGAGAAAAGGTAAAGCAGCTGAGATTGTTTAGCTTAGAAAAAAGGCGAGTGAGGGAAGACGTGACAGGTGTACAGAATAAGGCATGGCGTGGAGGAAGTGGGCAGAGAGACATTTTTCTCCCTCCCATCATACTAGACCCCAGTGGGGCCATCCCATGACGTGGATTGGTGGGAGATTCAGGACAGAGAACAGGGAGTCCTTCTTCACGCAGTACTGAGTTAAGGTGGGGGAGTCACTTCCATAAGATCTATTGAATGGCTTTAAAAGGGGATTGGACAAATTCGTGGAGGAGGCGGCTATCCATGGCTCCTAGTCCTGATGGCTCTATGCTGCCTCCAGGATCAGAGGCAGCACGGTTATGTACACCAGTGGCTGGGGAACATGGGTGGGAGGGTACTCCTGTCCTGCTGCTGGGTTTCCTGTGGGCAGCTGGTTGGCCACTGTGTGAACAGAATGCTGGACTAGGTGCACCCTTGGCCTGATCCAGCAGGGCGTTTCTCGTGTTCTTAACTCTATTGAGATCGGGGAGGGGGAGGAGGAAGAGGGTGGGGGCGTGCACGCCTAGTTTGGGCTCAGAGCAGAAGCCCCCACCGCACCCCCCAGTTGTGCCGCTTTCCAGAAGAAGTCTCGGTTTTGTCTCAGCTTGTCAGCCTTGGCCTTGAGACAGAGGAGGTTCGTGCTGGCAGCAGCGTCATCAGCCACGGAGGAGGAGGAGGAGGAGCGGGTGTCTCTGGGGGGTCCCGATCCCACACGCCCTTGGCCAAGGACCTCTTACACTGGACACAGACTGGGGGCCCTTTCCAGGTCTGGACGGGTCAGTCTTTGCTAGGCTGGGGCCCACCTGTTGCCCACCATCCTAAAGCACAGCAGACTTTGGGGCGGGGCAGGGTGGGGGGAGGGGTAATTATGTGCAGGTAATTCCGGCTGCTTTCTCATACAAAACAAGGATAGTCTGCTGAAGAGGGTGGGGGACAGGATGGGAAGGGCGGAGTCGCTGCGACCTCATAGCATTTGATGGGGGCATTTAAAACGGTTAAATAGCCCTGCCCTGCCCTCGGGATCTGGGGCTAGTGGAGCAATAGCGAATCAGTGAAGAGGCCTTTGTCCTGCAATAGCACGCCTCATTCACATATTTTTTGGGGGGGGCTTGTTCCAGATGTCCTTGTCTTCCATTTGTAGCCCTCCCGTGTTTCCCCACCACTATTTCTGTCTTTTTCTTTATCAGAAAACAACGTGTTAAGGAAGAGCAGGTGGGGCGGCTGCACAAGAACCACCCAGAACTGGGCTCCAGCGCTTAGAGGCCACCTAGCCAGGGTGCCCATCTCTTCTGTATGCACATTCCCATGGCAAGCGGTCCTGTGAATGAGCTCGATGACAGGCATTTGTCGGGGAGAACTGGGCGGGGGCAGGTGTTTAGCCCTTGTCATGCTGACTGATTCTCCCCCGCACATTTGTGTTTTCTCCCCACTCGGTGGGCGAGGACGAGGTCTGAATGGCCCAGGCAGCCGTTTGCGTGGGCAGCGTGGCAAGGGGTGTGCCCCCACCCCTCTCTCCTCCCCTGCAAAGGCCGCCTCTTTCCCCCACGCGATGGTGCCCTTTCCGGTACTTTTTCAGACATCCACCTGCAATGTTGAATATTAGACAGTGTTTACCTGAGCAATACTTTGCCTCGGCTGGAATGAAAACTCAAAACGCTCTCTCCCTGTTCTGGAGTTCATTTTTAAATATGATAGAGAGACGTGCAGCCTGAAGTGAGCAACCAACGTCATGTTCCTTCATGGCAAGGCCAGCTTGGGTGTGAGATTTATGGGGTTTTGTATGCTTGAAAATTGGTGTGCCTGTATGTATGTTGTGCTGTGGATTACAAAGTGCACGGCGGCAAAATATCCACAGGAGATCTTGCTGCTCAGAGTGGAAGGGTACCATGAGGGGTGCCCAGGTGGTGCTTTAAACTGCTAGTCCATCTTCAGGGCTGGACCAGGGTGGGGGCTGACAGACTGTGTCTGTGTGAAGCTGAATCCCAATAAGACAGAGACCCTGTGGCTGTGGGTTGGCAATTCCCAGGTCCAGGAATTGGGCTATTTGCCTGTTCTGGATGGGGTTGCACTCCCACTGAAGGAGCAGGTACTTATTTGGGGGGTAACTCTGCATCCATCTCTGTCACTGGAGGCCCAGGTGACCTCGGTGGCCCAGAGTGCCCATTACCAGCTTCGGTTGGTACACCAACTACGCCCATTCCTGGATAGGGATAATCTAGCCACTGTGATCCATGCACTGGTAATCTCAAGGTTAAACTACTGCAATGTGCTCTATGTGGGGCTGCCCTTGGGCCTGATTCAGAAGCTGCAGCTAGTGCAGAATGCATCTGCGAGGGTGCTCCCTGGGACACCCAGCTATGCTCACATAAGACCTGTGCTGAAAGAACTGCACTGGCTGCCTATTAGCTACCGAGCCATGTGCAAGGTTATGGTATTGCCATGCAAGGCCCTAAACAACTTTGGACCAGGATACCTAGCAGACCGCCTTCCCTTATATATAGCCAACCGACCATTAAGATTGTCAGATCATTCCAAAATTATCTGATAATTCCAAAATTATCGGAATGTTGCCATGCAGTATCTCGAGAGCGGGCCTTCTCAGTAACGGCACCCACCCTGTGGAAGAACCTCCGTCGTGCAGTTCGGGAGGCAGAACATTTGGCATCTTTTAATTGTCTCCTGAAAACACACCTGTTCACCCAGCTTTCCCTGGCCTGTAATTAAATTAATTACGCTGTCCCATTTTTACTGCTCCTGTACTGCTGTGTATTATTTATTATTATTATTTGAATTATATTGTTCTTAACATTTTATTTTGAATGTGCTTTTAGATGTGATTTTAATATTTATACGGAAACCATGTAGAGTTTTTTTTTTTAAATATCTAGCGGTATATAAATAGTATAAATAAAATAAATAAATAGTCCACCATTCTGATCCCACAGCAGCCGGCCGGATGCCTCTAGAAAGCCCATAGGCAGGATAGGATCTCTTTTTTAAAAAATTGGTGTTGCATTGGCTGCTGTCCATTCTTCTGGTACAAAGGCCGATCTTAGCAACATGTTACATATTTTTGTTAGAAGGTCAGCAATTTCACATTTGAGTTCCTTAAGAACTCTCAGCTAGATTCCATCTGGGCCCCATGATTTGTTATCAGTTGGTCAATAACGTGTAGAACTTAATTTCTTGCCACTGCTGCTTGCCTCAGCTCCGCAGACTCGCCTTTTGGAAATATCAGTTCAGGCACAGGGATCTGCCCTCTTCTGCAGTGAAGACAGGGGCAAATAATTCATCTCCTTAGGGCCCAATCCTGTGGGGCTCCAACCTTGCCTGGGGGGCCACAGCAGAAGCTGGACTCCTGGCTGTGACCTTGGAAATTCTGTCCGAAGTAGCCACAGGCAATCTGCCCGTGGCACGCCCTCCCCCCCACCTCGCAGCCGGCGTGGTTCTTTCCGCGCCGGCTGAGAACTGAAGCCGGAAGACCAACTTTGGTTCCAGCCTGGGCGGAGAGGAGGAGCGAGGCTCCACCGGCTTCTGAGGAATCCAGGCAGTGCCTCTCCCCCTCGCGAGGAAAGGAAAAAGATTTAGACGGCCGGAATCAGGCCCGCTAAATGTTTTTTAGGGCGAGGGGAGCGCGACCGCAATCCTCTCTGCAGGGCTCCTCCCGCCTTCAGTTGGGCGCCCGTAGTCCTCCAGGTTCAGACGGTTACGGGCACCCACATAGGATAGGTTGCCCACATCTTTCAGTGCTCCTTTAACTCCCTTGTCATCCGGCAGTGCAACCAACTCCTTCGCCAGTTTCCTGCTTCTGATGTATTTAAAGATCTATTTATATATGCTCCTGAAAACTCTCTTTTGCATCCAGTATTGTCTGCTTGCATTTCTTGTGTACTGGTTTGTGCTCCCTTTTGTTTTCCCCAGTAGGCCTAGGCTCCTGTTTTCTGAAGGAAGCCTCTTTTCTGTAATAGCGTCTTGGCACGGCTCCTTGGGCTTTTGTTCACACCTGTGAAGCTTAGACATTTGCTTTTTAAAAATAAAAACAAGTGCTTAGGCTGCAGTGCATCGCGCTTTGAATGCTCACGGCCGCTTGTGTGTGCTGCTCCCAGAATCACACCCCTTTTCCTGGAAGTGGCGACGGGTTGCTTGTTGGATGTCCAGTGCAGGGCAGGGATCCTTGCAGCCATCATCTGACTTGCATTTTCTATTTCATTTCACCCCATAGATGCTTTCTTGGTGACAAGTATGGGCAAATGAGACCGCTTTAAAAAGTAGGGAGGAAAATACTTGGGCAGAATGGGGGCTGGATGTGATTATGGGTAAAATGTCTGCCCTACGTGTATAGATGTAGTGGGGTGGAGAAGGGTAGCAGTGAAGCCTGAGAGATGGCTTCCTAGCAACCTCACTCCTTTCCCAGGCTTTGAGTCTTCGTGCCACTTAGCTGGGGACACGTCTGCCCTGGAGGTTGTGTCACACAGCACAGAGCTGGCATTTGCAGGGAAACAGAAGCACGTAAACCAACTGTTTTAATCCAGTTAGCTGTTATGATCTAATAAAGTCTGCATCTCTGGCTAGGAATCAGTGTGTCTGTGCTTCACTGATAAAAAGCACACACACCCCACGCACACGCACACAGCTCCCAATATCCGTGCCCACTGCTTCATTCTTGCATTGCCTGCTGCCCAACTACCATATAATGTTTATGCAATCTTTAATACTGATCTCCACCCGTTAAGTCAACCTTCCTCTGATTTCCTGGATCAGGCAAACGGACAGGGAGGATGGGCCACATGGGTTTCCAGGGTGAGGGATGGGTCAAAGGGGCTGTTGGCTTAGCATTTGCTCCAGGTAGCTTTCCACGCTCAGACAAGCAGAGCCAGCATGGGCCACAGATGCAGAGATGTGCTCAGATGTAGTAGCACCTCTTGGCAAAGCTTATTGTAGCTGCTAACATTCAACATGCAAGGCAGAAATAAAAACTGGAGGCACTCTTTAAAGAATGCAGATTTATTTATTTTATTTTTAATCTGCCCCAGTTACAAGCATTCTGTGATCCACTCTTCATCCATTCTTTAGCCTCTACAACTGTGAGAACTTGGTGCTGGTTGAAGTGAGGCGCAGGACACGCAGTGAGCGCCGGCGTGTTGTGGACTCCTTCCCGAAAGGTGCCGTGCCAGAGGGGGCATTTGGGCAGTGGCCCATCTCCCCCTCAGCTGCTCCTCTCGCTGTTTTCACCAGCAGTATTCCTCCCTCGGCCCACCTGACTCGGCACACCCACACACCCCGTTGCTCCCCCCACCTGACAGCTTTCCTTCCTTTACGTGGCAGCCCAGGACCTCTGCTGAGCTCGGCATGGAGGATTCGCCCGCCACGACCCCGAGCGCCGCCATGGGGCTCACCTATTTGGTGGCAGCCTCGCAGATCTTGGGCCTCGCAGTGATCACCATGACGGGGGCTTGGATGGGCCAATATCGGGGCGGCATTGCCTGGGACAGCTCAAAATTGCAGCTCAACGTCCACCCCCTGTGCATGATCATCGGGATGGTCTTTCTGCAAGGAGATGGTAAGAACCTCAAAGGGCTGAGAGGGAGGCTGCGTGGGGGGCGACATCGTGTAGAAGGCACTAGAGATTTGCCTTCGGGGGGCACAGAACAGCACGGCTTCCCATGACTCCACCTCCAATTTCAATTAGTGGGATGGACTGTATGTGCCCTTTCCTCCCCCCAAAAGAGAGGGGGTTGATGAGGAGGACCAGAATACATTGCCCTGCCCAGCCAGGAGGACACACCACTCATGGCTGGGCTTAGCGGCTGTACCACATTGCATCGGATAAAGTCACGCAAGCTCAGGCTTCCCTGTAAGTTTACTGACGTTTACTGTGTGGCACACTCCAGGGCTTTGGGTTGGGTTCTTTTGGTCTGGACTTCTGAGACCCACACAGCTCCCAGGGCAGGGCAGGAGATTGCAGGGGGCACAGCACGGCCCTCCGGGAACGGGGCTTGAAACCTTCTGCACCTGCTTAGGCAAAGGGGAGGGATTCAGGAGGTGGGAATTCAACTCCATCAGTTCCCGGCTGCAACCTTTAATCCCCAGCACCTTCTTCTGAGACTGCAGTGCTCTGCACTTTCCTGGAAGTAGGCTGGTGGTGCTTACTCCTGAGTAAACATGCATAGAGTCAGCCTGTATAACACAGTGAGCATCTGCCAGCTATAATGCAACTTTTGCCGTTCTGACTGAATGCTCAAGTGCTTCTGGAAAGAGGCATTGTTATTTCGACATGGTAATTTCAGAACTTTTCTTCTACAGCTTTAAACTGCAAATCTAGCTAAGAGTCCCACCAAAGAAAGAGAAACATCCAGCCCCACATTATTCTCTTCTTGATTCCCTCTTGCTTTCCTTCTGTTCATAGTATTAATTATGGTATGTTCCCCCTCACGGTTCAGGCCAGCTGCTTGAAATGTTGAAACTGAAGGTGTTTGCTCAGTCTGAACAGTCCAAGCAAGCCCCAGAGAGAGAGAGATGGGGAGAGAATTTATGCTCGGCCCTGCTGTATCCTCCCCCTGCCCCAAAGCTTTTCGCCTGGAATTCCTGCTTCCTCCTCTTGATTCGTGTTGGGAAGCATCTTCCCACTGGGCCACCTGCTCCGCGCCTCCACACCTTTTGAATTTGATTGGCCCACGGCCACAGTCAGTATGGAACTTTACGGTGGCTCATGTCAGTTTGAGGGCGATGGTGTCCGCGGGCTCGACCCTGTGGATGCGTCTCCGGAGCTCTGTTGGAGCTGCCTCGCAGACACTCTTCTGGGCCGGGCCGGGCCAGGGGGGGGGTCGTCTTCTCGGAGAGCCCTCACTCCTGCTCGTGGCACCTGCCGCTCCCCAGTCAGGGAGCCTCACCCCAAGCGGTGGGTCGAGTGGCTGCCCGCCTCCCACGTGCTCTGCCCGGGCAGGGGGCCTGCTGAAGCTGAGCCTTCCCCCCTCTGCCCGCCTGCCCGTCTGTCTGTCTTCCAGCTCTTCTGGTCTACCGCGTCTTCAGGAAGGAGAGCAAGCGCTCCACCAAGATCCTCCACGGGCTGCTGCATGCCCTTGCGCTCGTCATCGCGCTGGTTGGTGAGTCCCGAGGGGGCTGGTGGGAACCTGCTCCCCCTGGAAGCACCCTTGAGGGTCCCGCCAGGGGCGGCGGCAGCAGGTTCAGGGGGAGCTGCGGGCGTCTTCCCACTCCCGGGGGAGCTCCTCTTTCCGTGAAGCCTCAGCTCACCTGTGAGCCCCCACAGCAAGCCTGGGCAAATTCTGGGGCCAAGGAGGGCCAGCCAGGGCCGATGCTGGTTGCCAGTGCTCCTTTTTCTTTCACTGGGGTGGTGGGTGGGCTGTGAAGCAAAGCGGGGGCTGAGCGGCTCCCAGAGGCATTCTGAGTAAAGGGAAGGCAGGCGGCAGCGGCTCCCCTTCGCGGCACATCCACATCCCTGGAGAGGAAAGAGAAGGGAAGGAGCCGCCCACCTGCTGCCCCCTGGGAAGCTCGGGGGGGGGGGTCCATCAGGGTAGTGCAGGGGGATCTGAGCCCTCCCTGACCAGCTGGCTTGCACACACGGTTGGAAACGGCTCGGGGTGCAGCTAGCGGGGCCTCCCCACGCGACGGCCTGCCGAGGGTCCCCGCGTGCTGCTTCCCCAGTCATCCTGGGCAGGTTCACGGGGCGCTTTCTGGAGCAGGGGTGCTCTCGGCCCTGCTCCCCGGAATGCGGGAGGGGGAAGAGAGCCGTGCCCGAGGCATCTCCCCATCTCTCCTGCCTTCAGGCTTGATTGCCGTCTTTCAGTACCACAAGAAGGAGGGCTTCCCGGATATGTACAGCCTGCACAGCTGGTGCGGCATCCTTGCGTTTGGCTTCTACTTCATACAGGTGAGGCAGAGGAGGACGCGTTGCAGGGGGCGTGTGCTTGGCCTGGCCTGCCTTCTCAGAATGTATCTGTGAGAGCAACTGCATGAGAAAAACCGCGGGGATCCTGATGGGCTCGTTGGCCGGGTTCACACACCACGATATGCCACGGTGGCTTATAAGCCAGGGGTGGCTTGTCGTGTGGTGTGGCGTGAGCCCAGCCACTTTGCACTGCAGCTCCCCAGATCCTCCGGCACCCAGTCTGCTCCAGGGGCCCTGGAGGGGGCTTGCGTGGCCCAGGGCTCTGTAGGCCTCCCTTGCCACATGCCGGAGCCTGGAGGGCTTGGTGCCTCCTGCAGCTGTTCACACCACAAATGGGCCCTTCCCAACCTTAATCCACAGGAGTGACTGGTTTCCTGGGGTAACTGGGAGGGCTCCACTCACACGGCAATGTCAACAGGCCTTTGAACGCGCCCATACATTTGTTGGATGTCTGCGAAATTGGGTCGCAGTCGCCGTGACCCGCAGCTTCTCCGTATGCGCATTAGCGCAGCCCCCTCGGCGGCCCTCAGTGTCATGTTGCGTAACTTCACAGAAACACCGGCGGCCTCTGAGCTGGTGGGGACTGACCAGGAGGGGGCTCGGAGGAAATGCTGCAGGGGGGCTGCGGGGGATTTTTGAGCGGTGCCTTCTCTCCCTCCCCAGTGGCTGCTCGGCTTGTGCTTCTTCCTCTTCCCGGGTGCCTCTTTCTCACTCCGCAGCAGATACAAGCCTCAGCATGTCTTTTTCGGAGCCTTCCTTTTCATCGTTTCCATTGGCACGGCCCTGCTGGGTATACTGGAGCTGCTGCTCTTCAAAATAAGGCAAGTGGTGTAGGTATGTGGTTTGTGTCTGAATCCGCTTGATTGCTGGAAGGCCTCTATCTGCTTGGAGTTTACCTAGGAAACCCCAAATTCCGGGCTGAGAGTGGAAACCATGATGGGGTGAAAACACTTCCCAGCGTAGGCCCTTTAACCAGAGCGGGTTTGCTCGGCAGAGCTCCCAAGGGATTCCTCAGTGGTGGGGCTCAGCCCCGAAGAGCACCTCCAGCCCCTCCTTCCATCGGGGCACTGCGCCCGGGACCCCCAGGCCTCTGTCCTTGGGCCCAGGAACCTCAGCTCATCCTGATGGGGTAGGGGTTCGGCATGGTCCCCCTCCCCTTCTGCAGTCCTAATCATTGCCAGAGTCTTACTCCTCCTCCAGCGTTTCCAGTTCTACACCGGCTCCCTCGCCATCTCGTTGCACTGCAACCCCCACATCCCTGAGTGTCCACTGGCCGTGCTGACTGGTGCTGATGGGGATTGGAGTCCAGCAGCATCTGGAGACTCTTGGGTTCCCCACCCCTGTTTCGGGTCGTGCCCTCTGCCACTGGTCTTAACAGGTGTTTGCCACGGTATCGGCACCGGCCAGTGCAAGCCAGAGTGCTCTGAACGCTAACAGGCTCCCGTGGCGAAGAGGCGAGCGCGCGGGAGGGGAAGAGCAGCCGCCCGTGCCAGCCTTGCCTTTTCTGCTCTTGCAGGGACACCTACAGCACTTTCGTCCCCGAAGGAGTCCTCGCCAATCTCTTGGGCCTCCTGCTGGTGGCTTTCGGGGCAGTTGTGGGCTACGTCTTGACCCGGGACGAGTGGCGGAGGCCCCCCTTGGCTGAGGAGCTGGCCCTGTCCACGGATTTCAAAAACCTCACCGAAGAAGGGAGCCCAGAAAGCTCCCACTGATGCCTCGCTGCCCACCCCCTTGCGCGCCGAGGATCAGTGCCCCGGGGGGGTTCTTCTGGCTTCTCCCGTGGCGGCCTCGGGCGGCTGGCGCTTTCCCCGCTGCACATCTGTGAGCCGCAGCCCCGCCCCTGCGTTGCTCAGCCTCCCGCAGCTCACCTTCTGTGTTCCTCCCATTTCTTTCAGCAGCCTCTCCAAGCACAACGTGATGAGCACGGGTCTCCGGTTCCTGTGCTGTGCCAGGAGCATGTGTGGGTGGGGTGGGGTGGGGTGGGGCGGGGAGATTCTGCGCCGTATTCCCTGTGGGGTAGAAGGGTGGCAAGAATTCCTGGTTTTCTCCCTGAAA
The DNA here is from genome assembly GCA_021292165.1 of Shinisaurus crocodilurus. NCBI lineage: Eukaryota > Metazoa > Chordata > Lepidosauria > Squamata > Shinisauridae > Shinisaurus > Shinisaurus crocodilurus. Next base: position 321,205,987 of record CM037876.1, on the reverse strand, counting down.
AACGTTTTGTCCTTCAACGCCCATGATCCCCCACCACTGGCTATGCTGGCTGGGGCTGATGGGAGTTGTGGCCAAAGCCCCTGGAGGGCCACAAGTGCCCCACTGCTGCTTGAGCTGCCAAGTCACCATTGGCAGGAGATTCCTGCGGTTGCTCCTCTAGGAAGACTGACAGAATCCAAAAGTGGTTCAGGTGTTGGGGGGCAGCAACCTAGAAGGATCAATAACAAATGAAATGAAGAATGGGTGTTGACACTCCCTCCCCCAATAATCTCTCCAATGGCTTTGAGTCATGCTTTGAGTCATACAGAGTGTCTCTATCTATTTCCACAGCAGGGTTCAGACGCCACGTTTGGGAGTGGAGGCAACAGTGCTTCTTTTGCAGTTCAGCATCTCCTCTTCTTCTGCCTGGCCTTTCCACCTCCGCCCCCTGGCTGTTTCGATACTGCTCGGGTTTTCAGAAAGCCTGGACACCCAAGACGCCTCCATCCTGTTCTGCGGGGCATGGATGAAGGCCTTTCCGCTGGCACAAGCTGCTCTGGGAGCTTTTTGTGGTGCTTTTAAGGGCAGGCAAGCTGACTCTCACTGTGGCTCAATTGCTTAAGAGCTGGTAATTCTGCATTTGTCCAGTGTGGGTGTTCCTTCCCCCTCCCTTCCCCAAGCAAACTACTCTAAGGTTTGAAAAAACACTGTTTGAGAATGGAAGGTGGGGGGCACGGAACTTTCCTTCTGGGCTCTTGCACTAGGGAAGTTTTTGAACTTACTCGTTGCATCAGGTGTAATGAGGGGATAATGCTGTTACAGTATTTCTTAGCTAAAGGATGAGAAGTGCTTTGAACATACAAGTCTTTTATGTGAAATTGTTTATTTTCTTGGGGACTCCTTGACTTTGTTTATGACTCCATTTGACTCTGCAAGCACCATGAAGTGCACACCAAAAATAGCAAAGTCAGAGGAGGAATAATCCAGTTCTTATAATGAAAATGTTGACCTAAATGTTGCCTTAATACATGGAAATTTCTCTTGTCCTGGCCAGTATATATTGTGTTTGGTAGGTGAGCTGGATTCCAATAAATATTTGCAGCAAAAAAGCAGGCTCTTGACTTGTTTGCAGGTGCAGTGACCTCCCACGGCAGCCGCATCCATCTTCCTTTGCAGCTTAAGGGAGTCCCAGACCCAGCCACACCCAAGGCTGCTTCTGCAAAATGGGCTGCCGAGGTGACTACACTTCCCAGCTGTGCCGCTGCCGGAAGGAGGGAGCAGAGCCGCTGGCCTTGTGCTGATGCTGCAACGTTTCCTGAGGGGCAGCCAGTGGAAAGGTGCAGAAGAGACACGGTATCCTGAGGCGGCAGCAGAGGCTGCTGGGAACTGAAGTCTCCTTGGCAGAGCATCAGGCAGGGAGCGGGTGGGCATGTGGACTGCATCTCCCAGGGATCCCCGCAGCACAGGCTCGCTTCCTAGCCCGTGAGATGTGTGGGGTGCAGGATGGAGCTTGCAGGAGCAGTGGGGGGAAGCCACGGATTCCACGGTGTCCGTCCGTCCTGGGCTTTGTATTCCAGCTTGTGCATCGTTGGGAAGTTTTGAAGAATGTTAACTGCAAACCCCTGGTATCCCCTCAAAACCTATCTGAAAATGGACATTGCGGTACCCCCGCTACACCTCTGACAAGGTCCTGTGCTGTTTTGTGCCACAAAACTTGAGTTCTGTGTTGCCACCCCAAACATCCTTTTAACAGCTAGGTGGCAGGCAAAAATTCAATAGGTGAAAAGCTTTGCCTGATGCATTTCTGCCTATGAAATGGCCAGCAAAAGTTGGAAGTAGAAGCCTCATTCCCCCCCCCCCCCATTTTGTCTCCTGAAGCCATCGCAGTGGGCGAGGCCTGAGGACGTGGCCAAGGCGCGTGGTCCCGCTTGGCTGGCCATTGTGTGCTTGCCCCTCCTGGCTGATCACGTTCAACTGGGAGGGGACGCCCAGCTGGGTCCGGAGTGAGTGGAACCGGCATCTTCGACAGAGGCAGTAGTCGGCCCACTCCTGAAGAAAACTAACCTGGACCCGGAAGATGAAAACCACTACAGGCCAGTTGCCGGTGTTCCCTTCCTGGGAAAGGAGCTCGAGCGAGTGGTTGCTGATCTACTGCAAGCTCTCTTGAATGAAATTGATTTTCTAGATCCATTTCAGGCTGGTTTTGGGATGGGAATGGCCTTGGTTCCCTGTGGGATGACCTTTTCTTGGAGAGGAATGGGGAATGCGTCCCTGCCCATTCCCTTGGACCTCTCTGTGGCTTTCTGTACCGTCAGCCATGGTGTCCTTCTGGATAGGCTGTTTGAGCTGGGACTGTCTGGAACTATTGCCATGGTGCCACTGATACCTGGATGCCAGTTCCGGAAGGTGGTGCCGGGAGAGGATTAGTCCGTCCTGTGGCCATTGTGCTCTGGGGTTCTTCAGAGCTCTGCTTTACCACCACCACCCCGTGCTTTCCAAAACACCTACATGAAACTGCTGGGAGAGGTTATCCTGGGATCTGGGCTGAGGTGTCACCAACGGCTCTGCCTCTGCTTTTTGTCTAATACAGCTGAGGCAGCTCATCTGAAGCAGTGCTTAGGCAGGGTGAAGAAGGGCAAATAAACTGAGACTTTGTCCAGACAAGACAGAGATACTAGTTGTGGGTGATTCATCTGTCCAATTAACTGATGTTCACCCCGTTCTGGAGTGGCTTGCCCTCCCGCTAAAGGATCAGGTGAGGAAGAAATTTATTTATATGCTCATAGACCCACAACGCACTATGACTGGGACAGGATAACACACAATACAAATGGGCCATGCAGCACTTTGCATTCATCCAAGGCTCACTCAGTTCTGGTCACCACACTTTCTGTAGAGCTGGAAAAGGTGCAGAAAAGGGCAAACAGAATGGCCAAGGGGCTGGAGCAGCTCCCCTGTGAAGAAAGGTAACAATGGCTGGGGCTTGTTAGGGTGCACAGGACAGAGGTGGATAACATCATGTGTAGTGTGGAGAAGGGGGGAGGGAGAATTATTTTCCTCATAATACTAGAGCCCAACAGAGTCATCCCATGAAGCTGAATGATGGGGGATTCGGGACAGACGGCGGGAAGGACTTATTTACGTACACAGCGCGGAGTCGAACGGCGAATACACTTCCACAAGATGTAGTGATGGCCACTCGTTTGGATGGCTTTAAACAGAGATTGGACAAATTCATGGAGGAGAAGGCTCCCAATGACGACTAGTCCTGACGGCCACTTGCTGCCTCCAGTATTGGAAGCGATATGCCTCTTGGTATCAGTCGCTGAGGAGCACAAGCAGGAGGGTGCTGTTGCACTCCTGTCCTTCCTGTGAGTTTCCCATGGGCGTCTGGCTGGCCACTGTGGGACAGGACGCTGGACTAGGTAGGCCTTTGCCCTGGTCCAACATGGCTCTTCTTATGTGGGAGGCTTTCATGGTGTCATTTGGGTTGTGACCAAGATCCGCTGGCCCTGCAATGGAAGCTGCTGCACACAGGAAGAGTTTGTGCTGTCTGTACTGACCTGCTGGCCTTATTGGGTCCCAAGGGGGGCTCCCCCCCCCAAATCTTCCACTACGTATTTTCCAAGCACAAAAAGGCTACCCTAACTCCTGTGTGGAGAGAGAATGTCATGTTTCCCCTGTCAACTGTTGAGATTTAGAAATAATCACCAGTATGAAAGTGCTTATGCCATTTGAGTAGGATTAGACTGAAATAGAAACCATGGAGATGAGAAATTCTATCTCTCACAATCAAATTAAAGCGTTTCCCCCTTTCATAAAATGCCAAGCTTCATTTGCTTTAATAGGTTGTGACAATTTTAGGCTTTGGCGAAATCCTCTTAGTAAGAATGTGAGATGGCTTCTTTGTTCTCCTTGCTGTAATCACAGAGCTGGAAAACAAAGAAGATGCCCCCTGGCTTTGTGCAGGCGGAGGCAGCAACAGCACCACGTGTGAGTGTGGTGGAGTAATCTTGGCTTTTGCACAGAAATACTGTGGAGGAAGGGGGGCTGGCTGACCCGCCACACCCCCACCCTTTCCTACCCAAAAGGACCCAAGACCCCCAGAGATCTCAAGGTACCAGACTGCCAGCCTCAGCTGTCTGCAATCCTACTTGAATCTCTGTTCAGGGTCTTGCCTTTGTCTGTAACCTGGATTTAGTTGCTGAAACCACAGAGCAATCACAAACACCATGTGGGGTAAAAAAAACCTAAGAAGGTTTATTCAGGTAGCACTTTACAACAAAAATAGGGAAATGAGGGAAGCACACGAAATTAGAGAGAGAGACACAGAGTAAAGCTGCAAAATAACAAAACCTACTGATTCCTTATATCTCCCAGGCACACAGCTAGTTACCTGGGGGTCAGTTCTCTTCAGGGTTGGTGCTAGCACAGCCTTGCCGCCCTGGGAGACTACACACCTACCCGAAGGTCCGAGATGGGTAGCCCTCCACAAGGCTTGCCTTGCCAAAGCCCTCATTCAGCTAATTTCACCAGGAGCTACCTGGGGTCGGATCCTGAGGCCGCCCGAAGGCTTGGACCTCTGCTTGGCTTGCCGCCATTGCTCCACAGCCAGCAACCACGCGACGACCCAAAGACAAAGACACAAGACTTACACCTTGGAATATAGCTCTTCCCCCCTCCCCTCCTCCTCTCTGTAGCTCTGCTGCCTCTAGCCAATCAGGATGCACTTCACCTGGTCAGGCAGGGGAGGGGGACTCATGACTCATGGCATTTGCATTTGAAAGCCGGGTCTCCGGCTTTTCAGGACTTTCAGGCGCCAACAACTCAGTTCCCTTGCGCAGGGTGTTTTATACCTTGGGTTTCAGGTAGCCCCTCCCTCTGCAATCAGGTGGGTGGCCAATCAGGTGGGTTGCCACCCTCCTCAGGTGGGCGGCCGATCAGGTGGGTTGCCACCCTCCTCAGGTGGGCGGCTAATTAGGTGGGTTGCCACCCTCCTCAGGTGGGCGGCCAATCAGGTGGGTTGCCACCCTCCTCAGGTGGGTGGCCAATCAGGTGGGTTGCCACCTTCCCCTGTGGGGTGGGGTCCCTTTGAAGCCACTTGCTTAATGGTCCCATCTTGTGGTGTTGAATGGTCCTTTCTTATGGGTGCCAAAGTGTCTGCTCTGGCAAGGCATTCAAGTCTTATGTAGATGGGGCTGATATACGAGAGCATTGACGAACCTGGGGATGCTTCTTGCCTTCCCCCCTGGGGTGATTCTATGCAGATATTGTTTGTCCCTTTTGGTCTCTGTGGAGACTGGCTGTCTCCCCCCCCCCCCCCGGTCTCTTTCTGTGCCCTATCCGATACTTTATGCACATTTCGCCTCCTCCCAGCCCCCAACCGGTTTTACTTGGTTTACACATGAGGAGGTGTGTGTGTGTGCAGGAACCCCTAGAGGCTCTTTTCTTCACAAATACCAATTCCTTAATGTACATATACAGGTTTGGTTAATGTGTATAAAGCAAGTCCTGGGATTGCACAAAAGATCCCCAAAGATTCTAGCAATAAAACCCCTAATGTTTCCATAACAAGCAACGCTGAAGCAAGTCAGGAGACCTCAGTAGTGGGCATCTGGTGCTTCCTGAAATGGTCCATCGATTATTCCCAAGAGTGCTGTGGATTTCTCAAATACTTTTGAGTAAATAATTCCTCTCTGCTTTGGGACCAGATGTTCAAAATGAGCTGGGACCCATCTGGAGAGCATCTATCTCCAGCTGCCCAAGCAGGGAAGGCGCTGGTTCATTGTGGAGAGGGCCTCGAGTGCCTGGGCAAGGAGGATTTGACCAAGGGGCCAAGTCCTGATGAAACGTCAAGAGGTTTGCTGTCAGCAGCAGCCGCCATGTTGTTCTGTCTGGATGCCGCCACCTCAGGAGTTGCACAGCACTCGAAGAAGAGCCAGTGGGCTGATCCGGGGCCCGAAGAGGCCTTCATTTGGCCAAACTCCTCTTGTAACAGGGCAGCCAGCCGGCAGCTGCCAACGAGGATGGAGGAAAACACGTGGCCAGTCCAGACGCAGCACACCCTCAGCTCCAGCAAGTCATATTCTGTCTGGAACTGGGCCTCGACGCTACAACTTTCCTCAAGCGCTAGGCTCAGCGTTGCTGCCTGCGGCACTCCTGCCACATCCTTGGACTGTGGCGCAGTGTGGGCCTCTGATCCCTGCAGGCCACGGGGAATAATCGGCATACATTTCCCTCACAATCTGGACTGCTGGCGTTTGCCGCCAGGCACAGAAGGGGCTGGCAGCAGCCAGGGCACATGGAGAGGAGGGGCCACGTGAACCGTCGGCCTGCCGTGCCCATGGCTCCCTGTGACAAGAAGCCATGTGATGCCCTTGGCCACAGGTGGCTGCTGCAGATGTGCAAGCAGGCGGTGGCCGAAGTGAGCCCAGGCACCAGCGCAGCCGCCCAGCTCCCTCCACGTTGGGGGAAAGGTTTGCCGCCTACCAAGGACTAGGAGCTCAGAAACCCCAGAGCAAAAATAGGTACCATGAGGTGACCCGTTCCTCAGCAGCCCCCCGGAGAGCACGTGGTTGGCATGTGGGAGCAGCACCAGCGGCTGGTAGAGGCTGGGAGGAGTGAGTGAGGGGCCCTAGACCCGCTCTGCGGATTGGTTCCATCCGTAGCTGCTCGACCAGCATGGCCCGGCCCGTGCTACTGAAACCCACTTCGCCAAATGAACCAAATGATCTTTCCTGCTTTTGTACGGGATTAAAGGCTTATCTTTTTAGTCAGCCAGAATTAGTGGTTGGGCTGATGTGGTGGTGCTTGCTGGGATTCATTATTACTGTAAGTGTTTGGTGTTTGGTTATTTTATTCTATTGTTCTGTTTACTGTATATGTTTTATATGTCCCACCCTTTGGTGTAAGAGGCGTTAGAAATATATTATTATTATTATTATTATTATTATTATTATTATTATTATTATTATTATTATTATTATTATTATTATTATTATTATTACCACCATACTCCCTTCTACCCATAATTACCCTGATAGGAGCCCCTCATCCCTCCCAAGGCAATAATCAGAAACATTTATTTGTTTGTTTGTTTGTTTGTTATACCCCACCTTTTTTCCAAACCCAAGGCGGCTTACATAATCCTCCTCCTCCTCTCCATTTTATCCTCACAACAACCCTGTGAGGTAGGTTAGGCTGAGAGTCAGGGACTGGCCCAAAGTCACCCAGTGAGTTTCATGGCTGAGCGGGGACTAGAACCCGGATCTCCCGAGTCCCAGTCCAGCACTCTCACCACTACGCCACGCTGGCTCTTCCAGGCACATGATCTCACAAGCCTGTGGCAATGCAGCACGAAACAGAGGACGGAAGCCAGCAGGTGCTCACCCTCGCCAATGCAGCAGGAGGGCAGCGCACGGGAGAGATTTGCTGCCCCTTTCCCAGAGGTAGATGGGGTGGCCCTTGCCCTTGTTCCATCACCAAAGTGGCCCCACCAAAGAGGTGACTCCACTTCGGGTGGCGCTCTTTGGGGTCATCCTTGTTGGGTGCTGCTCTGCTCTGCCACCTTATGTAATTAACTTGATAAAGGAATTAGATATCAATCAAGAAGAGATCAGAGTGGGGGAGAGGAGAGCAGGAGGAGATCAGCTGAGAAATCTGAAGGGCTTGGTGGCAAAATATTAGCTGCCACTCTCCACACTGAAATGACGTGTGTGCACATGCGCGTGCCTGAAATTGTCCTTTTGTGGTCCTTGAACACATTCATTTTCATTGTCTTAATTTAAAGACAGCAAATAGGAAACATGGTCAGTGTGCAATGATAAGAATACTCCAGAGTAAGGTTAATTTAAATACTTCTGTTCCTTGACATTGCATTCTGAACGTCACACTTTGTTTGAGCATGGCGATCTGAGGAATGTCACCTGCCGTGTCAATGAGCGCATCATGACGACGACGATGACGACGCTGCTGCTGCTGCAGGTGAGTGGGCGGCTGCAAAAGGCCGTGCAGGGCAGACGGACAGGCCAAGTGGAAGCTTAGCTGCTTTGGCTGTACTGGCTGTGCACAATCCCCCCAGCATCAAATCTAATGTCTTTCCTCCTCCTCATCTGGGAAAGAACCTGCATCTCAGGTACCAGAAACTGGGGCTGGGGTGAGGCAGGGAGTAGCTGTCCTCTTCGGAGATGGAAGCATCTTGAGCAGAGCCACCATTGCCTGTGGGAGCAGCCCCACTGAGATCTCTGATCATCGAGGTGGGGAAGGTTTTTGAAGCATTAGAAAATAAGTAACAGCCTTGAAGGTGTTCTGATGCAAGCTTGTGAATCTGTGTGTGCGTGCATATGTGAAATGAATTTATGTCATGCCCAGAGGATGGACTATCAGAACTTGTGTGCCCCCCAAAAGGTACTCCTGAGCCAGTTTTGTTCCCTGAGAAAGTTGTAGTGGTGGTACGTGTCATAAGAACATAAGAAGGGTCATGCTGGAGCAGACCAAGAGTCCATCATGTCAAGCATTCTGTTCACATGGTAGCCAACAAGCTGTCTGTGGGAAACCCACAGATAGAATCATAGAATGTCCTGCAAACTGGGATGACCGAGAAGAGATCCTGGCCCTCCTCGGTGTGACAACCCTTTAAGTACTGGAAGAGTGCGATCATATCTCCCCTCAGTCTCCTCTTCTGAAGGCTAAACAGGCCCAGTTCTTTCAGTCTCTCCTCATAGGGCCTTGTTTCCAGTCCCTTTATCATCCTTGTTGCCCTCCTCTGAACCCTCTCCAGTTTGTCTACGTCCTTCTTAAAGTGTGGTGCCCAGAACTGGACACAGTACTCAAGATGAGGCCTAACCAGTGCTGAGTAAAGGGGAATTATCACTTCACGCGATTTGGAAGCTATACTTCTATTAATGCAGCCCCAAATAGCATTTGCCTTCTTTGCAGCCACATCGCATTGCTGGTTCATATTCAGTTGGTGATCTACCACAATTCCAAGATCCTTCTCACTTGTGGTATTGTTGAGCCAAGTGCCCCCCATTGTGTAACTCTGCATTTGGTTTCCTTTCCCTAGGTGCAGCACTTGGCATTTATCCCTATTAAATTTCATTCTCTTGGTTTCGGCCCAGCGCACCAGCCTATTGAGGTTGCTTTGAATTTTGTTTCTGTCTTCCAGAGTATTAGCTGTTCTACCCAACTTTGTGTCATCTACAAATTTGATGAGCATTCCCTGCACCTCCTCATCCAAGTCATTAATAAAAATGTTGAAGAGCACTGGGCCCAGGACCGAGCCCTGTGGTACCCCGCTCGTTACCTCTCCCCAGTTTGAGAAGGAACCATTGATAAGCACTCTTTGAGTCCGATTCTGTAGCCAATTGTGGATCCACCTGATAGTTGTTCCATCTAGCCCACTTTTAGCTACCTTGCTAATCAGGATACCATGAGGCACTTTGTCGAAAGCTTTGCTGAAGTCCAGATATATGATGTCCACAGCATTCCCATAGTCCACAAGGGAGGTTACCCGATCAAAAAATGAGATCAGATTAGTCTGGCAGCATTTGTTCTTGACAAATCCATGCTGGCTTCTAGTAATCACTGCATTGTTTTCAAGGTGCTTGCAGACTGACTTCTGTATAATCTGCTCCAAAATTTTCCCAGGGATTGATGTCAGACTGACTGGCCTATAGTTCCCAGGTTCCTCCTTCTTGCCCTTTTTGAAGATGGGAACAACATTTGCCCTCCTCCAGTCATCTGGCACTTCACCTGTCCTCCATGATTTCTCAAAGACAATAGACAGTGGTTCTGAGAGTTCTTCTGCCAGTTCCTTTATTACTCAAGGATGCAGTTTGTCAGGCCCTGGAGATTTAAACTCGTTCAAAGTAATCAGGTGTTCCTTGACCGTTTGCCTATCAATCTCAAGCTGCAATCCTGCCCTTCAGTCTGCACTTCAGGTTTGCCAGGGGGGACATAAACTCTCTTTTGGGAGAAGACCGAGCCGAAGTAGGAATTGAGCACTTCTGCCTTTTCTTTGTCTTCTGTTATCAATTTGCCATCCTCATTGTGTAGTTGAACCACCATTTATTTCCCATGTCTTTTACTATGCATGTATCTGAAGAAAGCTTTCTTGTTGTTTTTAGCATCCCTCGCTAACTGTAGCTCATTCTCAGCTTTAGCCTTCCTGACACTATTCCTGCAGTTCTGTGCTACCTACCTGTACTCTTCCCTTGTAGCCTGGCCTTCCTTCCACATCTTATATGTGTCCCTTTTTGTTTTCAGGTCATCTCTTGAGTTTTTTGTGAAGCCACATTGGCTTCTTCTGTTGCCCTCTGCCTTTTCTCCTTGTGGGGATTGTTTGTCATTGTGCCTCTAGAATTTCCTTTTTAAAAAACTCCCACCCATCCTGGGCTCCTTTTCTCATTAGAGTCGCTTGCCATGGGACCTTACTTATCATTGTTCTGAGTTTGTTAAAATTGGCTTTCCTAAAATCCAGGGTACGCGTTTGGCTACACTCAGCTTTTGCTCCCCTTAGAATCAAGAACTCAACTATAACATGGTCACTTTCTCCCAGAGTTCCCAAAACTGCCACTTTATCCACTAACTCATCTCTGTTGGTTAGAATCAGGTCAAGGATAGCCGATCCTCTAGTTCCTTCCTCCACTTTCTGTAGGAGGAAGTTATCAGCAGCACAACTTAGGAATTTCTTGGAGGGGCCATGTTTGGCTGAATAAGTCTCCCAACAGATATCAGGGAAATTGAAGTCCCCCATTACTACGACATCATGCCTCTTTGAAACAATGGCAATTTGCTTTTCAAAAGTTTCATCCTCGTCTTCTCCTTGATTGAGTGGTCGGTAGTAGACTCCAACCACCATGTTTGTCTTATCCTTTGCCCCATTTATTTTAACCCAGATGCTCTCAATGGGGCTGCCAAGCTCCTCTTCCTGTATCTCTGTGCAGAGATACGTATCTTTAACATACAGCACAACTCCGCCTCCCTGTCTGTTGCTTCTGTTCCTTTTGAGCAAGTTATACCCTTCAATTGCTGTATTCCAGCCATGGGAGTCATCCCATCAGGTTTCAGTTATCCCTATCAAGTCGTATTTGCCCTCATGTATCAAAAGTTCAAATTCGTCCTGTTTGTTGCCCATACTCTGGGCATTAGTATAGAGACATCGAAGACCATGTGCTTTATAGTCCGACTTTTCCCCTACATTTTGTGGTAGACGGTCATTGGGCACCGATGGAGCTGTTCTCTCCATTGTGGCACAGAGGCCTTCTTCCATTGTTACCCCCGAGTTTATGTCTCCCTCCCCTGTTGGATGCAGTTTAAAGCCCTCCTGATTAAGTTCCTCATGCTGTGTCCAAACACATTCTTCCCAGTCCTTGTGAGGTGCAACCCATCCTTTGCCAGCAGTCCATCTTCCAGGAACTGTAGCCTGTGGTCCCAGAACCCAAATCTCTCTTGTCGGCACCACCTTCGTAGCCAGTCATTCACTCGGAGTATTTTTCTTTCCCTTTCTATTCCTCTTCCAAGTACTGGAAGGATGGATGAGAAAACTATCTGTGCCCCAAAGTTCTTGAGTTCCCTTCCCAACTCTTCAAAGTCTGCCGTGATTTCTTTGTAACTCCTCTTGGCAGTATCATTTGTACCCACGTGGAAGAGAAGAAAGGGGTATGTGTTGGTGGGCTGTATGAGCCTCGGCAGCTGCTCTGTCACATCCTTAATCCTTGCCCCAGGGAGACAGCACACCTGGTGAGTCCATGGGTCTTCGCGACATACTTTGGCTTCAATCCCCCGCAGGAGGGAGTCTCCCACTACTAGTACTTTTCTCTTTCTCTTGCTGTAGGCCTTGGTTTGATTGCCTCCACTTGACTGACCTTCAGCCTCTTGCTCGCTGTCACGTTGGGTGCCCAGTAATTCATCCTCTGCAGGCTGTCCTCCAGCCTTGGCCTCAAGTACCTGGAAGCGGTTCCATAGCTCCACTGCTTCCACAGGCGCAGAATGTCTTGTAGTTCTTCTGCTCCTAACAGTCACCCTTTTCCAGGGAGTTCCCCCTGTGTTATTTTCCCTTGCCTCTGCAGTCTCCCACTCCGCCTCATCCTGCAGTTGCCCTTCTGGCTCCTGTACTGTGCTTTGGTGCTGTAGATCCACCGTTCTGTCTAAGAATTCTTCACTTTCTCTTATACTCCTAAGAGTATAGTACATGAGGGCATTAGCAGCCTCCCACCCATGTTCCCCAGCAACTGGTGTGCATAGGCACACTGCCTCTGACACTGGAGCCATCAGGACTAGGAGCCCTTGACAGCTTTCTCCTCCATGAATTTGTCCAATCCCCTTTTAAAGCCCTCCAAATTGGTGGCCATCACTACATCTTGTGGAAGTGAATTCCATAGTTTAACTATGGGCTGTGTGAAGAAGTCCTTCCTTTTATCTGTCCTGAATCTCCTACCAGTCAACTTCATGGGATGACCCCTTTGGGTTCCAGCATTATGAGAGAGGGAGAAAACCTACTCTATATCCACTCTCTCTACATCATGCATAATTTTGTACACCTCTATCATGTCTCCCCTTATTCGCCTTTTTTACACCGGCTGTGCTGATCCTGGAAAATAACGATCTTTTCATTCACATCAATGCCTACAGGACTTCTCACTGGTTACCGTAGTGTGTTTTATGTGAGGTTGCCCTTGGAGACAGTTTGGAAGGCTGGTGCAGATGCAGAATGCCCGTCTCCCTCCTGAATGTTGTGGAGAGGCAGGATTATACCCGCTGCCGTTCCTGCCAGTTCACTTCAGGATTCATGTGAGAGGCTGGCTTTTGGCTGTTTGGCTTGGGATCTAGATGTCTCGGAGAGGAGCTCTGCCCCATATACGCTCTCTTGCCCAGCAAGGTCTGCTGAGAGTCCTTACAGTGCGAGAAATACAGCAACTCTAGGATGGAGCAGGGCCTTTCCCACACTTGCCCAAAGGTCACCCATGACATCTTGTGTTTTTCAGCAGCACCAGCCACGAGGTCCCACTAACGCCATCCATCCATGGCTTTCCTCTTGAGTCTCTGCTGTGTAGGTTCTGATTTGAGTGCTTAAGAGATCAAAGTGCCAGATGCAGATTTTTGCAGGTCCGGGTCTTTGTGAGCTCCTTCTCAGCTCACATCCCCGTTCCGTGCCTCTGTTGCTAGATTTCTGACCGTGGGTTACCTGTACTTGGGAAGTCCCGGCAGTGGCCCTGCGTGCATGTCTTTCATCCTCAGTCTCCCGGCGGGTGTGTGTGTGTGTGCTAGAGAAGTGCACAGTGCCGTGGACCATGTCGGGGGAGCCTCCGGCCCCCTGGCGGGCACGTTGCCCAGTGATGCCCAGAAAGTGACCCCCAGAACGCCAGCCGCATATCGACTCCTGGGCTGGCCGTCTGGCTGCAGTGGCTGAGCAGGGCTGTGGACTCCCCTTGTGGGCAAGAGCCTGGACGGCTCCCATGAGTGCCGCGCGCTCCGGAACGCGGCAGTGGCGAGGTCTCCTGGGCCGCGCATTGATCACGGCCCCTCGGCTACGAGTTATGCACAGCACGAGGGCCGCCCTTTATTCCATAATAAATCTTACAACTTCTGCTACTGCTTTAGCCATAATCGAGCAAGGCTTTAATGGCCATTGTATCACAAAATGAAACTCCTGGCGTGCCATCACCCTCTCACTCGGTTATCCTGAAGCACCTTGAACATCTTAGCACTGATAAATGGTGCGTCTTGACTTCCCTAATTCAATGATAATAGAACCATTTTTTAAAAAATGCTGCTCTTGAATTTTGAAACATTCTTTGTTCTAACAATTCATTCCTATGAATAATTTTGCTTCATTAATTTCAAACATAAATTACATTTGAATCACTCTGCTGTGTAAAATGCACTTGGATATGATATTTATAGTGCACATGGACTGCTGTATATAAACACATTCATCAGCTTTCCTGTTTTCACCTATCTGATCACACATCACATATTTATCTCATTCCGGTCCCCCCCCTCCAAGGAATTCAGCGCACTGTGCAGGGGGGGCGGGTGGAGGTGTTGCCCCGCGTACGTCCCACAAGACAAGACACACCGTTGCACGGGGAGGCCATGAGTGGGGACTGGTCGAGGGCCACGCACTGAGCTTCATGGCCGGGGGAGTATTTGAATCTGGCTCTTCTGGTCCACAGCCAACACTCCAGCCACGACACCACACCAGTCCTCAATGATGCTGTCATGATGAGGCCAGTGAACTGGAGGCTCAGATCCGGATGACTGTGTCTTAGGACATTTTCTGTGTCTGCTCTCAAGGAATGATTCTGTCACGGGGAATTTGTCACTGTTGTTATTTGCCAAGTGCCAAGAGTGGGAGTTGGTAAGCAGGGGAAGAGGGACCAACAGACCTCTCGGAATGGCATTTAGTGGGGTCTGTCATGGGCAGGCAGGGAGAAGCCGGAGCCATCAAGAGAGGAAGGCGAGACAACAGCAGCGTCTGCCTGAGCCAGGGTGGGACGGGGTCACTGAGCAGCCTCTGTCCAGGGCGCGGGGCCAGGCAGGGCATCTCGTCTGTGCCTCCATCTCCGTGGGCAGATTGCTCGAGTGGGGGGCTGTCCGTGCGTCTGCCTACAAATTCCCTCCCCATCCCTTGGGTTGTTCGGCACAGATCAGGTGCCAGTTGAACCTGGGACGGGAGCTCCACATTTTCATTGAGCTGCTTGAATGAACCAGTTGCCCTGCGGTTTGTTTCCCACGAGGCACTGAGCTGATGAGCAGCGCAGGCACGTTTCGGGGTCTCCCCATCTCTTGCCTGCCCGGCTGCAGTGCCTTGAATTTAGTCCGATTTACAGGATTTCTCAAGCGGTGCTGAGCTCTTCAGCCTGGTCCTCAGCATGTCTGGACCGGCCCTTTTCCTATCCTGGCCCTTGCTCATGACTTCCTGTTTTGAGCTCACCAGCAGGAGGCCGTAAGCGGCAGTCGGGCAATTGGACCATCCCCTCCATCCTGTGCAAGAAGAAAACGTTTGGCATCTCCTGCATGTGTTCTTTATTTCCTTCATCTCAACATCTGCATAATCCCTTATAATTCAATCCTGGGAAACCGTTTGATTTAAAATCATCCATACTGATGAGTCTATCACAGGAAAATGGCAGTATTTAGAGGGAACTTCCTATAAATACTTTTTAATTAGGGCTGGATGGAAAAAACAACAACCAGAAAATAAAACTGGGCCACTCATAAAGGAAAACAATCCACTTCCTTCAGCGCAACCCAAGAAGGGTCCGTTTCCTTCACTCCCGCTCAGCAATGCCACACTTGGCCAGCAGGTGGGAGCAGAGCCTTCCGGAACGCTCTCGCGCAGAAGGCAGGCAGGACACGACCCAGGGCCGGCCCTGCAGGGCAGCGTGAGAGCAGCCAAGCGGCTGGCTCTGGCACAGGTGGAGGCATCCATCCAGGGCAGGTGCAAGGCAGTTTGGTGCCCTAGGCAAGATAAGATATTTAGCGCCCCCCTCTTCCCACTTGAGCCCTCCCTCCCTCCAGCCCTATGCTCCTGGCGCCCCCTTTAGCCCGGCGCCCTAGGCAGCCGCCTAGTTGGCCTAATGGTAGCACCGGCCCTGCATCCATCCTCTGAGGGCGGCACGTGGGCTGTTTCTGCCCCCCCCCCCCATGACAAGGAGGGCTCTCTGGGTGACACATGGCTAAGAGTAGAACCCCCAGAAACGTCGCTGTCCGCCGTCGCCGGGGCTGCTGCGAGTGCCGCCGCCCATCCGCCTTGGCCAAGCCTTCGCTGCGGGGCATGGAGAATCAGCCACAAATTAACTTGGTCTCCCTGAATCCCCCCCGAGTCGTTAAGCTGTGACCCAAGCGAATGAGCCATCCGGAATCCCCGCCTCACACCTCCTGGGTCCTCTTGCCTGCGGCACCCAGGGACGTTTGCACTCAAAAGAACCCCCCCTGGGCAGCCCCCCCCCGGCTTCGTTCCCGTTGGCCTCCGCAGTGCCTGGAGCCGCAGCAGAAGCGCCAGCCCTGCCCCGACACCCACCCTCCGCTGACGCTCCCCGCGGAGGCCCTTCAGTGCGCCTCACGCCAGCACGTCCTCCGATGCACATCACCCCGCCGTGGCAAGGGACGCGACCACGAGGAAACACTTTTCTGTGGTGCTTTTGGGGGGGCGTGGGTGGGAACCCCCAGACTGGGCTCTCGACGGAGCAAACGGGAACACAGCTGGATCCCTTCCTGAAGACCGCCATGCCCAATGCTCAGCCCTGCCTGTGCATTTCTGTAAGGCCTCAGCTGGGGCTCCAGTGGGAGTGCGGAGTAGAGTAGGGCAGACAGACTCCCAGGCAGGATCACAGAGGCCGGCAGCAGGCCTCACCTTGCGATATTATTAACACCATCATCATCATCATCATCATCACCACACCCCCCCCATCCATGCACACAATGCTTGAAAAAAACCGAGAGGACTGAGTCCCTGCCTCAAGGAGATATTGACCCACCAAGGGAAGACCCAGAGGGGGCGGGGGGAGAGATGGAGGTGGGGGCAGGGGGGGTAAGCGGGAAGGGGGTGCATTTGTTTCTGTCACATCATGTACTCACGCTCTGGGCGCTTCTTCCTCACAATGGGCTCCCGTAGCGGTACCATTCCGAAGACATTCTGCAGCAGTTCCATCTTTTCCTCCTGGATGGATTTTGCTGGGGAAAGAAAAATGGCGGAGGAAGCAGTGGGAAAACACAGGAGGTGGCACACGGGATGTGGCGTCCTCTGCTGCCTCTGCAGAACGCTGTGAACGAGGCAACTGCAGGATAAGAGCCTTGACTGGGAGGAACGGGAGGGTGCTAGGATGGGGGCTCGTTCAGGGGAAAGGTGGGGCTTGACGGAAGCCGGAGAGGGAGCATCACGCGGGCACTGAGGCAGATCCAGCACACCAGGGGCAGCAAGGGAGAGCGGCTGAGTATTTTGCCCAGGGCCGGGCGGCCTCTTGGCCCTGGAGCACCTCTCCCCCCACAGCTGCACACAAGCGCGCACACAGCCCCCCCCCACTCACTGAATGTCTGTCTCTGGGACACCCACACAAACACCACCACCCCCTCCTTGGGAGCGTCTTTATCAGGCCCTTAAACTCCCCTCCCTGGTCAGGGAAGTTCAGCGGGCTAGAGCAGCCAAATGTCCTTTTTAGGCCCTCTAGGGAGAGAAGGTGCAGCAAGAGAGGAGTGGAGAGGGGGCCTGGGGGGTGGGGGTGGGGCGGGCAGCACGCTCCCGGAGTTAGGAGGAGAAGGGGGGAGGGGAGGGGTGATTTGAAGGCCAATGGTGGTCTCCTTTCTGGAATTCAGAGACAATGAGGCGTCTGGGATAGCACGGGAGATTCTGCCCATATAGCTTCTGCCCGTCACTCTTCCCACAGAAGGACTTGCATACAAGATGCTCTTGCAGACGCATCACACCAGAGGATCAGCCATGTGACTGAGCTTGTCACATGCAGGAAGAAGTCAACCTCCTTCATCTACCCCTCTGCAAAACAAAGTAGGAAGCATTTCCAGCCTGGTTGGCACCTGGAAAACTTGCGTGTCAATGAAGGACATCCCTGCCCATGGTTGCTATGAAGACAAGCCGAATTGTTGCCTTTCAGGGTAGCTGTGGCCGAGGGGAAACTGGGAAGCTCTGGCCCATGAACGATCTAAATGGAGGTTGGCCTTTCACAAAGGTTCCATGGACTTTGAAGAAGCCGGAGTGCAAGGTGAAAGGGAGAAACGTGCTAAGCGAAAAGCACGTCAAACGAATCCTTTACAGGACCATCTTCTATCTGGAAACCTGTGTCCTCCTCACTGTGGGAAGCTGTGTGGATCTAGAATTGGCCTCCACAGTCACTTACGGACCCATCGCTAGAGTCTACACAATCTTCTTTAGAATTTCCTCCTTTTATCCCGGAAGACAATCTTACTCGGTCACGAGTGATCGCCTGATGATGATGGCCAAGGGGGGAGTGGCCTTGTTCTGCCCTCTTGTTAGTTGTGCTGGGCATGGGAGAAATGAGTCTTTGCCCTTCGTGCCAGTGACATCAGGGACACTGTCCAAGCGGTGCTTGAGAGGCAAGCTGTGCAAGCCAGTTCTATGAAGCACTCTGTGGCACTGATGTGTTTTTATGTAGTTTTATTGTATAAATTGTTGTGAACCACCCAGAGAGCTTTGGCTGTGGGGCGGTATAGAAATAAAATAAATAAAAATAGTAATGCGCTTGCTGTGGCCGAGGGAAATCCACAGCAGAAGCCCAGTCTTGGAGGAAAGGATCAAGATCCCACCGCGCAGACACACCGAGCAGCATCTCCACAGTCAGTCTCTAGCGTGAAACACCCTTTGAGCGCGTGTGTGTGTGTGTGTGTGTGTGTGTTGTCCTCCCGACAACATTGAGGACCATTGGTCTAAGCTGAAAACCTCCATCACTGCAGCTTGTGAACAAACTATTGGATACGAAACTAAGAAACATCAGGATTGGCTTGATGAAAATGATAATGAGATTAAATATATAATTGACCAAAAAAGGAAAGCCTTCCAAATATGGCAAAATGATATTAACTGCGCTGCCAAGAAAAAAACCTATGCTAGCGCAAAGGCTGAGGTCCAAAGAAGAACAAGAGAACTTAAGAACGCTTGGTGGAAAAAGAAAGCTGAGGAAATTCAACAACTTGCAGAATCTCATGATGCACGGGGCTTTTTTAAGGCCACAAGGGCCATTTATGGACCAAAAACCTATGGTACAAACCCTTTACAATCAAAAGATGGCACCAAACTCTTAAAAGACAAAGAGTCTATTGCACTGCGTTGGAAAGAGCATTATTATGACCTTTTAAATTGTAAATCTAAGGTGGATAATGAGATTTTTTCGCAAATCCCGCAAAAACAAATTAGAGAGGAACTTGCAATACTCCCCACTTTGGATGAAGTAAAAAAAAGCCATTAATCAAATGAATAACAAAGCTAGTGGATCAGATGGGATTCCTGCTGAAATCTTTAAAGAAGGGGGCCCCGAACTTGTACAACATCTTCATAAACTCATCAAAAAAAATCTGGATAAGAGAAGAGATCCCAGAAGACTTCAGGGATGCCATAATTATCACCCTCTTTAAGAAAGGTGATAGAACAGACTGTGGAAACTATCGGGGCATTTCTCTCTTAGCTACCGCAGGTAAAATATTTGCCAGGATTCTCGCAAACCGTCTTCTATCTATTTCAGAAGAGATCCTCCCTGAAACTCAATATGGTTTCCGCCCCTCTAGAGGGACAGTAGACATGATTTTTACTGCACGTCAGCTCCAAGAAAAATGCCGGGAGCAAAATCAACCCCTTTATATGGCATTTATTGATCTTGCTAAAGCCTTTGATACTGTAGACCGTACAGCTCTCTGGACTATCCTTATGAAAATTGGATGCCCCAATAAATTTGTGAATATCTTGCGACTTCTCCATGACAACATGACGGCTACGGTCTTGGACAACAACGGCTCTCATGGTGCTCCATTTAAAGTGGGATCAGGTGTTAAACAGGGATGTGTTATCGCCCCAACATTATTTGCTATTTTCATCGCCATGATTTTACATCTTGTCGAGGGGAAACTTCCCACTGGTGTGGGAATTATATATCGAACAGACGGAAAGCTTTTTAATCTCAGCAGGCTGAAAACAAAAAGTAAGGTAATTACAACCTCCGTTGTGGAACTTCAGTATGCTGATGATAATGTGGTCTCCGCACATTCAGAGGATGATCTCCAAACTATCCTAAATGCTTTTGCAGAAGCATACGAAAAACTTGGTCTCTCACTTAACATCAAAAAAACCAAAGTGCTTCATCAGCAAGTGCAAGCTAACCCTTTGGTGATGCCATCTATCCAGCTTGGCGGGACAATACTGGAAAATGTCGATCATTTTCTCTATCTTGGCAGCTATCTTTCTGTTACAGCTAACATCGACAGTGAAATCCAGCATCGTCTGAACTCCGCAAGTGCCGCGTTTTCTCGAATGAAACATAGTGTGTTCGAGGATCGGGATATTTGTAAGAAGACCAAAACACTGGTTTATGAAGCCATTGTATTACCAACTTTATTGTATGCCTGCGAAACATGGGCTATCTATAAACGTCACCTCCAACTCCTTGAAAGATTTCATCAACGTTGCCTCCGGAAAATCCTGTGAATTACTTGGGAAGATAGGTGAACAAATGTCAGTGTACTGGAAGAAGCAAAGACTACTAGCGTTGAAAAAATGATCCTTCAACGCCAACTTCAGTGGACTGGTCATGTTGTTCAAATGCCTGACTGCCGTCTCCCAAAGCAGTTACTTTATTCCCAACTCAAGGATGGAAAGCGGAATATCGGTGGTCAATATAAGAGGTTTAAAGATGTTCATAAGGCTAATCTAAAAAAATGCAATATAAACATCAAAAACTGGGAAGCTCTGGCCCATGAACGATCTAACTGGAGGTTGACCTTTCTCAAAGGTTCCATGGACTTTGAAGAAGCCCGAGTGCAAGGTGAAAGGGAGAAACGTGCTAAGCGAAAAGCACGTCAAATGAATCCTTTACAAGACCATCTTCCATCTGGTAACCTGTGTCCTCACTGTGGGAAGCTGTGTGGATCTAGAATTGGCCTCCACAGTCACTTACGGACCCATCGCTAGAGTCTACACAATTTTCTTTAGAATTCTCCTCCTTTTAAAATCTCCTTTTTGTACATTTTCTTTTTTATCCTGGAAGACAATCTTACTCGGACACGAGTGATCGCCTGACTGTGTGTGTGTGTGTGTGTGTGTGTGTCATAAATCTGGACGCACAGACAGAAGGCAGCAGCCCAGATGCTGCCTGGGTGGCTTCTGAGCATTGGGACACAAACCCAGCTGCAAAGGAGGCTCCGGCAACTGGACTGCAAAGCCGAAAGCCCTCCCTTGCAGCCCTCTGGGGGAAAGGTTTGCTTTAGGTTTTGCAATTGTTAATTATTGGCTTTTATTATTCTTGTCAGCCTGTAAATGCCTATTGGATTTTTTTCAATAGAAGCTCTGCAATAAGACCACAGTTCTTCACATGGTTTATAATGCACGTTAATGAGGATGCAAAAAGGCCTTCTGCATTTTGCACTTCCTCTTCCGGAAGGCAGATGCACCCAGGAAAGGCTAGTGCTTGTGCTGCTGCACAAGGGGTGGCCAAAGCCAAGTTGCCACATTTCCAGATAAGCAGTGCTTGCTGGTGCATCTTCAGGATGAGGGGGCAGTGGAGCCAACTCGAGAGGGCTCAGGTCCCCCCCCCCCCATGTTAGCATCACCCTTGCGCCAGAGGCTGCAAGCCAAAACATGTGCGCAGCACCAGGGACCGGGTGGTGTCGGTGACCCGGGCTGCCTCCCCCTTTCTTTCCTTTGCCCTTCCTTCCCTCCTCCATGGGCGTCCATAGGAGCCTTTCCAGGGGTGGGGGCAAAGCTGCACAGCAGTTTGTGGTTGTAATTCACACGCATAGCATGCAGCACTGCAACACACCTGTGTACTTTCCTTGTGTGTGCTCTGTGTTGCTTAGAACCTTGGGGGGAAGCCAACAGGAGCTGGAAAGCATCCAGTTTGGGTTAAATCATCCCTAGGGGATTAAGATGAAAGAGTTTCTGACTGGCCAAGTGTAGAAGGGGAGGAAATAGGCCATGAGCATATGGTGAGACACGATAGCCAAAGAGGCCCAAGTGCAAAAACAGAAGTTGCACATGCCAGAGACATCTGGGGAGGGGCACCATGTATAGGGGTTTCTATGCAAATCCTAGAAGCCTCCAAGCCAAAACAGGAGAGTTGGAGTGCCTGGTTTTAAAAGAGAACCTAGATATAGTTGGCACGGAAACCTGGAGGAATGGAGAGAACCAGTGGGCTACGCTACGGTCATCTCCAGATATAAACTCTATAGGAAGGACCGGGAAGGGCGTACTGGAGGAGGTCTTGCTCTGTACGTCAAAGAGGGCATTGTGTCCAGCAGACTTGAAAACCTAAAAGAGGGGGAGACTTCCACAGAACTGCTGTGGGTGACAGTACCTGGCTCCAAAACTAATTTAGTGCTAGGAACATGCTATTGTCCCCCAGACCAGAAAGCACAGGGTGATCTTGAGATGGAAAACGAAATCAGGGAGGCCTCCAAATGAGGAAGTGTTCTAATAATGGGTGACTTCAATCACCCCCACATTGACTGGATGAATGCATTTTCCACTCATGGCAAAGAGGTTAAATTTCTCAGTGTCCTAAATGACTGTGCCCTAGCAACAGTTGGTCATGGAACCAGCCAGCGGGGAGGCGACCCTGGATTTAATCCTAAGTGGTGTTGCCCAGGATCTAGTATGAGATATAAATATTGTTGAACCAATTGGAAACAGTAAGAACAGTGCTATCAGATTTAATATATATTTAAGTGGAAGATTGCCAAAGAAGTCCAACACAGTCACATTTGACTTCAAAAGAGGAAACTTCTCCAAAATGAGGGAACAGATTAAAAGGAAGCTGAAAGGGGGAGGCAAGAGGGTTAAATCCCTTCAAAATGCCTGGAAATTACTCAAAACCACAATAACAGAAGCACAGATAGAATGTATAGCAACTGATTGGGAAAGGAAGTACCAAGTCCAAGAGGCAGGGATGTGCGCGGATTTCGATAGGGGGTGGAAGCAGGGCAGACTCACCGCGCTCGAGCCCCGAGCCCCGCAGCACTTACCTTTCCCTCAGTTCGGCACATCTCCCTGGAGAGGAGCCGGGGAGAGTTACTTCTGGGTCCCTGGTGCTGTGTTTTTCACGTAAATACCATTTTCTATGGTATTTATGTGAAAAATGCAGCACCAGGACCCGTCACGTCACTTCTGGGTCCCCAGAAAGTCTGCTGGGAGCTTCACTGTCACCATGGGAGGAATTGAGTAGCAGGGGTGCTCGCCGAGCACCGGCAAGCACCCCAACTGTTGGGACATGTAACACAACAGCAGCTGTGTCACAAGTGTTTTCATTTGGAAAGATACAGGGTGTCTAGAATAACAAGTTTATTTAGACTAGCACTGTTATTCTCTTTCTCATGGGAAAAGTGGGATGGACAGAAATATGAACTGATCACATAGTTTGTACTTTCTGATGACGTGTTATGATTGTTAAGTTTCGTTTCCTGTAACTGGAGAGAAAGGGATTGCTTTCTGTATGCATTCTGTTCCTGTCTTCTCTCTGACATGTAGCAATCATGTAATGCTGTGTGCTTGCCAGGACTGGCTGTGCACTGAATTATGCTATGCAATGTACGGTAGTTTGTATTAACTCTGAAATAGGTACAATAAACAGGTAGAAAGAAGTCCTGTGTTATGGATTATATTGGAGTTGAATTCCTAAGCTACAGTGCTGCAGGAGAGAGGCTGTAACCCGAGACGCTTGGTATGCTGCGTGGAAGGAAAGACAGTGAGTCTCTGTGTACATGGGCCACACAAGAGGCAGAAGCTGTATTTTTCCATCTAACGCTCTGCTGGATCCACGTAGGCAGACGGGCCTACAGAGTGGATTATGGACCATAAGGCTGGAGTATTTTCCACAGCCATAACAAGGTTATGCGCCCAGGATTATCGGATTACAAGAATTGACCTCTTGGACTGTTGCTGGAGATCGAATGGAAGTAAAGTTCGAGGCAAGGTCGAGGGTTTGAGCCAGCGGCGGCGGCTTGTTTATCCGGCTGCTGTGAGGCAAAGCTTCAACTACTCGGAGGAGCAGTGATTGATGGCAGAGAAAGCCATTAAGGTGGAAGAACCATCTCTTGGACCTTCTTCAGCTGGTAAGCAAAAGGGAGAAGAGGGAGGTGGATCACCGGAGGGCTCTGGAAGTGAAGCTGGGAGTTCTGGAGGGGAAGAAGATATCCCTGTTGTCAGAATGGCTGCACAGGCCCTGAACCCACAGATAGTTGAAAAATTATCTGGCACGAATTACGTGATTTGGAGCTTCCAGATGCAGCATTATTTAACTCATGCGGGGCTCTGGAATGTTGTAACAGAAGATGCTGTGGCTGTGGGAGCCCAAAATTATGATGAATGGAAGGAACGAGACGAGAAAGCGAAGGCAATTCTCTGCTTATCTGTTGAAAGTTCCCAGGTGCCATTCATTCAATTTTTGGAAACAGCAAAGGAGATCTGGGATACCCTACAAGGGACTTACCAGATGCGCACGGCAGGAAGTAGGATTATACTTGCGCGTAAGCTGTACAGGCTGAGCTTACAACCAGGTGGTTCTATGCCTGAGCATCTGAGTACGATGCGGGACATGTTTAACAGGCTGAGAGCACAAGGGATGCAAGTTGAGAACCTGCATCAAGTGTCTATTCTGTTATCCAGTCTGGATTCTTCATATGACACAATTGTGACATTGATTGAGGGGCAACCAGAACAGAATTTGACCATGGAATATGTGTCAGGAAAGCTTCTCGCCGAATGGGCACTGCTGGGACAAGCGGCAAGCTGGTGGGGGTTACCCAGGCAACTGCTTTGAAAGTCAGGAAATGCCTCAATTGCGGATCTACTTCACACCTTAGAAAAGACTGTAATTTTAAGGGCAAGAAAAAAAGAAAAAGGAAGTTACCAGCGCACCTGAGGATACAATTAAAATGGGCAAAAGTTTGATTGCTCGGGTGGGGTTTTCCAACCAAGACATGTGGGTGCTTGACAGTGGAGCTTCTCACCACATGGCAAATTCCAGAGACTTGTTTCAATCTCTGGATGATGGATATACAAATCAATTTGTGGAGCTAGCTGATGGAAAAAGAATCCAGGTGACAGCTACAGGAACAATTGACTTTGCTTCTTTGGGTCAACAGAAAGCACTGCTTGTTCAAGAACTGGATACAAATCTGATAAGTATATCGCAATTGGCTAATGATGGACATGAAATAAGTTTTTCTGACAGCAACTGTGTAATTTCACATGATGGGGTGATCTGTGCAAAAGGTAATTTGCAGAATTCTCTGTATGTTATAAATCCGTTTGTAACACATGATGAGAAGGCAAAGTATGCGAATTTGAAACCACATGACAATTGTTTACATATTTTCCACAAACGTTTTGCTCATGCCAACTACAGAAGCATAGAAAAAATGCCAGGTCTGTGTGAGGGTGTAACAATGAAACCATGTTCAAAGTATGTGGAATGAGAAGTATGTAGTACTGCAAAGTCACACAGGTCTAACATTCAGAAACACAGTGATAGAGTAAGCACAAGAATCTTTGAGCTGGTACACTCTGATGTTGCTGGTCCATTTGAAACTAGCTATGGGGGGAACAAATATTTTCTAACCCTAATTGATGACTATTCTCGTTTTGGATTCGTATATCGGCTGTTCCCTGCCCATTTAACAAATGATTCAAATCTCTCTTGAACCTGAGATTTATTCTGCAGCAGATATAAACGTCACTTCCACCTCCTTGAAAGGTTTCATCAACGTTGCCTCCAGAAAATCCTGCAAATTACTTGGGAAGATAGGCGAACAAATGTCAGTGTACTGGAAGAAGCAAAGACTACTAGCATTGAAAAAATGATCCTTCAACGCCAACTTCAGTGGACCGGTCATGTTGTTCGAATGCCTGACTGCCGTCTCCCAAAGCAGTTACTTTACTCCCAACTCAAGGATGGAAAGCGGAATATCGGTGGTCAATATAAGAGGTTTAAAGATGTTCATAAGGCTAATCTAAAAAAATGCAATATAAACATCGAAAACTGGGAAGCTCTGGCCCATGAACGATCTAAATGGAGGTTGGCCTTTCACAAAGGTTCTATGGACTTTGAAGAAGCCCGAGTGCAAGGTGAAAGGGAGAAACGTGCTAGGTGAAAAGCACGTCAAACGAATCCTTTACAGGACCATCTTCCATCTGGTAACCTGTGTCCTCACTGTGGGAAGCTGTGTGGATTTAGAATTGGCCTCCACAGTCACTTACGGACCCATCGCTAGAGTCTACACAATCTTCTTTAGAATTTCCTCCTTTTATCCCGGAAGACAATCTTACTCGGTCACGAGTGATCGCCTGATGATGATTTTTGGCATATAGATTAATAATGGATTATGTGGATAGAATTTTTTTTTTTTTTGGCCCCGTGGTGACGGGTGCACTTTGTAGTTATATGGAGTTGTGGATTTATTTTCTTTTTGTATGTGTGTTCATTTAAAAATAAATAAATAAAATTAAAAAAATAATAAAATAAAACTAGTTGACACAATAAACAATACCACTGCTTATTTCAGTGTGACGCTGCCACAAAACACTGAACAGCCAATCCAGCAGCCAAAACTAGTGGATCAGAGACAAAGCAGAAACCCCAGCAAAGCTGCCCCGATGTTTTCCCATCTTCCTTCTGTTGAATTGAATAATTATTTTGTTTGCATGTTAAAGTCTTGTTATTTTAATGGGTTCCTAATGCAGTTAGCAAGTTTATGCTACATTATGCAAATATATTGAGAAAAAAATAAGCTATATAAAAGCAGTTTCACTATCATCATGTCATATCAAAACTGGAATGGCTTTGGAATAAGCTCTATATTGCCTCAGTCTTGGCAGGGAGAGATGGCACCTGAGGCCTTTGCTGAGCAGAAGGAATACATTTGAGCCAATAATATGATGGTTTTTGAGATGCTGCCAAATAGGTCAGTGGACTGTTCTTTTCTTCCATCATTCTCTTCTTAAAGTGAGCCTGTATTTATCGTTATATTTATTCTTTAGATGTTAACAAAGCCAATGATCTGTTAACTATTCAAGTGCAGCTGATGGTTTTTGAGAAATTCAGTGAGGAATCTGGATCAAACTTAGGATCCAGTGATGTGAATTCAGCCACTCATCCGGTCTGTCTCACTGCCCATCCCGAACAATGGAAGGCTGTGCGGCCAGACCTGCCTGCATGCCCTTCTGGCACACAAATGAACCTTTCACATCACAACCTTGATTCTGCAGAGAGAGGAAATCTGTTTCAGGCAGCAGGACCTAAAATCATAGAATCATAGAAAAGTAGAGTTGGAAGGGGCCTACCAGGCCATCGAGTCCAACCCCCTGCTCAATGCAGGAATCCAGGTCAAAGCATCCCTGACAGATGATTGTCCAGTTGCACCTTGAATGCCTCCAGAGTGGGAGAGCCCACCACCTCCCTAGGTAGTTGGTTCCATTGGCATGTTGCTCTGTCAGGAAATTTTTCCTGATGTTTAGGTGGAATCCGGGTTCCTGTAACTTGAGCCCATTATTCCGTGTCCTGCAAACTGGGATGATCGAGAAGAGATCGTGGCCCTCCTCGGTGTGACTGACAACCCTTTAAGTACTGGAAGAGTGCGCGATCATATCTCCCCTCAGTCTCCTCTTCTGAAGGCTAAACATGTGATGGCTTATGCTGGCTCAGCTTGTCTGAGTGTGGAAAGCTAAGCAGGGTCAAGCCTGGTTATTACTTGGATGGGAGACCCCTCCTCTAGTTTCCTGCATTGAGCAGGGGGTTGGACTCGATGGCCTTGTAGGCTCCTTCCAACTCTATGATCTATGAAATCTATGCCCAGTTCTTTCAGTCTCTCCTCATAGGGCCTTGTTTCCAGTCCCTTTATCATCCTTGTTGCCCTCCTCTGGACCCTCTCCAGTTTGTCTACGTCCTTCTTAAAGTGTGGTGCCCAGAACTGGACGCAGTACTCAAGATGAGGCCTAACCAGTGCCGAGTAAAGGGGAATTATCACTTCCCGCGATTTGGAAGCTATACTTCTATTAATGCAGCCCAAAATAGCATTTGCCTTCTTTGCAGCCACATCGCATTGCTGGCTCATATTCAGTTTGTGATCTACCACAATTCCAAGATCCTTCTCACTTGTAGTATTGCTGAGCCAAGTGTCCCCCATTCTGTAACTCTGCATTTGGTTTCCTCTCCCTAGGTGCAGCACTTGGCATTTATCTCAATTAAATTTCATTCTGTTGTTTTCAGCCCAGTGCTCCAGCCTATCGAGGTCACTTTGAATTTTGCTTCTGTCTTCCAGAGTATTAGCTATATTCCACCCAATACTGTGTCATCTGCAAATCTGATAAGCATTCCCTGCACCTCCTCATCCAAGTCATTCATAAAAATGTTGAAGAGCACTGGGCCCAGGAAGACGGTGCTCATTCATGATTTAATGATAGATGAGGATTATGTAAGCCGCCTTGGGTTCCTTGCAGGAAAAAAGGCGGGGTATAAATATAATAAATAAATAAATAAAAATGAGGGAACCAAGCTGGTGTGCATTACTGAAACCTGGGTGGATAAGGTGGGTGGGCCTGTTCTCACCCAGCTGTTCCTGCCTGTGTATTCGGAGCACCACCAGGGAAGACTAGGGGGTCGGGGGGGGGGGGTGGCGTCCCCATGATCCATTGGATGCCCATCTCCATAATCAGGAAATCATTCTGCCCAGGAGCTCGACTAGAGGGCCTGCATCTGTTGTTGGGACAGAGAGACAGACGAAGGATGCTGCTGCCGGTCTGCCACCCACCCTGTTGCCCAGCAGCCTCCCTCCAAGCTGGCCGAGGAGGTCTTGAATGTGCTGTCCTTGGTGGTCCTTGGTGACTTCAACATCACAGCAGGACACACCTTCAATTTAGTCTTTGTGCCAACTCATATGATTGGTGGTGGTGGGTAAGAATGACTCCATTGTCGTGGTCAGACCACTTCCTGGTGAAGTCTGGACTCGCGAGAGGAGCCCCCCCTGCAGGGGTGGGGGACCCATTAGGATGGTGCGCCCTCAGAGACTGATGGAACCTGATGGGTTCCTGAATGCTCTCGGGGACTTTCCAGCAGACAGAGCATGTTGAGGCCCCTGTTGTGGAATGGTGAAATGCAAAGGGCCGTTGACATGAACTTTTTTTCCCTGAGCTATTTTAGATCTGTTGGTATTATTATGCCTAGATATTTGAAACTAGGAGATTGTAACATTAAGTTGAACATGCCTTGTAGCTGAGATCCCAGGGCTGTGTTTAAGCACAGTAATTCAGATTTCATATAACTGATCTCTAAACCTGCTGCTGCTTCACATTTTGTCAACATTTAAAAATAAATAAATCTGGGATTGCTTTTCTTGGGTTTGAAAATGGCAAAGGAGGTTTGTTGCCAGGGCCGGTGCTACCATTAGGCCAACTAGGCGGCTGCCTAGGGCGCCGGGCTAAAGGGGGCGCCAGGAGCATAGGGCTGGAGGGAGGGAGGGCTCAAGTGGGAAGGGGGGGCGCTAAATATCTGATCTTGCCTAGGGCACCAAACTGCCTTGCACCGGCCCTGTTTGTTGCTTGTGCTTTTCCTCCAGTTCTGACTCTTTTTATTTCTTTATTGTCCTGTGGCAATTGCATGCAGGATACACGAGAGCAGGCATGCCTGTTCCATGTCGCTGTCCTATGAATGTAACATGGAGGGGAACCTAAAGCACTGACTACTGCGTTTGACGTTGAAAATATCTGGTTGTCGATGCGCATAAAAGGATTCCAAGTCTTAATTTACTGAGAATTTATTTCAGAAAGAACCAATTTAACACATCAAAGGCCTTGAAGGTGTCCAAGAGAAGCAGTGGCATTGGTGTCCTATTAGTACTGCTATGGTGTGCGCCGTTAAGAACATGCCATATTGCTTTTGCTAACTGCCTGCTGGGCGTGAAGCCCCTTTGATCTGTGCTAATAGAATTAGAAATAAAGATATGTCTGTGAGCCAAGATTGCTGATAAGGTCTTGTTGCCCTGGCTGAGCAGAGTAATGGGGCAATACCACCCCATAACACAGTGGGCTTTCCCTGGCTTCTTTTCAGGTTCCTGGCAAATTGCCTCCCAGTAAAATTTCACTGAATAATGGTTTCAGATTGGTGGTCAGGATGTCATCAAACATTTTATAACATTTGCAGGTAAAACCATTGAGACCTGGAACATTTCCTCCCTTTGATTTTATGATGACTCCCTTGATTTCTGAAACTGAAAGGGGCTGATTAGAATAAGCAACGTGTTAATCACTTTGTGGTTTTATTGTTAAGCTGTTCCAAAAAGCATCTCTATGTTCCAGGTTTGGATTGCCAGATAAGCTGCAAAGGCCATGTTAATATCTTTCTCACAGTGCAAGATCTTCCCCTTCTTATCTTTTAAGGCTAAAATAGAATAAGGGTGCAATGCTTTGCATGTTTAGGCAGAAGTCCTACAAGCTACAACTCCCAGCATTCCCAAGGCAGCTGGGGAATGCTGGGAGTTGTAGGACTTTTTTCTGTCTAAACATGCATAGCATCGTGCCCTTATTTTCTCATCCCCCCCCCCCCCAAGCCCTCACTATCAATTTTGAGTTTTTGTTGCTAGGTTCATAATATTTTCTGTTTACACAAGCTAATTGGGCCTGGATTTTATTAACTTCTAGTGCTTGGAGCTCACTCTGTGTGCTTGTAAGAACTGTGTAGGTTTTCCCACTTCCAGTTATGCTTATGTTCTCTCTCTAGCTCTGATACCTCTTTCATCCATGCTACCATGGCCTTTTCTGATATCTCAGGGGCAAAGGGGTGGGTGGGTTAGTGCACAAGATTCAGTTATGCAGAGTTCCCTTAGCACGGCCTTCATGGAAGCCCGCAACAATGCCTGAGAGACCCCTGGAGTAGCATCCAGTTTAAAGAATTGTCTGGTGTCTTCTTTAAGTTTGTGCTGTTTGGTCAAAATATTAGAATTAAGGCACCACACGAAGGTGTGCATTTGTGGGTCTACCAGTGTAATTTTGAGACAGACAGGAGCGTGTTCAAAACTGTGATGCTCCCAATGTTAGTTTCTGCCATTTTTGGCAACAGGTTTCTCCTGGTAAGGATATAGCTGATTCTAGAGCTGATCTTATGCCTAGGAGAGTAGAAAGCCTGGCAAACATGCAACAAAGCACCCACACCAGTGACATCCTGTAAAAAATAGCATTTAGTAGAATATCTGCATCCACAGGGCCCTGCCACTGAACCGAGCAAAGGCTGAAAAATGCTTGCTGCTGCTTGGCTCAAAGCAAGCAAGACGCTGCGTAGTCTGCACCGGCATGGCTGTTAGGTTGTCTTCATCGCCAGGAAAAAAAAACATTGTTTCAGGCCACTGTATCATTCTGCAATTCGTGGTGAATAAATCAACCTACCTTTCAGAGTTGTTTTGTTACTGAGATGTGGAGCTCATTGAACACTTTGATTACACTACTAAATATGATTGCTACTTTCATTGCACATCTAATCTGAAGTGGTCTGGGATGATGTCCTCCCAGCTTCCTGGCTGCTTTTCCCAGAAGAGCCTCTGGTTAATCTGCCGCTGTGATTATATCTTGGATTTCTGGATTCCAGCTGTGCCACCTCTTGCGCGGAGGAGAGGGACGTTGAGTGCCCCGGAGAGCCCCATCAGTCAAGTTTTGTTGCCAATGTCCAGCCTCTGCCAGCTCGCCCGTGGTCTCTCCTGCTTCCACTCGGTGCCTTTGCCTCTGTTTCCTTTATGAAGCCAGATCATTTTTTTTTGCATGGGGAATCTAAAGATGCCCTCCCTTTCCCAAGCCCTAAAATATCTGCTGGTCACACGGGGTGGCTACATAGCCACCATGGCTTAGCATGTTGTGCAAACCAGGGATGGTTTTCTCAGGGTTTCTTGGCCTGATCCCATAGATCCCACCTGTAGAAAGAGTCGTGATGCCGCAAAATAATCACATACGAAGTATTTATTATTCATCAGTACTCCCGATCAATAAATCCTTTTGATTTATTTTATTTCTTACTTTAGTTTTTCAAGGAGCTCAGGTGGCCATGCACATGGCAGACAGATGATCCCATCTTATCCTCCTCACAGAAGCTCCGTTAGGCCAAGAAGGGATGCCTGGCCTGGGCCCAGGTCACCCAGGGGGGCTCATGGCTGAGCAGCAATTTGAACCAGGGACTTCCTGGTCCTGACCCAGCACTCCACCCGTGACACACACACACAGCACGCCACGGGTTCTTCCACTGTTGTAATCCTTTGGAAATAATGTTGTCTGTGTATAAAATCCCAGATGTATTGCATGTTGTTTCAAACAGGCAATAGAAATACAGTATTTCTCCATGTATAAGACTATACTTTTTCCTAAAATTGTTAGACTAAAAATTGAGGGTCGTCTTATACATGGAAGTAAGCCGAGGAGAGAACCGCGCAGTTGCGAAACTGCCCAGTGGGGGGCGTCTTATACATGGGGGGCATCTTATACACGGAAAAATACGGTACTCCATATCACCAATCACCTGCATCCACCACACGAATACAGCGTTTTCTCCGTATCCCTTCTATTGCTGTCTGAGCATGTGCTGCTTAATCATATCACACGATGCTGAGCATGTCCATTCAGAAGTAAGTCAAAGGGGCTTCCTTCCCGGTACATTTGCGTAGGACTGCAGCATTCCAACACACACACACACACAGTATAAATGGATGACCCCTTCAAAAGCATTGACCATTGCCTGAGAGTGTGCGTGCATGTGTGTACACACACACACACAGCTTGGAGGAGTGAGGCTAACCACTTGTTCATGACTCCCATGGCCATCCTGGCTGATAAGAGCTGCAAAGGAGGGCCAGCCAACTGGGTGATGGAAGTTGTAAACACTGGCTTTTTAAAGGATTGGATGACTGCACTGATTAGTAATAAAGATGATGTACATACTATGGACCCTTGAAAAGTCCCTGTGCCTGGACTGGGGGACAAGGAGGTGTGGATGCTCCACATCTGGGCAACCATCCACACAGTAGGAAGGAAGGAAGGAATCCTGAGACGCTCCCTCACCAACCCAACAATCATGCAGGCAGCTCCCCCCCCCCCCGCCCTCCTTTGGCTCTTCCCACTTGGCCGTGGGTCTTGGCTGTTCCCCTGTGATGCTTTGAGGCTGGTGCTTACTGCTTCTATCGGCTCTGCCATAAACCTGCTCAGCTGGAGATTGCTGCTCATCAGGCGGGCGCCGCATGCTCCCTGGACTGACCATCTCCAGAAATGTTGCCGCTCCTCCTCCTGCTTCTTCCTTCTGTGCCTACCAGAGAGATCCCACTCTCATCTGCTCGCTGGCAAAAGATCCACGCATTCCAATGGCTGCCAAGTTCTCCTCCGAGAGCTGTCCTCATAAGTGCCAGCCTGGCCCAAATGATTAATCCATTCTCATTTGTGTAAAGGGGCAGGATTGGAGAGCCACACGCTCCGAGGAAAGAAGTCTCCATGGATACTAATTGTGGGGGATGTTTTCAGCACCCCCCCCCCCGTTGTTATGATCCAATAACAAATTACGTCTCCACTG
The DNA here is from genome assembly GCA_021292165.1 of Shinisaurus crocodilurus. Lineage (NCBI taxonomy): Eukaryota > Metazoa > Chordata > Lepidosauria > Squamata > Shinisauridae > Shinisaurus > Shinisaurus crocodilurus. The sequence continues at coordinate 321,172,739 of CM037876.1, read as the reverse complement.
CTGCCGAGCCGTGACTAGAGCAGACCGGAGTGGGAATGAACCACCTCTCAGGGCGAAGCATAAGGGAGAGATAGAAGCGCACTCCTGTTCCATTATCACGTTAGTGAGATTCAGCCATCCCCCATTTCTACTAGGCCAGCTAAATCTGTACCAGATCAGAAGGAGAAGAAATCAAACCACGGCTGGCCTGAAAACAGACTGAAGTCGCTTGGCAGCACACCGAGGCTTCTCCAAGCCACAAGGTGAGTGGGAGATGCTTCCAGGATCCTCGTCTTCCGGTTTCTGAACGGCCTGATCTTGCTCCCAAAGTAGGCATGGTGCATCAGGGAGTCATAGCGGCACCGGTCCCCCACCTCCACCCCCTTTTTAAAATCTGACTTTTGTACGGACTGCTTTGCATACCCAGTCTGCCACGGCTTCCAGTTCCTTCAACTGATTTGTTTCTTCCCTGCTCTGCTGCGTTACCCATGCGCGCGCATATGCATTGATCAAACAATACAGCAAAGCAATCCTGATATGCCCACATGTGTGACTGTATCCAGATTCGTTTTGCGCGGTATTATGCCAGAGTGCCTATGCACAACAGTAAAACAGTGTTGGAGGATATGGGAAGGAGTCGGTCCTATACTGGGTTAGGACAAAGCAGATTTTTCCCTCTTATGCGCAGCCTGGTTATTGAAACTGGTTATCACCATGTGGGTTGCTAAACCCTTGTCTCTTAAGGCTCTTAAAAGGAACGGATTGTCCATGCAAGGTTTAAAACTAATAAAGACATTTATTAGTTTTACTTACAGTTCGTATATCATATATGCATATGGGCAGGATACATATAGGCAGATTAGATTCTTCGTTGGAGATCACTGGCTGGAAGCCAGCTCAGACTGTGTGTCCATCTTGGTTGAAGGGGGGGGGGGGGGGGGGGGGGGGATAGAGTAGAGAGCCCTGGCCAGAGCGGCCGAAAGTAGGGAGGAGGGGTTACAAAGACATGCACCCTGGGAATCTTCAATTAACCCTTTCCTCCCACTTTAACTAGTGGTTATATTACCTTGTTGATTTAAACAGGCAACATTACAATTTCCAACAAACAGCACATAAAAACAGCACATAAGAACCTTGATGTAATCAAAGAATCGAGAAACACAGAGTTATAAGTGACCTTGGAAGCCATCTAGTCTAACCCTGTACTTGAGGGGTGGGCAGCTTGTGGCCCTCCTGATGTTTTGGCCGGCAGCTCTCATCAGCCCTGACCAATGGTGAATGGCTTCACCTGCAGTCCTAGACAATGGTAAAGGATGATGGGAGTTGTAGGCAAGAAGATCTCGAGGGCCACCCCTGCAGTGCAGGATGCAGCAAGTGCGCCCCTGCCAGAGTGCCAGCCTTTGCTGACGTACTTCCGGCGAAGGAGAACCCGGCACTACCCAAGGCAGCCTGTTCCTCTGTTGACCAACTTTCACCATTAGGAAGTTTCTCCGAATGTTTGTTTGTTTGTTTGTTTAATACATTTCTACACCGCCCATCAGCCAAAAGGCTCCCTGGGTGGTTTACAAGAAAAAACAAACAGAATAAAAACAATCATCTTAAAACCAAAAGTATCATTAATATAAAAATACAAACACAATATAATATAATACAATAAGACAAAAGCTGTTGGAATTCAGATGCTTGCTTAAAGTCCTGTGAGCTTCACCTGTGTGTCTGCTACCTACAATCTGCATTGGCTTCCAGCACACCAATAGTAAATTTCACCCACAGTGCGACTTGTAGCTCTCCTGCTCCTTCCCTTGCAGCAATCAGGAACGACGCTTTGCTAGACTAATTGTTTTATTATATTTCATAAAACAATTACAAACTACAAATATATACAGAGTCAGTTCTGAGAGCATAACATAGACATCTGAAAATTAGAAGAAGAGAGACGAAGAAATCAGAAAGCACAGCAAACATACACACCCAGCTGTGCCAGAGAGCCAATGGGAATCAGGACAGGCATATGACAGTGTAGCAACTGTCATATTATGTGACACCCACTTTCTCCTACTAGCTGTCCAAGGACATCTAGATAAGGGAACGAGGAACACCTGTTCCAAATACCTTCAGCATTGCAATGCTGAAGTGCCGGCTGATTATGTTTTACTGAAAGAAAACACTTTTAAGCAAGCACAAGCTTGATAATCCAACAAAAGCAGCCAAATGAATCAGTCCGGAGGTACAGTAGTGATAATAAAAATGGGAATAAAAATCTAATCGTTAAAATATTGGGAGAATAAAAAGGTTTTCACCTGGTGCCTAAAAGAATAGAGGGTGGGCGCCAGGCTGATTCCAGAGATGGGGTGCCACCACTGAGAAGGCCCTTCCCCTAGTAGCTACCCTCCTAGCTTCCTTTAGAGGGGGCTCTCCGAGAAGGACCTCTGATGAAGATCTCAGGGTCTGGGTAGGCACTTACGGGAAGAGGCGTTCCTTCAGATAGCCTGGCCCCAAACCGTTTAGGGCTTTGAATTGTTGGGGATTGCTAAAAGAGCTGGGAGAGGATATTATGAGTTATTATCTCTCCCCTCTTGCGTTTGCAAGCACAGCAGAGTGGACCCCAACCACAGCGGAAAAACGTGAGCGTGCGGAGCTGCTGGTCAGAGCAGCGTCGGCATTTGGTCTTGACAGGCTGCCCTTGTGTGCAGACTGGGGCTTTTGCCTGGTTTCCTCCCCTTTATACTACCAATAAGACAAACAGTTTTTTGGAGGTTAGAAAAACAGTTTACTCACTCAGATCTTGCAGACCGGATACAGGCAGGCTTAAGAAAGTAGAACTTGGGAAAAGTTCAGACCTGCTTCTCCCGGCGACATCTTCAGACATGCTGCACCCACAAGTTCATGGCTCAGACTGAGTTCCCGGGCAGGGAGAGAAGGCGCTGGCCACGCCCGCATGGATGTCGATGTTAGCACTTTGAATCGGGCCTGGACTTCAACTGGTAACCAGCGCAGTTCATAGAGACTGGCATTTGACCAAGATCTGTCGCCCTGCACGTTCTGCCTGTTGTTTCTAGTCTGTCCTCGGGAGCAGCAGCAGAGACCAAGTCCGCTCCCTCTTCGGATGTTTGGAGGCCGCTGCTGTGTCTCCCCTTCATCGTCTCTTCCCAGTCCCTCTTCAGACCGTTCCTCGTAGGACTGGGTTCCCTTCACCATTCTCACTACCGTCCTCCCGACGGCTTTGCTCCCACCTTTTGGCTTCTCCTAGCAGTGCTAACCCAACAGCGACAGTTGCTCTAAGAAGAACTTGAAGGGCCGTTCAGACACATGCTGAGCCACCGTGGGGAGGGCCGGCTCTTGGGGAAGAAAGAGTGGGCGATGGGGGCGGGCGATGGCCCCCGAATTGCCTTGTTCTCTTGGGGTGTCCTTGCTGGCACCGCAGCATCTGCGAAACCTCTAGGGTCAGGCGATGCTCTCCCTTTCTCTGCCCACTCCCCCCCTCTCCATGCCTGCCCAGTGCCGAGCACTCTTATTACATTACATGGAGCACAGGAAAACACAAGGAAGGCCTTGCTGGGTCAGACCAAGGTCCCGGGTTCTGCTTTGGACAGTGGCTGGCCAGCCAGGGGCCTCAGGAAGCTCTGGAGCAGGGCTTGGAGGGGATGTGCTCCTCCGACGGCACCTGCCATTCAGAGGTACAGAGTAACATTCCACATGGAGGGTCCATGAAGCTATCATAGATGGTTCTGGATCAGGAGTGCACAACCTCCAGCCCCCCCGGTCATTACTGTGCCCCCCGTGGGTGTCCAGACCCCTCCAGGGCTCCCGAGTCCCACCCCCCACCCACCTGTACTCTGCATTCAGTCCCCCAGAGAGCCTCATACAGACCGTTGGCGGTGCGGAAGGAGCAACCTGTACCAGGATTGCTGATGCGTGCGCACGGTGCGTGCATGTGTGTGTGTGTGTGTGTGTGTGTGTGTGTGTGTGTGTGTGTGTAGCTCCCTGAGCCACCATCACCTGCGGCCCTCAGGGCCAAACAGGCTGTGAGTTCCTGTTCTAGAGGCTGCCTGGGCTGCTCTCTCTGTTCAGGTGGCGTGATGGGCCCTTTTGGTGCTCCTCTGTAGGCCCACGGAGATAACCTGGCCCGTGGTAAAGCTGTGCTGTTGGCCATTTGTGGCAGGGCTGCCACCCCCTGCTGGGAAGAACTGGCCTCTGGTGAGGAAGGAGGGAGGGAGGGAGGAGTGCTCACCCACCTTTCCACCCACGCCCGGCTCCTGCTCCTTCCGTGGGCTCCAGACGTTGATCCAGTGGCCCTCTCAGAAGCCTGGTCCCCTTGATGGTGTTGAAAGAAAATTAGTAGTAGCAGGTGTGCCAGCCTGCCTTGAGGTGCAGCACATGGCTTTCCACACACAGCAGCAGAGTATTTCTCCAAACCACGCAGCAGAGTTCAGCTCACCCAGTTGCAGATTAATCCGGGACTCAGGAACCACTCTGGAGACACAAGCAGGTCTATTCTACCTGTTTATTTACTTATTCAAAGTAATCACTACAGAGTATGCATTCCATATGCACAGTCCATGTGCAGAGTACAAAAGCATAGCAAGCAAAGTCCAGCAAGCTATATACATCCAGAAAGGATAAGTCAACCCCAGGCTGAGATGAACCTAACGTACCTGCTGTCTGACAAGCACACACACGCCACCAGCAATAGATCGCATGACAAACCAGTTCACACACTTCTTGAGAAATGCCAGGGATAGCTAAGGTAAACACAGCGAAACCCAGGCAGTACACATCCTGCCTAGCACGGCCAGATAGCAGACCACCTGTGCTGTGAACAAGAGATCATGGCATGCTGCTGATGCTCCAACATCCCCTCTGTGGCTTCTGCCTGCTTAGTGGACTTTGCAGCGACCGCCTGCAGCGGTTCATGCCCAGCGTCGGCTCCCATCCCTGTGCATGCGTCTGAGTGTTCAAACCCAATCGGTGTGGGTTCGGTCTGGAACGCAGCATGCACACGCCTAGCCTGGACTTCTCTCAAAAGCAGGAGTATGGTTTGTTTGACAGTTAACAGGCTCTGAATATTTTGGGTGAAGAAAGAGTAAGAAAGTAACTCAGCATAGGAACAACAGCATAAATAAACACGTATGCTCGCAACAGAATGAACACGATAGTTCCCATTTCCCATTTCCCCCCAGCCTCTCCTCACTTTCCCTCCCCCTCCCCTGCATTCTCTCCCATCTCCCTGGCAACCAGCAACCACCGGGGTCAGCCCCCCCAGCGCCACTGCCCCACATCGTCCACCGCCCTGGTGCTCCATGGGTTGTGCCCCTCCTGCTCCCAGGACCCCGGATGTCTGCCCCAAACTCTGGCTCAGGTGGTGCCACCGATCACCACAAAACCAAAAGGCCACTGTTCGGCCTCCATTCTTCTCGATCTTTCCGCTGCCTTTGCTCGTTCTCTTTGGTGCTTTCTCCACAACCGGGTTCAACAACTGTCCTTCCCGCAGTACGCAAAGCAGCCAAAATCGTCCTTGCTCTTGATTTTAAGGAGGAAGAGCAGATATTCTCTCCCACAATTCATATGACTTTCACTCCACCCCCAAAAGGAATATAGAATTGTGCAACCCGATTCCCTCTGCTTGTGCCCTTTTGAAATCTTCACAACGCAGGCTCAATAGCAGAGAAGGGGTCTGAGAGCGTGCACTTTGTCTCAGGCAGGCCACGGAACCCTCTCTCCACCGCCTTTCTCTGCTGAAGAAAGAAGCAAGCCATTTCTGTCGAGCGAAAGCTCCGGCTTGCCTCCTTTGCCCTTCCGTGTGGCTCTAGAAGAGCCCGCCCAGCCGCCCAGCGCAGTCGAGGCCTCCGTGTGCCGGGAGCCTCCAGCCCTCTCAGGTTTGGCGTTTTGGGGCCACTGAAGCCAGAGGGGCTGCTGGTGGCCGGTGGGAACCATCCAGCTTGCCTGCATTTGGTTGTCAAAGCTGCCCTCCTGGCAGATATCTCTGACTGTGCAAAGTGGTTCACAGGCCCACCCTGCAAGCTCCTATTTTCTCCACTCCGGAATAAACATGTGGGCTCTATTGTACTTTATTTTTTTTTAAAAAACGAGAACAACAACACTGTGATTGAACAATAATGCCAAAATGGAATGATGATGTTTGTTGTTGATTTTTGAGGTAGTTGGGATTTTTTCCCTTTCTTTCTCTTGAGGAGGGTGTGTTTTCTGCTAACTCCTTCTAACGCATAAAAAAAGAAAGGAATCCCAAATCCGTGCAGAATAATCCTAATCATTACTGTAGAGAGCTTTCTCCATGGAACTTCAGCATGTGTTAGAAAAAGACTTTCACATGGGGTATACAGGTAGAGCCAAGTAAAATTTGCCACTGCTCTGAAAACAGAGTAACAGTGCAATCCTATGCATGTGAACTCAGAATTAAGTCCTATTACTTACATTCAATGGGACTTACTCACAGGAAAGTGTGTATATTTTAAAGCAATCTACAATACTGACCATCACAACTTCTGGCAGCAAATTGATTTTGTGAAGAAGTATCGTGTAATTGAGGGATAATTGTGAAATGCTGCTCCTTGCTAGAAGAAGAGGTAGCAGCAGCAGCAGCAGTGCTAGATGACTTTTCCAGAATTATATTATTATTATTTATTTATTTTATTTATTTATTTGTTGTATTTATGAATCGCCTATCTGGCCGGCAAACCAGCCACTCTGGACGATGTACAACATGATAAAATATAAAATACATTTAAAACAGTATAAAATATTAAAATCTTAACCCACCCCATATTCTTATATGTTAAAATTATTACATTATCTCATTACCGGTATATATTATTTTATAATATTTTATAAGTGGCTTTTGTAATTTTTTTTTTAACCTTACTTAAACCCTTAGTTGTTGATATCTGGTGTTTTTCATGGGGGCGGGGGTCAGTGCTTGCAGCGCAATCCCTTTTTGTTTTAAAATTGTCAGGATTGGCACAAATTCAACAGGTGAAGCTTACCCACCCACCCCACGCACACCCCCAAACACGGAGCTTCAGAGAGAAGGGAAACTTTCTTGCATTTCCTTCTGACACTGTAAACTCACCTGTTAAAGGCACAGAGTCAGCTCTGTTAGGAAATGAACTCTGTGGCAATATAAAAGGTAGGAATCATGTGATACATTCCCTCATTCACCTCTCACTCGGTCCAGGCCAGCTGGTGCTGCCTCCACCTCCTTTTCTTTTCTGGCGGCATGAAGTACTCCGGGGGGGGGGGGCGCACGTGCGCGCACGCGCACCCACCCACCCTAGTGTCTGTTCCCTCCCTGCTTACTGTTTCTTAAAGGGGCCATCGGCAAAATTGCAGCTAAGCTAAAAGTTTCAAGCAGCTTGCCAGAGGCAAGGGAGAATTCGGGACTAAGGGTTTTCCTGAAGGTCCTGGGATTTTCAGGACAGTTGGAGGGTATGCTATTTTGAGTTAGGCTTTCGACCCATTAGGTGCCCTGCCCTGAAGAGACAAAAGAGAAGCTGCAGGAGAGCAAGGAAGGAGGCAGAAGGCACCTGCTCTGAGGCACAGAGGTTGTGGAGACCAGCAAAAAGGGAAGCGACCCTTGGGCAGAGCTGAGAGTGAGCAGTTGCGCAGCCTGGGCGAATGGAGGGAGGCAGTTGCCAGACTCCTCCTGCGGAGCAGGCTGGGCACCTGGGATGAGCATCGGCTACAGGGCAGCCATCTGAGAGCTGGGGGGGGGGCAGGACTGGACCAGGTGCCCCACTGGGCCCCTCCTGGGTCTCTGGGTCTGTGGAAGAGTGTGGCAGCTTCGCAAAAGAAGCCCACAGCTGAGGCCATGGTCTCCTGCCCACATCGCTGGACGCATTTAGAGTTCTCCCTCACAAACCTCATCATGGGAGGCAGCAGGTAATGATCAGACCACCAGCGTCGAGTTGCTGACCGGGCCTTCTCGCAGGAAGCCTGGAACGCATGGTGGTGCTGGACAGGCACTTCTGTCTCCAAGCCTGCATCCGCGTCCGGTTCTAGCCTTTAGAGCCCAAAAGGTTTGCCCAAGAATGAACTGCAGATGGTGCCCACGTATTCAGATGTTACAGGGCTAAATATAAAAAGGAAGTTTTAAATTTTAATTTGTACCTGTGGTATCCGGTGCCACCGTTTCTTCTTCCGATCGCTGCACCTGCAGTTCCCTTTTGAATCTTTCTAAGAACTCTCTTGCTTTTTGAACTGAGTTCAACTTAAATCTCTGATCATTAAAAGCAAAAATTACATATTCTGGGAAATCCCATCTAAAATAAATCTGTTTCTGTTTTAATTTTTCAGTTAGAAAGACATAGTCATTTCTCTTACGTAGAATCCTGATAGAAATTTCTTTCAGTACAATAATCTCTTTATCATCTACTCTCATCTTTGTAATAAAATGTTGTTGAAGAACATGTTTTCTTTCTGCCAAAATGGACCAACGTGTCCCTTGGAAGACCCTTAGATGCATCAAATGCATAATTTATTCTATAAACTTTATCAATTACTGTCTCCATAGCTTCTTCTTCCCACTCCAGAAAATTTGCCAACACTTTGACCATTTCCCCTCTAATACCTTGTCCCGATTCTGGAATGGCCCTAAATCTGAGACAATGTTCTTTTTCTCTCACTTCTAGAAGCGAGAAATTATCTTGTTCTTGCTCAATTTGTCTTTTTAAAACTTCCTTTTTATATTTTATTCCGCTATGCTCTTTTTTATTTTTTATTTTATTTTTAATGGCTAAATTTAAATATGGATTATAAAGCTCTAACATGGAACATAAATGGAGCCAATGCTCCTCAAAAGAGGGGGGGGAAATCATTATTTGAAGAAATTAAAACAGGATATTATGTCTACAAGAAACGCATATAAAAAGAAGAAATACAGAATATTTGGTTTATAAAACTTTGGGTGAAGAATTTATTTGAGCAAGTACAAAAGAGAAAAATGGAATTGTTTTGTACATTAAGTCCCACTTAAAACCAGAACTTGTTTGTTCGGATGACCAAGGTAGATTTGTGGGAGTAGAAATTTCCATAAATGGTTCTAAGACTTTGGTGTTGAGAATTTATGCTCCTAATGAGGATAAAGCAGCATTTTATAAAAGACTGATGGACTGTGTAATGGATTTAGCTTATGACAATTGGTGTTTGATGGGAGATTGGAATGGAGTCATCTTACCACAAGTAGACAGGACCTCTGGTAAAGATATTAAAAGTGGCCAAGGTAAACTTCCAAAAAGCTTTTTTTGGATAGCCTAGGGTTGGTAGATCTATGGAGGCAAAAAAATGGTAATGCAAGGGAATATACTTACTTTTCAGAGAAACATAGATGTCATTTTAACATCTATAGACCTTGCTACTAAGGTTTCAAAAGTAGAGATTCTACCTAAAGCTTTTTCTGATCATAATCCTGTGTCTATGACTTGTAAAAGAAAGGTTATTACCTTCAGATGGAGATTAAATGAAATGTTATTGCAAAAGGCAGATATTGTTGAAGAATGTAAAAAGAAACTAAAATAATTTTTGGAAATACATTTAAATAAAGGTACAGACCTGAGAATGGTTTGGGATGCGAGCAAAGCTTTTATCAGGGGATATCTTATACAATACAATGCCCAGCTTAAGAGGAAGAGGCAAGAGAAAACATGAAAGATCTTGGAGGAGATAAAAAAAGAAAGAGGAAGAACTAAAGAAAGCTCCAGGAAATATAAACATTTCTCAACAAATTAAGATTCTACAGCAACTGTTATCTATGTTAACAATAAAAGAAATGGAAATAAAATTGAATTATCTGAAACAAAGGAGCTTTGAATTGGCAAATAAACCAGGGAGATGGCTGGCTTATAAACTATGAAAAGAAAGAGAAAATAAAATGATATTAAAAATACAAGAAGGGGACACTGTCTTAACAGATAATATGGGGATACAAAAAGCATTTTATCAGTATTATTCAAATTTGTATAAAGGTTATGATGTCCCATTGCGAAAATTGATAAATATATTGAAAAACAAAAGTTACCTAAGATTACAGAAGAGCGGAGACAAACTATAGACAGACCTATAACAACAAAAGAATTAGTGGATGCTATAAAAAAGACTAAAACTGGAAAGGCTCCTGGACCAGATGGTCTTTCAGGCATCTATTATAAGACTTTTCAGAATGAACTTTTACAACCTCTACAAAATACAATGAACTCTATTTTGCATGGAGGAAAGATGCCTGGGACATGGAAACAAGCAAATATAACACTAATACCTAAAGAAGGACAGGATCTGACTTTGACAAGCTCCCCCACCCCACCCCGGGACTACACAACAATGAAATCCCTGCTTTCCTCCCCCCCCCCAGGACTACACAATCAAATCTCTGTCCACCCCCCGGGACTGCACAATGAAATCCCTGCCCCCCCCCCCGGGACTATGCAACAATGAATTCCCTGCCCCCCCGGGACTACACAACAATGAAATCCCTGCTTCCCCCCCCCCGGGACTTCACAATGAAATCCCTGCTCCCCCCACCCCCCGGACCACACAATGTAATCCCAGCTCCCCCCCACCCCCGGGACTACACAACAGTGAAATCCCTGCTCCTGCCCGGGACTACACAACAATGAAATCCCTGCTCCCCCGGGACCACACAATGAAATCTCTGCTCCCCCCGGGACTACACAATTAAATCCCTGCTCTCCCTCCCCCGGGACTACGCAACAATGAAATTCCAGCTTGCCCCCCCCCCGGACTACACAGCAATGAAATCCCTGCCCCCCCCCCATGTAGGCCCCAGCTGCATTGCATATGAACATTCTGTTTTGACGTAGGAGAGATTTGCATATCCGCTCCTGATTGGGCCCCTGTGGCAGCAGTTCATATAGACATTCTAAATGTTGTTGGAATGATTTGCATAACCGCTCCTGAATAGCCTCTGCGAACATTCCAAGTGATGCCATTGGCTATCATCTATTTTGGGCCATACAGGCACAGTGATGGCTTTTTCTGAGATTTGAACCCACCAGTCTTTGTCCTTGGGTGATGGAGAGTATGCATGCCAGGTGTGGGGTGGATCCGTCCACCGTGTAGGAGCCGATGCGACGCACGCAAACGCCCGTACACACAGACACATGGATGTCAGACACACAGACACACAGGATTTGGGACACCCCACACACAACAGTCATTCTCTGACTGAAAGTGTAACGTTTAGGCTGGGTGCTGGCAGCAGAAAACTTTTCTGACAGAAATATCTGTTCGTAAAGAAAAATCAGGTTAATCCTGAGAGTCTACAGGTGATGAAGAGTGAGCATGCCAAGTTTGGGGTAGATCCGTCAAAACGTGATGGAGCCTATGCGACGATGCCCCCCACACAACAGTCATTCAGTCATTTTAAAAGTTTCCCTCCCTTTTCACCCCCTCAGAGAACATTCTAAATGGCCTAGGGGAGATTTGCATACCCAGCCCTATTGGCCCCTGCAGGAATTCATAGGAACATTCTAAGTGTCGTATGGGCTATTTGCATAACTGCTCCTATTGGCTTCTGCAGCAATTATGAGGTGAGGCTGACTTGCATAACTGCTCCCCTGTTGTTTTGCCCATAGGAGATATGAGAGTGGGGCGATTTTGCCCCCTTTTTTCACCCCCTTAGGGATGGAATTTCAAAAAATCCTTCCTTAGTGGGTGTCTATGTCATAAAAGCAGTGTTTCTTCAAAATTTCACATTCCTAGATTAAACGGTTTGAGCTGGGCGTTGATGAGTCAGTCAGTCAGTCAATCAGTCAGTCAGGACTTCTTCTTTTATACAGTATATATAGATATCCTAGAATTCTCACATGATGAACATAAAATGAAATCTAGAGAAGATTTGATAAAGGAAGGCTATACATGTCAATGGTTTGCTTATTTACAAATGACAGCAAGGTTTAAAGTAGATTAAAAAAAAGCTTTATGACTTTGAACAAGACAAGTCTGAATTTGAAAAGGAACTATGTACAAACGATGAACATGTTATTGCTAAAATGTATAAACTTGTATTGAAGTTTGAGACAGAAGATGAACAAGTGAAAGAATGTATGATAAAATGGGCTCAAAATTTTAGATATCATCATCAGGCGATCACTCGTGACCGAGTAAGATTGTCTTCCAGGATAAAAGGAGGAAATTCTAAAGAAGATTGTGTAGACTCTAGCGATGGGTCCGTAAGTGACTGTGGAGGCCAATTCTAGATCCACACAGCTTCCCACAGTGAGGACACAGGTTACCAGATGGAAGATGGTCCTGTAAAGGATTCGTTTCATGTGCTTTCCGCTTAGCACGTTTCTCCCTTTCACCTTGCACTCGGGCTTCTTCAAAGTCCATGGAACCTTTGTGAAAGGCCAACCTCCAGTTAGATCGTTCATGGGCCAGAGCTTCCCAGTTTTTGATGTTTATATTGCATTTTTTTTAGATTAGCCTTATGAACCTCTTTAAACCTCTTATACTGACCACTGATATTCCGCTTTCCATCCTTGAGTTGGGAATAAAGTAACTGCTTTGGGAGACGGCAGTCAGGCATTCGAACAACATGACCGGTCCACTGAAGTTGGCATTGAAGGATCATTTTTTCAATGCTAGTAGTCTTTGCTTCTTCCAGTACACTGACATTTGTTCGCGTATCTTCCCAAGTAATTCGCAGGATTTTCCGGAGGCAACGGTGATGAAATCTTTCAAGGAGTTGGAGGTGACGTTTATAGATAGTCCATGTTTCGCAGGCATACAATAAAGTTGGTAATGCAATGGCTTCATAAACCAGTGTTTTGGTCTTCTTACAAATATCCCGATCCTCGAACACTCTATGTTTCATTCGAGAAAACGTGGCACTTGCAGAGCTCAGACGATGGATGCTGGATTTCACTGTCGATGTTAGCTGTAACAGAAAGATAGCTGCCAAGATAGAGAAAATGATCGACATTTTCCAGTATTGTCCCGCCAAGCTGGATAGATGGCATCACCAAAGGGTTAGCTTGCACTTGCTGATGAAGCACTTTGGTTTTTTTGATGTTAAGTGAGAGACCAAGTTTTCCGTATGCTTCTGCAAAAGCATTTAGGATAGTTTGGAGATCATCCTCTGAATGTGCGGAGACCACATTATCATCAGCATACTGAAGTTCCACAACGGAGGTTGTAATTACCTTACTTTTTGCTTTCAGCCTGCTGAGATTAAAAAGCTTTCCATCTGTTCGATATATAATTCCCACACCAGTGGGAAGTTTCCCCTCGACAAGATGTAAAATCACGGCGATGAAAATAGCAAATAATGTTGGGGCGATAACACATCCCTGTTTAACACCTGATCCCACTTTAAATGGAGCACCATGAGAGCCATTGTTGTCCAAAACCGTTGCCGTCATGTTGTCATGGAGAAGTCGCAAGATATTCACAAATTTATTGGGGCATCCAATTTTCATAAGGATAGTCCAGAGAGCTGTACGGTCTACAGTATCAAAGGCCTTAGCCAAATCGATAAATGCCATATAAAGGGGTTGATTTTGCTCCCGGCATTTTTCTTGGAGCTGACGTGCAGTAAAAATCATGTCTACTGTCCCTCTAGAGGGGCGGAAACCATAATGAGTTTCAGGGAGGATCTCTTCTGAAATAGATAGAAGACGGTTTGCGAGAATCCTAGCAAATATTTTACCTGCGGTAGCTAAGAGAGAAATGCCCCGATAGTTTCCACAGTCTGTTCTATCACCCTTCTTAAAGAGGGTGATAATTATGGCATCTCTGAAGTCTTCTGGGATCTCTTCTCTTATCCAGATTTTTTCGATGAGTTTATGAAGATGTTGTACAAGTGGGGGGCCCCTTCTTTAAAGATTTCAGCAGGAATCCCATCTGGTCCACTAGCTTTATTATTCTTCATTTGATTAATGGCTTTTATAACTTCATCCAAAGTGGGGAGTATTGCAAGTTCCTGTCTAATTTGTTTTTGCGGGATTTGCGAAAAAAATCTCATTATCCACCTTAGATTTACGATTTAAAAGATCATAATAATGCTCTTTCCAACGCAGTGCAATAGACTCTTTGTCTTTTAAGAGTTTGGTGCCATCTTTTGATTGTAAGGGGTTTGTACCATAGGTTTTTGGTCCATAAATGGCCCTTGTGGCCTTCTAAGACTTTAACTCAACTCGACTGCTCTCCCCTCCAATCCAGGCAGCCTATAGCAGTGATGGCGAACCTATGGCACGCGTGCCACAGCTGGCACACAGGGACCTCTCTGTGGGCACTCGAGCCATTGATCACCAGATTGTGAAAAGACCGTCCCCTTCTGCATTCAGCGTTGGGTTTCCATAGTAACTCCTCTCCACCCATTCCTCACTGGCCTCCACAGGCAGGCACACTCCAACATCTCCACCCCCAGAAGCGGACAGCGCAGGCGCCCAGACAGACAGCTCAGAAGCACAGCGCGCGCACTCCTGAATCTTTGCACGCCCAGTGAAGAGCCATGCCCTGAGACAGAGCGGGGCGCGATTAGCTAGTGCCCCCCCTCCTTCCTGCCAAATTTAAGGCACTTCGAAATAAATAAGTTGGTTTTGTGTTGCAGTTTGGGCACTCGGGCTCAAAAAGGTTTGCCATCACTGGCCTATAGCATGATGAATCTCCTATATGACGGCGTGCCACAATTACGAGGCTGATGAAGGCTCATTTTTCTGCCAGTTCATCTTTCATTTGCAGTGGCTCACATCAAGGCAAGGAGTGGCTTTTCAGAGTGGCTTATATGCCTTCTGCATATAAGTCTGAGCCTGTCGAGCCAAGGCCTCCTTGCCGGAGGAGCTGCTGACGGAGCAGCCCGGCTTGCTTCCTGGCTGAGAAGATCCCAGGGCCCCTCCCCCACCGAAGCAGCAGGCAATGCCAGTGCCAAGCCTGCCTAACGAGGATGGGGTCATTGGCTTGATTACTGGGCCTCGGCTCCCGCTTGCTGGAGTTGCTGATGGGTGAGCCGAATGCCCAGCTCATGTTTCCTTTCAGGAGTTCAGTGTGTGCTCTTGGGTTTGGTTTCTTTCAAGGAAAATTTGCAAATGGACATTTCCTTTCAAACAGGGCACCTTTTACAAGTCATACCAGCGAGGCAGTGAAACCCTCATGGGTCAGGGCTCTGAGCCATTTGACTCAGGTGGGGGTGGATTCTCAGGCATGCATGCCATGCCATGCAGCAGCCCCTCTGGGCTGTGGTGGGTTTCTACAAGAGGAGGGTGAGACTGGGGGCACATCACCACTTGGCTGCTGAGCTGGCAGCAGGCAGGCAGCCCACCCACTTTTCACAGGAGGTGGCGCCCCTCAGAGCCTCTCAAGACCAGTTGATGGGGAACATGGGTGGGAGGATGCTGTTACATTCATAGAATCATAGAATAGTAGAATTGGAAAGGGCCTATATAAGGCCATGGAGTCCAACCCCCTGCTCAATGCAGGATCCCAAGTCAAAGCATCCCCGACAGATGGCTGTCCAGCTGCACCTTGAATGCCTCCAGTGTGGGAGAGCCCACCACCTCCCTAGGTAGTTGGTTCCACTGCCCTATTGCTCTAAGAGTCAGGATGTTTTTCCTGATGTCCAGGCGGAATCTGGCTTCCTGTAGCTTGAGCCCATTATTCCGTGTCCTGCACTCTGGGATGATCGAGAAGAGATCCTGGCCCTGGTTGTCTGTGTGACAACCTTTCAAGTACTTGAAGAGTGCGATCATATCTCCCCTCAGTCTCCTCTTCTGAAGGCTAAACGTGCCCAGTTCTTTCAGTCTCTCCTCATAGGGCCTTGTTTCCAGTCCCTTTATCGTCCTTGTTGCCCTCCTCTGAACCCTCTCCAGTTTGTCTACGTCCTTCTTAAAGTGTGGTGCCCAGAACTGGACGCAGTACTCAAGATGAGGCCTAACCAGTGCTGAGTAGAGGGGAACTAGTACTTCCCACGATTTGGAAGCTATACTTCTATTAATGCAGCCCCAAATAGCATTTGCCTTTTTTGCAGCCACATCACATTGCTGGCTCATATTCAGCTTGTGATCTACAACAATTCCAAGATCCTTCTCGCTTGTAGCATTGCTGAGCCAAGTGTCCCCCATCCTGTAACTGTGCATTTGGTTTCTTTTTCCTAGGTGCAGCATTTGGCATTTATCCCAATTAAATTTCATTCTGTTGTTTTCGGCCCAGTGCTCCAGTCTATCGAGATCACTTTGAATTTTGTTTCTGTCTTCCAGGGTATTAGCTATTCCACCCAACTTTGTGTCATCTGCAAATTTGATAAGCATTCCCTGTACCTCCTCATCCAAGTCATTAATAAAAATATTGAAGAGCACCGGGCCCAGGACCGAGCCCTGTGGTACCCCGCTCGTTACCTCTCCCCAGTTTGAGAAGGAACCATTGATAAGCACTCTTTGAGTCCGATTCTTTAGCCAATTGTGGATCCACCTGATAGTTGTTCCATCTAGCCCACTCTTAGCTAGCTTACTAATCAGGATATCATGAGGCACTTTGTCGAAAGCTTTGCTGAAGTCCAGGTATATAATGTCCACAGCATTCCCACAGTCCACAAGGGAGGTTACCCAATCAAAAAATGAGATCAGATTAGTCTGACAGGATTTGTTCTTGACAAATCCATGCTGGCTTCTAGTAATCACTGCATTGTTTTCAAGGTGCTTGCAGACTGACTTCTTTATAATCTGCTCAAAAATCTTCCCGGGGATTGATGTCAGACTGACTGGCCTATAGTTCCCAGGTTCCTCCTTCTTGCCCTTTTTGAAGATGGGAACAACATTTGCCCTCATTTGACATTCATTTATGGGACTGAAGAGGATGTAAATGGAGCTGGTGAGACACACCCAACGGAATGCTCTTATTTGTTATTTGCAAGTAATATGTTTTTGGGGCATATTTCCAAAGAGTTTGTAACATCTGGTTTTGGCATCGAAACTAATCTAAATACAGCACCACGAGCTGGGAACAAGCGAAGTGCTACTGACCATAAATACTGGGGAGACAAAGTGTCCCTGCCAAGCGAGGGGGGTCAGTGGGGTCCCTTGAATCGCTCCCCTCACATTTGCATCCATCGGCCATGAGCGGCTCCTCTCTCGGCACCTCAGAGGCCGTGCATGTCAATCACCTCCCACCGTCCTGTCAAGAGATCCAATCTCACCTCCACAAATGGAGCAGCAGCGCTTTATCTCAAGAGCCCTCCGAGACTCCTGCCTCATTGCCTTTGAATCATCTTCCCTGTGACTGTCCTTGATAGGCAAGGCAGGATGACAGCGAGAGCAACGGCTGAGCACATGGATGGACGGGCCCCTCCGCACGGCGCACCTTGAGCTGCCTGCCTGCCTGCCTGCCATATTCAGCATCCAGGAATAAACCTGCCACAGACAATGTGTGAAAGAGGCATGCAGAATCTCCCCAGAAAAGGCTTGCTGCTGCCTTTAAGGCAGGGGCAGGGCTACTAGCCTTTCTGAAACGGGGGCAACGGGCAAGGGTGGGGCAGGTATGTCCCAAAGGCCTGCCGCCTCCTTATGAACCGTCCCATTCTCTCCCATAGATGGGATCTATCTATGTTATAAATAATATGTATTTGCTGCCTTTCCACAAACGTCACCAAGGCATCTCCCCAGGATTCCCATACTGTGCTTACTGGAGAAGGGAACCCTACCTAATTAAATAAAAGTAGAGGATTCACGGCTCAGTGAACTTTAAACACAGTAGTTGCACACTACTATTATCACACTACTATTGCCACATGTCCTCGTTCATGTGCACACAGGAACTGACATGTGTAACAACCCAAGACTTTTACCAGAGGTGTGGTGTGCACACAGCAGATTTCTGCACGATGCTTCAACCAAGTGGGAAACGGGTACTTCTAAGATGGGGAGTGAGTGCTGACACTCTTTCAAAGTCCAAAAGCATAGACTTAATTTTTACACATTTTGTTCTTCATACACACTCCTGCACACACACATTACAAGAGAAAAAAATGCCCTGGTTAGTATACCAACCTCCGTAGCACATGGACCAATATGTTAGTTCTGGGAGGCCTAACATAAAGACAGAGAAAGACAGAGATTGGGGGGCTGGGAGGCTGGGAGGCCAGGGGAGCTCCTGGGGGCAGAAATGGATAGATTTGGAAGGAAAAGAAAAGAAATAGAGCACAAGTGATTATAGTCACCTGGCTTCAGAATAAGGGGAACCCACAACACTCCACTTCCAGGTTGTCTGCAAGTAGTTAGAAGATGCTGCGGGCACCGGTCGGTCACCCTTTATTTATGAATTCAAAATGCAGTGAAAACTCCAAAGTGATAATTGAAAATGGGATGCACCATGTGATCAGTGCACATTAGGGATGTGCAGGGACCCCCTCCTTCTTGATGGAAATTGTGACGTTGCCAGCATAAATCAACGAGGTAACTTTACGTAACCACTAGTTAGAGTGGGAGGAAATGGTTAATTGGACAATCCCCAGGGTGCCTGTTTTGTTACCCCTCCTCCCTACTTCCGGCCTCTCTTTCTGTGTGTGTGTGTGTGTGTGTGTGTGTGCCTCTCCAACTTGATGGGCGCAGGGTCTGAGCTGGCTTCCAGCCAGTGATCACCAATGAAGCGGACTTTTAACACCAAAGACTCTAATCTGCCTATATGCATCCTGCATATATGAATAAACGAATTGTAAGTAAAACTAATAAATGTCTTTATTAATTTTAAACCTTGATAGCAGTACTTGAAGGGTTGTCACAAAGAGGAGGGCCAGGATCTCTTCTCGATCATCCCAGTTTGCAGGACACGGAATAATGGGCTCAAGTTACAGGAACCCGGATTCCATCTAAACATCAGGAAAAATTTCCTGACTGTTAGAGCAACATGCCAATGGAACCAACTACCTAGGGAGGTGGTGGGCTCTCCCACTCTGGAGGCATTCAAGGTGCAGCTGGACAGCCA
This sequence comes from Shinisaurus crocodilurus, assembly GCA_021292165.1. NCBI lineage: Eukaryota > Metazoa > Chordata > Lepidosauria > Squamata > Shinisauridae > Shinisaurus > Shinisaurus crocodilurus. The sequence goes on along the minus strand of CM037876.1, from coordinate 321,153,818 downwards.
TCTGTCAGGGATGCTTTGACTTGGACTCCTGCATTGAGCAGGGGGTTGGACCCGATGGCCTTATAGGCCCCTTCCAACTCTAATTTTCTATGATTCTAACCCATTTCTTTTTAAGAGCCTTTTAGCAGGGTTTAACAACCCACGTGGTGATAACCAGTTTCAATAACCAGGCTGCGCATAAGGGGGAAAACTCCTAACCTTTAAAAAAGGAAATTTTAAAGGCACAATTGCAAACAATTCCCACAAGGAAAAAAGGCAGAGGGCAACAGAAGAAGCCAATGTGGCTTCACAATAAACTCAAAGATGACCTGAAAACAAAAAAGGACACGTATAGGAAGTGGAAGGAAGGACAGGCTACAGGGGAAGAGTACAGGCAGGTAGCACAGAACTGCAGGAATAGTGTCAGGAAGGCTAAAGCTGAGAATGAGCTAAGGTTAGCGAGGAATGCTAAAAGCAACAAAAAAGCTTTCTTCAGATACATGCACAGTAAAAGACAGAAGAAACAACTGGTGGTTCAACTAAGAAAAGGCAGAAGTGTTCAATTCCTACTTCGGCTCGGTCTTCTCCCAAAAGAGGGTCTATGACCCCCCTGGCAAACCTGAAGTGCAGACTGAAGGGGCAGAATTGCAGCTTGAGATTGATAGGCAAATGGTCAAGGAGCACCTGATTACTCTGAACGAGTTTAAATCTCCAGGGCCTGATGAGCTGCATCCTAGAGTAATAAAGGAACTTGCAGAAGAACTCTCAGAACCACTGTCTATTATCTTTGAGAAATCATGGAGGACAGGTGAAGTGCCAGACGACTGGAGGAGGGCAAATGTTGTTCCCATCTTCAAAAAGGGCAAGAAGGAGGAACCTGGGAACTATAGGCCAGTCAGTCTGACATCAATCCCCGGGAAGATTTTTGAGCAGATTATAAAGAAGTCAGTCTGCAAGCACCTTGAAAACAATGCAGTGATTACTAGAAGCCAGCATGGATTTGTCAAGAACAAATCCTGTCAGACTAATCTGATCTCATTTTTTGATCGGGTAACCTCCCTTGTGGACTGTGGGAATGCTGTGGACATTATATACCTGGACTTCAGCAAAGCTTTCGACAAAGTGCCTCATGATATCCTGATTAGTAAGCTAGCTAAGAGTGGGCTAGATGGAACAACTATCAGGTGGATCCACAATTGGCTAAAGAATCGGACTCAAAGAGTGCTTATCAATGGTTCCTTCTCAAACTGGGGAGAGGTAACGAGCGGGGTACCACAGGGCTCGGTCCTGGGCCCGGTGCTCTTCAACATTTTTATTAATGACTTGGATGAGGAGGTACAGGGAATGCTTATCAAATTTGCAGATGACACAAAGTTGGGTGGAACAGCTAATACTCTGGAAGACAGAAACAAAATTCAAAGTGACCTCGATAGGCTGGAGCGCTGGGCCGAAAACAACAGAATGAAATTTAACAGGGATAAATGCCAAGTGCTGCACCTAGGGAGACGAAACCAAATGCAGAGTTACAGAATGGGGGACACTTGGCTCAACAATACTACAAGTGAGAAGGATCTTGGAATTGTGGTAGATCACAAACTGAATATGAGCCAGCAATGCGACGTGGCTGCAAAGAAGGCAAATGCAATTTTGGGCTGTATTAATAGAAGTATAGCTTCCAAATCGCGGGAAGTGATAATTCCCCTTTACTCGGCACTGGTTAGGCCTCATCTTGAGTACTGCGTCCAGTTCTGGGCACCTCACTTTAAGAAGGACATAGACAAACTGGAGAGGGTTCAGAGGAGGGCAACAAGGATGATAAAGGGACTGGAAACAAGGCCCTATGAGGAGAGACTGAAAGAACTGGGCATGTTTAGCCTTCAGAAGAGGAGACTGAGGGGAGATATGATCGCACTCTTCCAGTATTTGAAGGGATGTCACACAGAGGAGGGCAAAGATCTCTTCTCGTTCATCCCAGTTTGCAGGACACGGAATAATGGGCTCAAGTTACAGGAACCTAGATTCCACCTAAACATCAGGAAAAATTTCCTGACTGTCAGAGCAATAAGACAATGGAATCAACTACCTAGGGAGGTGGTGGGCTCTCCCAGTCTGGAGGCATTCAAGGTGCGGCTGGACAGACATCTGTCAGAGATGCTTTGACCTGGATTCCTGCATTGAGCAGGGGGTTGGACTCGATGGCCTTGTAGGCCCCTTCCAACTCTACTTTTCTATGATTCTATGATTCTATGAACCAGTATAGGACCGACTCCTTCCCTTATCCTCCAACAGCGGCTACTCGGACCCTGATTCAGCGCTTTGGGAAATGGAGCAGCAACCCGCTGATGGCTGCTCTAGGCCCAGAATGTCCCTTCTGCCCGGATAGAGACTCTGCTGAAGATTTGTGAGATTGAATGCATGCGCCTCCCAGCTTTATGGCATCTCCATGAAAACCCTTCCCGTTTTTCATCTGACTTAATAATACCCCATTGAAATGCATCTTCCAAACCTTAAAGAAAACTACTTTTCCGTGAAAGATTTGTTTTGGTTCATTTCCTTTGCAATTATATTAATGTTTAATAAAAATAGATTATGAAAAATGTTCGGAATAGTAATCTTCCTGAAATGATTGTGTCTGTGGAGGGGGAGCCAACACGGAAGGTAAGAAAATGGATTTTTACTGCCTTCTGCTGCTTCTGGGGTCTGTGGAAGGGACTAATTTATTTACTGAGCACACTGAGCTTTTGATGACTGATTGATTAGGAATATATTCCTAGCTTAGCAGTAATAATTCTCAGTATGTTAAATTGCCATTTATGGAGGTGGCTTGTCTTGAACAAAGAAGAATTTTAATTATCTCCAAAGGGGCAGCTAGAGTGTAATTATGTATGAACCGCTGTCTCTTTGTCTGGGGGCCAAAGCCGAGCCCCATCGCAACAGGGGCGCCACCGGGGGCTCCTTGTGGAGTTGGGTGGACCCCTGCTCAGAGGGAGCTTGTCCTGGGAAGACTAAGTGCAGATACGGGCGTGTGCATCGTGTGAGAATATAAAGACAGAAGGAGAGCCATGTTGGACCAGACCAGAGGCCCGCCACCTCGTCCAGCACCCTGTTCACACAACAAGCAACCAAATGCCCCAGTGGGAGCAGAACACAAGTGCAGCAGCACCCTCCCACCCATGCTCCCCAGCAATTGGTCACAGAGGCATACTGCCTCTGAGACTGGAGAAGCATATAGCCATCCTGTCTAGTAGCCATTGATAGTCTTGTCCTCCTCCATGCATTTCATTTGTCTAATCCCCTAAAGCCATCTAAACCAGTGGCCACTGCTGCATCTTGTGGCAGCGCAGGCCATAGTTTAACCATGCGCTGGGTGAAGAAGTATTTCCGGTATCTGGCAAGCAACCTCCCAGGGCGCCCTCCAGCACAGAGGGACCATTCTGCAGGAAGGATTCAGAAAGAGGGGACCACGATCACAAAGCAAGAACCCCGGCAGACGAGCCCTGAGGCTGGACCAGGACCAGGTGGCTCCATCCGGTTCAGCATCCTGTCCCTCCTGGTGGCCCCCAGACACCCCACTGAGAAGCCCACAAGTAGGACCCAAGGTGACCACCCCCTCTCCTGTAGCTGCTCCTCAACCACTGGTCCTTAGAGGCATACTGCCTCTGAACATGGAGGTTCTATATAGCCATCTAGATTATTGATGGTTCTTTCTGGTAAGATGTTTTGGTCTGTTGGCCTTGGCAAGTCTGGGGCCATTTGGGGTGTCTGGATTCTGCGGGGACCTCTCCCTTTCTTTTGGGTCTCCAACTTCACAGGGACATGCTGGATCCAGCCCAGTGCCCGACACCAGGATCCACTTTCCACAGCTCAATCCAATTGTGACTTTCTTGCCAGCACTGTACAGTCTTTAGTCCAATAAACCTAGCTTCTCATAGGGATATAGGAGGGGTCCTCTCATAGCGTGAAGGCAGGCTCTAGTGCCAGATGCCTTCTTAGGTTATCCAGGGACCCAGGAGACCAGACTGAAAGATGTAGGTTCCTCCAACGCATTAATTCTCTTGGACATCTTGTGTCGCCTTTTGATAACGAATCTCTTCCACTAGCAGCCAAGGTCAAACACAGAGAAGCAATATGGATACAATATGGAGTCCAAGAAGCCGAGTCAGGCAGGAGTCCGAGGGTCAGTAGCACAGGGGTTCAGTCACAAGGCAAGGTCAGATAAACAAGATACAAAGCCCTGGAGCTAGTAGAACAATGTTGTTCCAGCAATGGCTAGGCTAATCCTGAAGGCTTATAGCCAGAGCTTCCTGAGTCCCACCCAGGGCTCAGCTGTGGTGTGTTACAGGCCCTCTGGCAAACATCCTACTCAGGAGGAGGGCCTTGCACCCAAGGAGTCCTTTCTCTTGTGGAGTCCTCCTTTGTAATCAAGCACTCCTCCTCAAAGGAACCCTACTGGCCTGCCTCTTGAGGCGACAATGCTCCTGGGGGCTAGGTGGTCACCCAACCTCTGCCTCAGAGGCAGAACTCCCCTCCTCCTGAGGGAATGGACCTGTGGTCATCTCCCCGAGGGCCGAGGGCCCCCGGGGTCTTCTGACGTGGGTGGCTCCTTGGCGTCGTCTGTCTCTGGGAGCTCCAGCAACTCCTCCTCAGAGGAGTCCTCCAGTGGGGGCATGTCACAGAGATATTTAAGAAGGAGCTCAACAAATGAAAGACACTCTCCTCTCTCTCAAGGGGTGGTGCTGGCAGGGGGGATGCTGCTTCCAGCTCCCAGTTTAGCCTTCCAATGCTTCCCCCCCTCCCATGGCAGAACACAATACTTTGAACCCTAGGGTTAAAATGCAGGGGAGAGTGAGACTGTTGCCTGCAAGGTGGCCTGGCTCTTCTCCCCAGCGTTATCTCTTAAATAAGAAATACGGCCCACAGAGAGGCCAGGTGAGGCCTCAAATCCACCCCTCAGTTCTGACAGATTAGCATTAAATGTATTTTTCTGCCTTATGATCGGAACAGGCAAGGATCAATACTTAATGCTCAGTAGGAGCATTTCGTTTTTTGTTTTGTTTTTTAATATGCTTTGCTGGTGAAGATTAACTCTGTAGAGGTTAATGCACCCAGACAGATTAAATATGAAGTGCCTTCTCCACCCAAAGTAATGATGCACAGTTTATTAACTCCTCTTGGGTTGAAATGATCTTCTCATGGACCAATTTATGGTCTCCAGTTGACTCTCACTAGCAGTAAACAGACAAACATCTATTCACTTTAATAGGTGGACATTTCACACTGCTTAAAAGTATATTTGAATGCCTTCTGCTCTAAGGACATTGTGAGTTTTTGGTTAAGCACACACTTTCAAACTCTGAGCACTGACCTACTGGAATTGGTCAACCATCATTTGCATTCCTAGGAATTCACCAGGACATAATAAATGCAGCACACTAATATGGATGTTGGCATTTCTCTTATGGTCGACATGGCTCCCTTTTCTCTCTCTGTGTGATCCAAAGAAGATGAGGTTAGCAAACAGGAGGTGCCGTTGTGTCTTGTGGAAGCAAAGCCCATGGGAGGCAGATGGGACCATCAACAATCCTAAGCTGATGAGAGGAGCAGGAAGGGCCAGGGCCAGTGATCTGTGACACAGAGAGGAAGCACAGGATCCCCTGGGGCAGGAGGGCCAGAATGGTCCATGAGCAAAGGCAGTCATATATAAAGCATTCAGACCTGGACTGGTCAACCGTGGGATGACCGCTTGCAGCCAGCAAGGATCAGGCTCAGCTGAGCCCTGATGGAGCTCCTGACCACGACTGCCCCAACACCCTCCCAGACGTCACCCTCTGGGCTGAGGAGTGGAGAGCCTGAAAGCGTCGGCGCGCAGGCCTGGAGCCCAGCACCCTGCCGCCTGTGCACCCTCTCCCGCCGTGCGTGCTGTTTGCGTGGGTGTGCTGGAAGTGGGGAGCACGACGAGGTCCCTGTGAGGAGGGCCCAGCCAGGTTCCCCTGGCCTGGGGAGTCCAGCTGGGGGGTGGGTGGGTCTGCCTTGGGTCCCAGGGACTCCTGGCTCTCAGGTTCTGGCACATCCAGGGCAGCCTCCTGGTGCTGGTGCTGGTGCTGGTGCTGGCTGACCCCTCCCCCCCCTAGCTGGCTCCTCCTCTGCAGCCAAGCCGGAGTCCTGGTCGATGTCCAAGGTCAGGTCATGACAGGTGCTCCTAGTTGGAGGTTTTTCCTTTTTCTCTTTCTTGGAGAAGGTGGTCTGAAACAGCCCAACTTGATACAGACCAGCAGGAGTGAGCAGAAGCATCAAGTTACACCGCAAAACATTTTGGTGGAGTGGAGAATGAATCTGTTCAGCTCTGCCAAAACTTTAGAGTGGCTCTGAAATGGATCCTGTGATCCACACCACGCATTCACAGGGAGGCGTGTCTTCTCTGCGCATCCCCTGAGGCCCCGGCTGTGCCAAGGGGGAACGGACAGCACTTCTTCCTTGGGTGCTGGAGGCTGAGGGGCTAGGAGGAACTGTGCCTGGCCTGCACAAGACCCGCCCCCCCGTCTCCCCCAAGGGCTTTCACATGCCAGTGACACTGTAGGACTTGGTCCCACCTGAGATTTCTGCATTCTTAGGTTTTCTTTCATTTCATTTCATTTCGTTTATTTCATTTCTATACCGCCCCACAGCCGAAGCTCTCTGGGCGGTTCACAGCAGTTTGTACATAAAAACAACAATAAAAACATACAAAATAGTTAAAAAGATTAAAAACCAAATTTAACAGCACAGTTTAAAATAACAATAATGGGTGCTCAGTTGAAGGCACACTTGGATGAAGCCGATTATTTAGATCCGTGCCAGTCGGGCTTCAGGCCTGGACATGGGACGGAGACAGCCTTGGTCGCCTTGGTGGATGATATGAGGAGAGCTTTGGATAGGGGCGAATGCTCCTTCCTAGTCCTCCTCGATCTCTCAGCAGCTTTTGAGACGGTATCCTCCTGACCACGGTATCCTCCTGGACCACCTGGAGGGCTTGGGCTTGGGAGGCACTGTATTGCAGTGGTTCCGGTCCTTCCTCTCTGGAAGGTACCAGAGGGTAGTTCTTAGGGAGGAGGCTTCGGACCCTCAGCCGCTCACTTGTGGGGTGCTGCAGGGTTCCATCCTTTCCCCGATGTTATTCAACATCTACCTCAAGCCGCTGGGAGCTATCATCAGGAGGTTTGGGGTGCAGTGTCATCAGTATGCAGATGACACACAGCTCTACCTCTGTTTCAAGGTTGGCTGTTGAGACCCTGTCCAAGTGCCTGGAGGCAGTGGCTGGCTGGATGGGAAGGAACATGCTGAAGCTGAACACCGACAAGACCGAGGTACTTCTGGTGGGGGACAAGGGGAGGTTAGGGGATGTTGACCTGGTGCTGAATGGGGTATTTTTATTTATTTATTTCTTATATTTATTAATCACCCATCTGGCTGGCCACCCGGCCACCCTGGGCAATGTACAATTAAAACAATACAATAAAATATGATAATTAAAGCAGTATAAAAATTCTTTTAAAATCCTAACCCACCCCATATTCCCGCCTGAACAGCCATGTTTTTAATGCACGGCGGAAGCTCATCACGGAGGGGGCATGGCGAAGGTCACTAGGGAGGGAGTTCCATAACGTGGGGGCCGCCACAGAGAAGGCTCTCTTCCTAGTCCCCACCAGCCTGGCTGCTCTGGCTGATGGGATAAGGCGGAGGCCGTCCGTGGCAGAACTTGTTGAGCGGCCTACTTGATGTTGCCGGAGGTGCTGTATCAACTCCATCTGATACGGCAGCTGCGCCCCTACCTTCCTAATCACCTGCTCCCATCAGTGGTTCATGCCTTGGTCTCCTCTTGCCTAGACTACTGTAATGCGCTCTACCTGGGGTTACCCTTGAAGATGGTTAGGAAGCTACAGCTGGTACAGAACGTGGCGGCTCGCCTGGTTAAAGGCAGCCGCCGGTGGGATCACATCACGCCAGTGCTCAAGGAGCTGCACTGGCTACCAGTTGCTTGCCGAGCCGAATTCAAGGTGTTGGTTTTGACCTTTAAAACCCTATACGGCTCCGGTCCAGTCTATCTCAAGGAGCGTCTCCAGCAACACCAAGGAGGCCGCTCAACAAGATCTGCCACACGGCCTTCTCCTGGTCCCTTCAGCCAGAGCAGCTAGACTGGTGGGGACGAGGAAGAGGGCCTTTTCTGTGGCGGCCCCCGTACTGTGGAACTCTCTCCCGAGTGACCTCCGCCATGCCCCCTCTCTGCTGAGCTTCCGCCGCTTACTAAAAACTTGGCTGTTCAGGCGGGAATATGGGGTGGGCTAAGATTTTAAAATTTTATACTGTTTTAAATGTATTTTATTCTGTTTTATCTTATGTACAATACAATACATCAGGAGGTTTGGGGTGCAGTGTCATCAGTATGCAGATGACACACAGCTCTACCTCTGTTTCAAGGTTGGCTGTTGAGACCCTGTCCAAGACCCTGTCCAGGGTGGCCGGTTGCCAGCCAGATGGGCGATAAATAAATGTAATAATAATAATAATAATAATAATAATAATAATAATAACAACAACAACAACAACAACAACAATCCAAAAGTTAATAAAACTAAGCCTACAGGTGACAACCCCCCCCCCATGCTATTTTGAGCTCTTAACTATTGAATGCCTTGGCATAGAGAGAAGTCTTAACCTGGCGCCAAAAAGATAATAAGGTTGGCGCCAGGTGGGTCTCAGTGGGGAAATTGGGGGGCTACCACTGAGAAGGCCCTCCTCCTTGTTGCCACCAACCGAGCCTCTCTTGCAGGTGGCAGTCGGAGGAGGGCCCCAGATGTTGAGCATAGTGTCCGTGTGGTCCTAAGCCGTGTAGGGCTTTATAGGTTAGAACCAGCACCTTGAATTCAGCTCGGAAGCATATTGGCAGCCAGCTTTGGGCAAATCCAGCGCACGTATGAAGTTTATGGGAATAAGGGCATTGGAGAGAATGTGATTTACTTCTGAGCAGACATGCCGTTTGGTTAATTTACAGCTCCCTGCTTTTAGGGCAACGGGGGTGGTGGTGGTGGTGAACGCAGCTGTTTATAAAAGGGGGGGAAGCCTCCCACTCCGGTCCCCTCTCAAACTCCATGGCAGTTCTCCTGGGGGTACTGCCTTTCACCCACGGGGGAAATGGCCATTTCAGAAGCAGGGGTTCTTTGTTTCTCAGCTGCTTATGCGGAGATGCACACATGTGCACAAGCAAATTTGTTTTAAAAACAACAACACCAACACGCGGTCCCCCAAAGCGGCCTGCTTGGCGCTGCGGAGGTGCGGAGCTGCGTGGCAACGTTTACAACCCCCCCCAAAATGAAGACGCTTCTGGGGAAGAGGGCGAACCGCCTCAGAACAACAAATGGCAGACACCTCTCTTCCCCACCAGACGCCGCATTCCCCCCACCCCACGAAAACTATTGGCTAACGCCAGTGATGACAGTTTCGTGGCCACACCTCGGAGGGGCAACTGCAACACAAGTTTAGCACACACTGGCAGCATTCGCCCGCATTCTGCGACAGTGAACCGTAATAACTGAAAAACTGTGATAAACCTAGTCTGGGAAATTGCAGAAGAAATGAAGAACAGCTACACAGGACTAGTGCCACCGGCACGGAAAAGTGTGCATCGTGAGCCCCGCAAGTCACAGCAGCGATACAGTCCTGCAATCTACCTGAGATGTGGCTCCAGCCCAGGTGCTAACTGTGGACGGGCAACTTCTCAAGGCCTTCGTTGCTCTCCCTTGTTATGGCGCTTTATGTTAAATTCACCGCATTTATGAGCTTTCAGTTCATAAAATATATTGAAATCTACAATGCAACATAATACTTTCTGCATATGTAATTCAAAACACCATTTTAAAGAAACAAAAGTGGCTCACTCCTTTCTTTCAAAGGGCATAGTCCAGTCCAGGTTTTACCAAGTGTGGCTGGAATGAAAAACAGAGTCTTGTGACATGTTGAGGACCGACAGATTTGTTGCTGCTGAACAGGGACCTTCTGGGAAGTGGGGAACAGGGTTGCGCTTGTGCCTGCCTCAGGTGTACCATTCCTCCACTCTCCTTTTGTGGGCGAGGACTGGAAGACTTGAAAACTATTGTTTTCAGGGACAGCGGGAGGGGGAAGCTAGTTTTACCCCCTTTCCTGCTTTCCCTTTTTCCCTTGAGAAAAGGGGAGTGGAAAGTGTGGTGCATGTGAGGTGGCCGCTCTGTGTGTGTGTGTGTGTTTGTGTGTGTACACTGTGTTCTCAGGTACACACAGACAAGAGACTTGAGAGTCTGAGAGTGCAATTCTATACTTGTCTATTCAGACATAAACCTGGCTGAGTTCAATGGGACTTAGTCCTAGGCAAGAAGTAAGTTCAGGATCGCAGCCTTGGTGCAACTCAGTATTTGGCAAGGAGGCAAGGAAGGAAATGACCCCCGTGTCATCCCTGGGGGGGGGGGGAGACAGGCCCGTGGCTGCCCTCTGAGCCCTCGGATTCCTGGCCTCCCTGTCCCACTTTGACTCCCCCCCCCCGCCCAGTGTAATTAGAGCACACTCACTCTTGGCATCCTGCCTTATCGTCAGCGTGTGCTGGGCCTGGATCTTTTCTAAGCTAACCAAGTGAACAAGGGGAGGGATGCTGCCGCTGCGGCTCCCCCCTCCTCTTCTGCTGCTCCTTTCCCCTCGCCAGCCCCCTGCCGCCGCGGGCTGCACATGCTGCAGCTGATAGATGAGGCGCCCGTCCGTGCCGGCTCCAGGTTTTCGGTGGGCCTTCCATGGGCCCCATCCCTCAACGAGTCCACCTTCTCAACGCAGCTGCTCTTGCTCCTCACTGCTGCCGCTTGCTTGCTCGCTCGCTTGCCAGGCAGACAGTGAGCCAGTGAGCAAGGAGGCCAAGGCAACTCCTGCTGCTGCTCCTCCTCACCACCACTGTTGTCTAGGCCAGAGCGAGAGGCAGGTGAACAAGGAGGTCGCCATGGGGAAGAGCAAGAGCCAAGCACCACAAAAACCAGTATAGCCCCACAGGCATGCAGCATCCAATCCACAGTCCTGGATTTTTACTGGACAAGCATGACCCAGGACACTTCTCTGGACACAAGCTTTAGAAGAGGGCAGTCTAGTATAATAGAAGACATCTCACCACCCAACTCAAAAGTGCAGTGAAGTGCAGGTTCGCACATCATGATAACCCACCCTGGCAATAAGCGACGGTGGGCTGGTAGTTGTGCGAATGACCCACAGTGCGCCCGGCAGACAGTCGGGCTCACCACGGGCTGTTCCCCCCTCCTTCCCCCTCTGTCCTCCAAACGGTATCCCAGGGGTGCATCGCAGCTGAAGCTGCCTTGTCTCCTCTCCCTGCCATGATTGTGAGCTCTTTTTCACTTGCTGCCATTTTGCTTCCCTTATTTTCCCAGAGATCACAAACAGAGATTTCTGAATTGACAGCCAGTGACAGCCCCTCCAAAGTGCCCAAGCGACACTTCCCCCCCCCACAAAAATTGTGCCCCAAATATTTGCAATTTTTTTAAAAAAATTTTTTATAGCAAATTTCATATGTATACTTCCCTGTCCAAACTACCCTGTCTAGCTCTGGCTAAATCCCTGTTTTCAAAGAAACCCCTACCCCTACCTTTGACAGCAGTCAAATGCAAGTGTTAGCAAAAAGGAGTGGGGTGCACTTTCCCACCTTCTCAAGCATCTAGAGTCTTGGGAATGGGAGGAAACATTGGGGGCACTGGGAACTATGGGCCCCCGAGGACCTCACTGTGATGTGGGGGGGAAGGCACCTACCCCTTTTCACGAGCAAAAATCACTTGTGGCTTTGCTTTGACCTAACAGGCCGCCCTTTGACAGCTGCCATGTCAAAGTAAAGTGAACCCTCCCCCACCCCCATTTGGAGGTCTCTGGGTCAGTGTCCAGGGCTGGTACCTGCAGCACTTTGACAGCAGGCACCCCCCAGGCCACTGCCCAGCCAGGCGAGGCTTCCCATTTTCTGACCTGCAGGACTGAGCACCTCCGCACCTGCACACGTGCAACTAAAATAATTTCATATTGTGATTTCATATATCATAGAGTTGGAAGGAGCCGACAAGGCTATTGAGTCCAACCCCCTGCTCAATGCAGGAAACTAGAGGAGAGGAGAGGTCTCCCATCCAAGTAATAACCAGGCCTGACCCTGCTTAATCAGAATAAAAAAATTATGAAAACATTTGCACACATTTGAGGTGTAAAAAATTAAAAGAAAATAGGTGGCCCACAAGTGACAGCCCCTGCAGTGTTCCACTTGGGCACTTTGGAGGGGCTGTCACTGGTGCCGGCCCGGGCAAGACCATCAAGAGAGGAATGGCTTTCCGCTGCTCTTGCTCTGAGCACCTTGGTTGCCTCTTCCCGCAACCCGCAGTGAGATGGGTCGCCTGGGTTCAGATGACACAACAACACATCCTGCATAGAACAGCCCTGGATCAGCCCATGGGTTCTCAGGATGGCTTGTTTGAAAAAAAAAATCAAGCCACCCTGCAGGAAGCAGTCTGGGTTTGGGTGACACAACAACTCACTGTGGCCCATGATGGGTTGTTGTGTCACGTGAACCAGGCCGCTGTGTCTGTAGAGAGAAAAGCAACACGCCCTCTGCAGCAAGCAACCTTGGCTCTTGGCATCTTGAGTGAAGGAAAGCCTTTCTCAACAATACTACAAGTGAGAAGGATCTTGGAATTGTGGTAGATCACAAACTGAATATGAGCCAGCAATGCGATGTGGCTGCAAAGAAGGCAAATGCTATTTTGGGCTGCATTAATAGAAGTATAGCTTCCAAATCGCGGGAAGTGATAATTCCCCTTTACTCGGCACTGGTTAGGCCTCATCTTGAGTACTGCGTCCAGTTCTGGGCACCACACTTTAAGAAGGACGTAGACAAACTGGAGAGGGTTCAGAGGAGGGCAACAAGGATGATCAAGGGACTGGAAACAAGGCCCTATGAGGAGAGACTGAAAGAACTGGGCATGTTTAGCCTTCAGAAGAGGAGACTGAGGGGAGATATGATCGCACTCTTCCAGTATTTGAAGGGATGTCACACAGAGGAGGACAAAGATCTCTTCTCTATCATCCCAGTTTGCAGGACACGGAATAATGGGCTCAAGTTACAGGAACCTAGATTCCACCTGCACATCAGGAAAAATTTCCTGACTGTCAGAGCAATAAGACAATGGAATCAACTACCTAGGGAGGTGGTGGGCTCTCCCAGTCTGGAGGCATTCAAGGTGCAGCTGGACAGACATCTGTCAGGGATGCTTTGACCTGGATTCCTGCATTGAGCAGGGGGTTGGACTCGATGGCCTTGTCATCATCAGGCGATCACTCGTGACCGAGTAAGATTGTCTTCCGGGATAAAAGGAGGAAATTCTAAAGAAGATTGTGTAGACTCTAGCGATGGGTCCGTAAGTGACTGTGGAGGCCAATTCTAGATCCACACAGCTTCCCACAGTGAGGACACAGGTTACCAGATAGAAGATGGTCCTGTAAAGGATTCATTTGACGTGCTTTTCGCTTAGCACGTTTCTCCCTTTCACCTTGCACTCGGGCTTCTTCAAAGTCCATGGAACCTTTGTGAAAGGCCAACCTCCATTTAGATCGTTCATGGGCCAGAGCTTCCCAGTTTTCGATGTTTATATTGCATTTTTTTAGATTAGCCTTATGAACATCTTTAAACCTCTTATATTGACCACCGATATTCCGCTTTCCATCCTTGAGTTGGGAGTAAAGTAACTGCTTTGGGAGACGGCAGTCAGGCATTCGAACAACATGACCGGTCCACTGAAGTTGGCGTTGAAGCCTTGTAGGCCCCTTCCAACTCTACTTTTCTATGATTCTATGATTCCTCCTTGCAGCAAAGAGTGGGTGTCCCAGCCTTTTGCCCCACAATCCTGACTGTGGTGCTGGAGTGCCTCTCTTTTTGAGCTGGCAAAGAGGTGCATGCAGCCGAGAGAGGAGGAGGAGCAGGAGCAGCAACGGGCTTGCTTTGCAGCAGGTGGCAGCCAAGTCACGTTTGGAAAGCAGAGAGCGAAGACCCAAAGCACAGGTTACTGCACAGATGTAGCTAGCAGCTCCTCCTTTTTTTTATTCTTTACTGTAGCGTAAGTGCAGGGGCGTCAATCTGCACTGGGACCGACCATGGTGTATATGTCGGAGGAGGTGAGGGGCTGTAAGCCCTACTCCACTGCCTCGCACGCCTGCAGTAGATACTGCCAAGCAGTCCTCCGTTCGCTTTCGTGGGCCCAGCTCCAGGCCAGGCGCAGCTCAGCTCAGCTAGCAGCCTCCCCGGGAGGTGCAAATCAGCAAGACTGGAGCTCTTTGAGATTCTCAGAATTCCACCGTGGAGAACTCGTTTTGGCTCATGTCTGTATCAGATTGTGAGCTTTGTTGCCCCCCCCCCCAGAAATTAGTGCATATTTTCTTTTGCATGTCCTCAAATTTACACACCAATTGTGCACATTTTAAAATGTACACATTTCCCCCTCATTGATTGAAGTGTGCTTGTGTGCATTTTTCAAAAGTACAAATTATTCTGCACATTTTTCATATGTATGCATTTTTTGAACACTTGTTTTTGTTCCAAAAATGGCATCACAAGCTCAGAAACATCCAGACTTTGACTGCAAATTGTGTTTGGGTTTGCGTTCAGTTCCAGGGGGTGCGAACTGGGTAAATTCTTGTTAAAAAATAACTGATAACAATGTCTCATACGCCCGAAGTTAGCAGCATGCTGGCAGCTGCTCGAGGCAGAAGTACAAAGAGCACAAGATCCCCAGATCAGAAGAATCCAATGGAAGCGAGGCAGCAGAAACCACCTCTGGTCAGGTGGGGGGGGGGAGGAGGAGGAGGAGGATCACCATCCCTGGAACAAGCAGCCCCCCTTTTCACCGGTCTGTGGTCTGAGCCCAGAATGTGAGTTGTGTAACTCTGCCCTGTGCATTTATTCCTCTGCATCCTGCATGATGTAATTGGCCTGTGGTGGGTTGGGGGCAGGCTGATGGTCTTGCACCCCCTCTGTGGGTGGGTGGGTGGGTGGGCTCTGTCGCAGGTGGCCTCTTGGGATACTTCTTGTATGTGAAAGGGAGTTGTCTGTGTGCCCTCCCGCTGGCTGTGTGGTCCCTCTTGCACATCAAGGGGCATGGCCATCGGAGCAGGAGCAAGCAGTGTCTTTTGGGGAGGGGGTGTTCACTAGAATGTGTTGGATGTCCTCAGGCCGAGAGGCAAATGCTGCAGGGTACGGGGCAAGAGGGGACCACCAGTTGTTTAAATGCCCCTTCTCACTAGTCAGGTCGGCAAAGTGTGCAGGGTGAAGCTGCGGGGACTCATCATGCCTTTAAAAAGAGCTCTCAGGAAAACACCTCAGAGTTACGTTGCCAATTCGCATCTCCCGCCAGCGAAGGGGTTTTCGAGCACCCGTAAAGAGCAGCCAAGTCAAACTGCCTGGGAACATCTCAGATGCTTCTGGGAGGGCCGGCCTGCGGCCTCTCCACCTGGGAGCACTGGGAGCTGCCTCGCCCTGAGTCTGGCCCCCACCCCTTGGTTCATCTGGCCCAGCACTGTCGGCGCTGACTCGCAGCAGTGGCTCTCCCTCCAGGCAGGTCTCCTCCCTAGCCCCACCTGGAGATGCTGCTGGGGATGGAACTGGGGACCTCCTGCAGGCCAAGCGGGGCCTCCACCACGGGCAACGGTCCCTCCCTTTCTCTAGGCTGGTGATGCGGATCCACCAACCAGGCCGCGTCTGCTGCTCCAGCCTGGCTGCCGGAGGTCCTTTGACTGGAGATGGCCCTTGGGAATCTCCACCATTGTGCCATGGCCTCTTCTCTCAAACACACATTGGAGTCAGATTGCTCACAAAGAAAGACCTCTGGAAAGTAAAATCAAACCACATCTCTGACTCCACAAGGGCGGGCGGGCGGGAGTGCTGCATTCTGGACTCTGCAGCAGAGGCAACGAAACTCATTTGCCATAGATCCATCTTGACAGCTTTGTTTAAAAATGCAACCCGTCAACAGACCAAAATCAATCATCTCATTGACAGAGCAAGTTTTCTTGCTTTCAGCAGCCAGGCTCATCTGGCCAGCTGGGGCAGGAGAGGAATGCGTTGAGCAGTGCTGGGCCTGGCCAGAGGGTCTTGTCTGGAGGAGGAGGGGGAGGAGGAGGGGGAGCTGAACAAGCCAGGTCAATCCCTTGCAAGGATGGTGAAGCATGTGGGCTGATGTGTGTGTGGGGTGTGTGTGCTCGCCTCTGCAGCTTGACTCAAGGCATTGCCTGGTTGCTCTGTGGACACAGAGGACTTGAGGGAAAACTCACAGGGCTGCAAAGAGGAAAGAACCTCCATGTCCAGCGCTCTCCAGCTCTTTGTAGGAACATAGCAAGAGTTTTGTCTTGCCTTTCCAGTCCTCTGACAGCTTGTCAGAGCAGGTTGTCTTTCTTGCAGCTTTGCAGCGCGAGTGGTGGCTCATGAGAAGAGCCGAAGCTTTGGGATCTGCCTGCTACTGGAGGACATTCGAAGCCCAGGCAATCAGGTATGAGAGCTTTCCCACCTTAGCATCACCCAAACTAGCACCGTGTTTACTGTATCTACATTGCTCTGGGAGGTTGTTCCACCAAGAGACTCAGGACAGCTTGGAGCAAAGGATTGCCTGTGGAAGCAGTGGAGCTATGGAACCGCTTCCATGTACTTGAGGACGAGAGCAGAGGACAGCCTGCAGAGGACGGATTATCGGGCACCCAACGTGACAGCGAGCAAGAGGCTGAGGGTCAGTCAAGTGGAGGCAATCAAACCAAGGCCTACAGCAAGAGGAAGAGAAGAGTACTCGTAGTGGGAGACTCCCTCCTGCGGGGGATCGAAGCCAAAATATGTCGCGAAGACCCATGGACTCGCCAGGTGTGCTGTCTCCCTGGGGCACGGATTAAGGATGTGACAGAGCAGCTGCCGAGGCTCATGCAGCCCACCGACACATACCCCTTTCTTCTCTTCCACGTGGGTACAAATGATACTGCCAAGCGGAGTTACAAAGAAATCACGGCAGACTTTGAAGAGCTGGGAAGGGAACTCAAGAACTTCGGGGCCCAGATAGTTTTCTCATCCATCCTTCCAGTACTTGGAAGAGGCATAGAAAGGGAAAGAAAAATACTCCGAGTGAATGACTGGCTACGAAGGTGGAGCCGACGTGAGGGATTTGGATTCTGGGACCACGGGCTACACTTCCTGGAAGATGGACTGCTGGCAAAGGATGGGTTGCACCTCACAAGGACTGGGAAGAATGTGTTTGGCCACAGCATGAGGAACTTAATCAGGAGGGCTTTAAACTGAATCCAACAGGGGAGGGAGACATAAACTCGGGGGTACCAATGGAAGAAGGCCTCTATGCCACAATGGAGAGAACAGCTCCAGCGGTGCCCATTGATAGTCTACCACAAAATGTAGGGGGAAAGTCGGACTATAAAGCACATAATCTTCAATGTCTCTATACTAATGCCAGGAGTATGGGCAATAAACAAGACGAACTTGAACTCTTGATACATGAGGGCAAGTACGACTTGATAGGGATAACTGAAACCTGGTGGGATGACTCCCATGACTGGAATACAGCAATTGAAGGGTATAACTTGTTCAAAAGGAACAGAAGCAACAGAAAGGGAGGTGGAGTTGCACTGTATGTTAAAAATACGTATCTCTGCACAGAGATACAGGAAGAGGAGCTTGGCAGCCCCATTGAGAGCATCTGGGTTAAAATAAAGGGGGCAAAGAATAAAGCGAACATGGCGGTTGGAGTCTACTACCGACCACCCAATCAAGGAGAAGACGAGGATGGAACTTTTGAAAAGCAAATTGCCATTGTTTCAAGGAGGCACGATGTGGTAGTAATGGGGGACTTCAATTTCCCTGATATCTGTTGGGAGACTTATTCAGCCAAACATGGCCCCTCCAAGAAATTCCTGAGCTGTGCTGCTGATAACTTCCTCCTACAGAAAGTGGAGGAAGGAACTAGAGGATCGGCTATCCTTGACCTGATTCTAACCAACAGAGACGAGTTAGTGGATAAAGTGGCAGTTTCGGGAACTCTGGGGGAAAGTGACCATGTTATACTTGAGTTCTTGATTCTAACAGAAGCAAAAGCTGAGTGTAGCCAAACACGTACCCTGGATTTTAGGAAAGCCAATTTTAACAAACTCAGAACAATGATTAGTAAGATCCCATGGCAAGTGACTCTCACGAGAAAGGGAGCCCAGGAGGGGTGGGAGTTTTTAAAAAAGGAAATTTTAAAGGCACAATTGCAAACAATTCCCACAAGGAGAAAAGGCAGAGGGCAACAGAAGAAGCCAATGTGGCTTCACAATAAACTCAAAGATGACCTGAAAACAAAAAAGGACACGTATAGGAAGTGGAAGGAAGGACAGGCTACAGGGGAAGAGTACAGGCAGGTAGCACAGAACTGCAGGAATAGTGTCAGGAAGGCTAAAGCTGAGAATGAGCTAAGGTTAGCGAGGAATGCTAAAAGCAACAAAAAAGCCTTCTTCAGATACATGCACAGTAAAAGACAGAAGAAAGAACTGGTGGTTCAACTACGCAATGAGGATGGCAAATTGATAACAGAAGACAAAGAAAAGGCAGAAGTGTTCAATTCCTACTTCGGCTCGGTCTTCTCCCAAAAGAGGGTCTATGACCCCCCTGGCAAACCTGAAGTGCAGACTGAAGGGGCAGAATTGCAGCTTGAGATTGATAGGCAAATGGTCAAGGAGCACCTGATTACTCTGAACGAGTTTAAATCTCCAGGGCCTGATGAGCTGCATCCTAGAGTAATAAAGGAACTGGCAGAAGAACTCTCAGAACCACTGTCTATTATCTTTGAGAAATCATGGAGGACAGGTGAAGTGCCAGACGACTGGAGGAGGGCAAATGTTGTTCCCATCTTCAAAAAGGGCAAGAAGGAGGAACCTGGGAACTATAGGCCAGTCAGTCTGACATCAATCCCCGGGAAGATTTTTGAGCAGATTATAAAGAAGTCAGTCTGCAAGCACCTTGAAAACAATGCAGTGATTACTAGAAGCCAGCATGGATTTGTCAAGAACAAATCCTGTCAGACTAATCTGATCTCATTTTTTGATCGGGTAACCTCCCTTGTGGACTGTGGGAATGCTGTGGACATTATATACCTGGACTTCAGCAAAGCTTTCGACAAAGTGCCTCATGATATCCTGATTAGTAAGCTAGCTAAGAGTGGGCTAGATGGAACAACTATCAGGTGGATCCACAATTGGCTAAAGAATCGGACTCAAAGAGTGCTTATCAATGGTTCCTTCTCAAACTGGGGAGAGGTAACGAGCGGGGTACCACAGGGCTCGGTCCTGGGCCCGGTGCTCTTCAACATTTTTATTAATGACTTGGATCAGGAGGTACAGGGAATGCTTATCAAATTTGCAGATGACACAAAGTTGGGTGGAACAGCTAATACTCTGGAAGACAGAAACAAAATTCAAAGTGACCTCGATAGGCTGGAGCGCTGGGCCGAAAACAACAGAATGAAATTTAATAGGGATAAATGCCAAGTGCTGCACCTAGGGAGAGGAAACCAAATGCAGAGTTACAGAATGGGGGACACTTGGCTCAACAATACTACAAGTGAGAAGGATCTTGGAATTGTGGTAGATCACAAACTGAATATGAGCCAGCAATGCGATGTGGCTGCAAAGAAGGCAAATGCTATTTTGGGCTGTATTAATAGAAGTATAGCTTCCAAATCGCGGGAAGTGCTAATTCCCCTTTACTCGGCACTGGTTAGGCCTCATCTTGAGTACTGCGTCCAGTTCTGGGCACCTCACTTTAAGAAGGACATAGACAAACTGGAGAGGGTTCAGAGGAGGGCAACAAGGATGATAAAGGGACTGGAAACAAGGCCCTATGAGGAGAGACTGAAAGAACTGGGCATGTTTAGCCTTCAGAAGAGGAGACTGAGGGGAGATATGATCGCACTCTTCCAGTATTTGAAGGGATGTCACACAGAGGAGGGCAAAGATCTCTTCTCGTTCATCCCAGTTTGCAGGACACGGAATAATGGGCTCAAGTTACAGGAACCTAGATTCCACCTAAACATCAGGAAAAATTTCCTGACTGTCAGAGCAATAAGACAATGGAATCAACTACCTAGGGAGGTCGTGGGCTCTCCCACTCTGGAGGCATTCAAGGTGCAGCTGGACAGACATCTGTCAGAGATGCTTTGACCTGGATTCCTGCATTGAGCAGGGGGTTGGACTCGATGGCCTTGTAGGCCCCTTCCAACTCTACTTTTCTATGATTCTATGATTCTATGATTCCAGATGGTGGGGTATGAGTTAAGAACTCCAGATATATGCAGATGGTTTCCTAAATATCAAGTCACCACTAAGTTAACCCCATTCAAAGGATAACTTCAACTGGCCAGTCCGAAGCCCTAGTGGGAAATATTCCCCAATCCTGAGGTGTATCTGGAGTGTTAGGTGAAGGCACCACCAGGTTTTCAATTGGAAACAAGACTTTTGTCGTGACTAACCGGGAGACTAAGGAAGTTTTCTATTCGCTCCAGAAACAAAACTACAGAAACTTTTGTTGAACCATTGGCCATGCTGAGTCATGATCTCTACCTATCAGCTGATTGCCACAGAGGCATTCTTAGCAGGGTTCTTTAAAAATGCAACCCATCAACAAAAGAATACCAATCAAAGGAATTAGACAAATGCCTGGAGAAGGCTATCAATGGCTACTAGTCTTGATGGTTGTATATTACCTCCAGAACTGGAGGCAGTATTTATGCATGCCTGCATGTATCATAGAATCATAGAAAAGTAGAGTTGGAAGGGGCCTACAAGGCCATCGAGTCCAACCCTCTGCTCAATGCAGGAATCCAGGTCAAAGCATCCCTGACAGATGGCTGTCCAGCTGCACCTTGAATGCCTCCAGTGTGGGAGAGCCCACCACCTCCATAGGTAGTTGGTTCCACTGCCCTATTGCTCTAAGAGTCAGGATGTTTTTCCTGATGTCCAGGCGGAATCTGGCTTTATTCTGTGTCCTGCACTCTGGGATGGTCGAGAAGAGATCCTGGCCCTCCTCTGTGTGGCAACCTTTCAAGTACTTGAAGAGCGCTATCATTATCTCCCTTCAGTCTTCTCTTCTGAAGACTAAACATGCCCAGTTCTTTCAGTCTCTCCTCATAGGGGCTTGTTTCCAGTCCCTTTATCATCTTTGTTGCCCTCCTCTGAACCCTTTCCAGTTTGTCTGCATCCTTCTCAAAGTGTGGTGCCCAGAACTGGACGCAGTACTCAAAATGAGGCCTAACCAGTGCTGAGTAGGGGGGAAGTAGTACTTCCCACGATTTGGAAGCTATACTTCTATTAATACAGCCCAAAATAGCATTTGCCTTCTTTGCAGCCACATCACACTGCTGGCTCATGTTCAACTTGTGATCTACAACAACTCCAAGATCCTTCTCACTTGTAGCATTGTTGAGCCAAATATCCCCCACCCTGTAACTGTGCATTTGGTTTCCTCTCCCTAGGTGCAGCACTTGGCATTTATCCCTATTAAATTTCATTCTGTTGTTTTCGGCCCAGCGCTCCAGCCTATCGAGATCACTTTGAATTTTGTTTCTGTTTTCCGGGGTATTAGCTGTTCCACCCAATTTTGTGTCATCAGCAAATCTGATAAGCATTCCCTGCACTGCCTCATCCAAGTCATTAATAAAAATGTTGAAGAGCACTGGGCCCAGGACCGAGCCCTGTGGTACCCCGCCTGTTATTTCTCCCCATTTTGGGAAGGTACCCTTGAACAAAAACTTTCTTGTTCCGTCAGGCCTTCGGGGAATAAATTTGGACCTATGAGAAGGCGATGGATTTGCACTGTTCCTATAGTTATTGTTGTTTTAGCTTTGATATTTTATATAATTTTAATACTATTGCTGATTCCATTATATTTTTAACTTTTGTATTTCTCTATTTGTATGTTTTAACTGTACAAATTTTAATGTAGTAAAGCCGCCTTGAGTCCCAATATTGGGAAAAAGCAGGTTATAAATAAATATCATCATCATCATCATCATCATCATCATCATCATCATCATCATCATCATCCTTTGAGTTCGATTGTGCAGCCAACTGTGGATCCACCTGATAGTTCTTCCATCTAGCCCACTTTTAGCTAGCTTGCTAATCAGGATATCATGAGGCACATTGTCAAAAGCTTTGCTGAAGACAAGATATATTATGTCCACAGCATTCCCACAGTCCACAAGGGAGGTTACCCGATCAAAAAATGAGATCAGATTGGTCTGGCAGCATTTGTTCTTGACAAATCCATGTTGGCTTCTATAATCACTGCATTGTTTTCAAGGTGCTTGCAGACTGACTTCTTTATAATCTGCTCCAAAATCTTCCTGGGGATTGATGTCAGACTGACTGGCCTATAGTTCCCAGGTTCCTCCTTCTTGACCTTTTTGAAGATGGGAACAACATTTGCCCTCCTCCAGTCGTCTGGCACTTCACCTGTCCTCCATGATTTCTCAAAGATAATAGACAGTGGTTCTGAGAGTTCTTCTGCCAGTTCCTTTATTACTCTGGGATGCAGTTCGTCAGGCCCTGGAGATTTAAACTCGTTCAGAGTAATCAGGTGCTCCTTGGCCATTTGCCTATCAATCTCAAGTATCATAGAATCATAGAATCATAGAAAAGTAGAGTTGGAAGGGGCCCACAAGGCCATCGAGTCCAACCCCCTGCTCAATGCAGGAATCTAGGTCAAAGCATCTCTGACAGATGTCTGTCCAGCTGCACCTTGAATGCCTCCAGAGTGGGAGAGCCCACCACCTCCCTAGGTAGTTGATTCCATTGTCTTATTGCTCTGACAGTCAGGAAATTTTTCCTGATGTTTAGGTGGAATCTAGGTTCCTGTAACTTGAGCCCATTATTCCGTGTCCTGCAAACTGGGATGACCGAGAAGAGATCTTTGCCCTCCTCTGTGTGACATCCCTTCAAATACTGGAAGAGTGCGATCATATCTCCCCTCAGTCTCCTCTTCTGAAGGCTAAACATGCCCAGTTCTTTCAGTCTCTCCTCATAGGGCCTTGTTTCCAGTCCCTTTATCATCCTTGTTGCCCTCCTCTGAACCCTCTCCAGTTTGTCTATGTCCTTCTTAAAGTGAGGTGCCCAGAACTGGACGCAGTACTCAAGATGAGGCCTAACCAGTGCCGAGTAAAGGGGAATTATCACTTCCCGCGATTTGGAAGCTATACTTCTATTAATACAGCCCAAAATAGCATTTGCCTTCTTTGCAGCCACATCGCATTGCTGGCTCATATTCAGTTTGTGATCTACCACAATTCCAAGATCCTTCTCACTTGTAGTATTGTTGAGCCAAGTGTCCCCCATTCTGTAACTCTGCATTTGGTTTCCTCTCCCTAGGTGCAGCACTTGGCATTTATCCCTATTAAATTTCATTCTGTTGTTTTCGGCCCAGCGCTCCAGCCTATCGAGGTCACTTTGAATTTTGTTTCTGTCTTCCAGAGTATTAGCTGTTCCACCCAACTTTGTGTCATCTGCAAATTGATAAGCATTCCCTGTACCTCCTGATCCAAGTCATTAATAAAAATGTTGAAGAGCACCGGGCCCAGGACCGAGCCCTGTGGTACCCCGCTCGTTACCTCTCCCCAGTTTGAGAAGGAACCATTGATAAGCACTCTTTGAGTTCGATTCTTTAGCCAATTGTGGATCCACCTGATAGTTGTTCCATCTAGCCCACTCTTAGCTAGCTTACTAATCAGGATATCATGAGGCACTTTGTCGAAAGCTTTGCTGAAGTCCAGGTATATAATGTCCACAGCATTCCCACAGTCCACAAGGGAGGTTACCCGATCAAAAAATGAGATCAGATTAGTCTGACAGGATTTGTTCTTGACAAATCCATGCTGGCTTCTAGTAATCACTGCATTGTTTTCAAGGTGCTTGCAGACTGACTTCTTTATAATCTGCTCAAAAATCTTCCCGGGGATTGATGTCAGACTGACTGGCCTATAGTTCCCAGGTTCCTCCTTCTTGCCCTTTTTGAAGATGGGAACAACATTTGCCCTCCTCCAGTCGTCTGGCACTTCACCTGTCCTCCATGATTTCTCAAAGATAATAGACAGTGGTTCTGAGAGTTCTTCTGCCAGTTCCTTTATTACTCTAGGATGCAGCTCATCAGGCCCTGGAGATTTAAACTCGTTCAGAGTAATCAGGTGCTCCTTGACCATTTGCCTATCAATCTCAAGCTGCAATTCTGCCCCTTCAGTCTGCACTTCAGGTTTGCCAGGGGGGTCATAGACCCTCTTTTGGGAGAAGACCGAGCCGAAGTAGGAATTGAACACTTCTGCCTTTTCTTTGTCTTCTGTTATCAATTTGCCATCCTCATTGCGTAGTTGAACCACCAGTTCTTTCTTCTGTCTTTTACTGTGCATGTATCTGAAGAAAGCTTTTTTGTTGCTTTTAGCATTCCTCGCTAACCTTAGCTCATTCTCAGCTTTAGCCTTCCTGACACTATTCCTGCAGTTCTGTGCTACCTGCCTGTACTCTTCCCCTGTAGCCTGTCCTTCCTTCCACTTCCTATACGTGTCCTTTTTTGTTTTCAGGTCATCTTTGAGTTTATTGTGAAGCCACATTGGCTTCTTCTGTTGCCCTCTGCCTTTTCTCCTTGTGGGAATTGTTTGCAATTGTGCCTTTAAAATTTCCTTTTTTAAAAACTCCCACCCCTCCTGGGCTCCCTTTCTCGTGAGAGTCACTTGCCATGGGATCTTACTAATCATTGTTCTGAGTTTGTTAAAATTGGCTTTCCTAAAATCCAGGGTACGTGTTTGGCTACACTCAGCTCTTGCTTCTGTTAGAATCAAGAACTCAAGTATAACATGGTCACTTTCCCCCAGAGTTCCCGAAACTGCCACTTTATCCACTAACTCGTCTCTGTTGGTTAGAATCAGGTCAAGGATAGCCGATCCTCTAGTTCCTTCCTCCACTTTCTGTAGGAGGAAGTTATCAGCAGCACAGCTCAGGAATTTCTTGGAGGGGCCATGTTTGGCTGAATAAGTCTCCCAACAGATATCAGGGAAATTGAAGTCCCCCATTACTACCACATCGTGCCTCCTTGAAACAATGGCAATTTGCTTTTCAAAAGTTCCATCCTCGTCTTCTCCTTGATTGGGTGGTCGGTAGTAGACTCCAACCGCCATGTTCGCTTTATTCTTTGCCCCCTTTATTTTAACCCAGATGCTCTCAATGGGGCTGCCAAGCTCCTCTTCCTGTATCTCTGTGCGTATGTGTGTATGCATATTCCTATACTGCCTTACCTGCTCGAAAGCTACCCAGGGAGGATGCCTCGGAATACTAGTCCCTGGGAAGCAACACCAGGAGCGGGCTGCTGCCCTCATGTCCTTCTTAAAGAGGCTTTTGCTCTTCCACTAGGTCTGCCACACAAATGTGAAGCTGCCATGGGCCAAGGTGCTCATCTGCCTTACAAATGTGTCTCCTTCATGTTCCCTCCTGAAGGAAGCAGAATTGGACCTCCCCAGAAAGGGCAGGAGAAAGGCTGCTCGCTGCTCTGAGGGCGTTGGTCTCTGACCTAGAGAGGGTTCCCTAAGGCACGTGCAGGCACTCGCTGGATTTCAGCTGCCCTTCTCTCACAAGCAAAACAAGCAAAGCAGCGTTCTACTCCACTCTGCTGGGAAGGCTTAGGAGAGAGTGAGGAGAGGGAGTCAGCCAGTGTCCAGCCGGCTCAGCGGGATGGCCTGCCAATGCGCATGGCTGCCGTGGGGCCTGCCAGGAGGAGAGCCCCCACCCCCAGGGCTGCCATTTCCATCTGCCCCCACGGCCCCAGACAGATGTAGCAAGGCGGCTCCTGTGCCTTCGGTCTGGCCACGGCCAGATCCCAGAGAGGTGCCCGTTGCCATGGCAATACCTGTCATGTGGTCAGCATTCCATCTCTGCTTCAGGAGACCGCAGGTCAGGTCGGGAGAAGGAAGGAACCTCTGCAGCAGTGGCCGGAAGACATGTCCGGTCCTGGAGAGGCCGTCCTGGAGGGAGGTGCGAGCGGAGTGCACACAGCCGCAGGCTCCCCACTTGAGGCAGCCCCCCTGCAACTGCCACCTGGGCATGTCATGTTCACGCCTATAGTTCCTGGGCATGCCATGTTCACGCCTATGGAGATGCGGCTAGGAAAAGCATTGCCCGCGCTCCACTTTGGCAGGAATGTCTGGCCTCCAAGGGCTCCTCTGCTGCTGCCGTCTGTGCAGCTGTGTGGGTGACGGTGTTGGGGAGGCCAGAAATCCTCCGGCTGGAGGGGAGATGTGCCACGGAGCACAGGCTCAGGCAGTCCCCTGCGGCTAGCAGGAATCCTGGCGCTGGGTGCTGGCCTGGCTGTGTCTCCTCCAGGGCTGTCAGGGTGCTGTGTGTGTGGGGGGGATCTCGGCAGGCCGGGCCGGGCAGCTGCCGGGCCAGCGCCCTCTGCTCAGGCTCCCCACAGCCAGCCGCAATGCTGGTGCCATCAAATCCTCCTCTCTCTCCCACCAGTGCGTGCGTGCGTGCGTGCATGCGTGCATGCGGGGTCCTCGCTCAACTGCTCATCCAGTAACAGCAGACTTTCGTAGGGGGGAGGCCCAGGAGGGTGAGAGAGGGGAGAAGCCCCCCATCACCCTGGCAACAGCAATGGCGGCAGCAGCGGGGGTGAGGGGGGGGCTGTCCCTGGCCTTAGGTGTGATGCGCTTGCGCTCTGGGCAGCAAGATCCGTCCGGCGCCAGGGGCCCTTGGGCTCTCATCCAGGAGACAGCACAGGGGCGGCCCAGCCAGCGGCTCCTCCACCGTGGAGGGAGGAAGGGGGCAAACCCCCACAGGCAGCAGGGGAAGATCAGTGGGTGTGAAGTGAAGGCGTGGAGAAACACCGGACTGCACGAGTAGACCAGTAGCAGAGTGGGGAGGGGCCTGGGAGGCGGTGGAGGCAGTGGGATGTCCTCCAGGGTCACCGAGGGCAGGGCATGATGGCTGGGGTGGGGAGGCCTCCCTTGAGCCCGGGGGGGGGGGGGGCGCCTTCAGCTGTGCAGACTCTTCCATATTTCCCATCAGAAGATCAGAAGAGCCCTGAAACTGGATCCGGCCTACAACCTCTCTAGTCCGCCCTTCTGTTCCCAGAATGGCCAACCAGGTGCCCCAATGGGAAACGAAGGGAGGATCCACATCACACGGTATATCATCAAGTTAGCAGAACGGTACTGCTTTATTCACGTTCCGCAGTCGCTCCTCACAGGGCACGCTCTCGTCAAATGTGCTGCACTCATCTTGGTTTGCCACCCCACACCTAACTCCGTAGCGGTAGAACTGGGCGTTCCCTTGAACAGGGCCTTTCCCCCCTTGCTTTGTCCTCCCTTTGCAGGTGCGAATGAGCGCAGGCGCGATCTTTAAAGAAAGGAAAAAGCTCTTCCGGCCTCTCACTAAAAAGAAGGAGAAGGCGGATGCTGCTGCCGCTGCCGCCACCGCCCTCCCACAGGGTCAGGGTGAAGCCAGCAGGATCAGTGCACCCCTCCCCTCCGCCCAGATGCAGTTTCCCAAAGCAGTGTTCCTCCTCCCATTCTGAGTTTCCCAAGCACAAGGCTCCTGTTGAATCAGTGTGATACACTTGGGAGTAAGGGCATTGGAGAGAATGTGATCTGCTTCTGAGCAGACATGCCTTCTGGCTAATTTTCAGCTCCCCATTCTTTTGGCAAGGGGGTGAACATGGCTGTTAAAACAAGGGGGGAAGGCCTCCTGCTCCTGTCTCCTCTCAAACTCCATGGCGGTTATCCTGGGGGTACTGCCTTCCACATGCAGGAGAAATGGCCATTTCACAAGAGGTTTCCCCCTCCCCTCATCCACTGCTTATGTGGAGGTGCACACATGTGCAGAAGAGGAATTGTTTAAAAAAGAAAAGCACCTGAATGTGATTTCCCGAAGCAGCTTGCTTGGAGGTGCGTATGTGCGAAGGAGCACAGGAA
The DNA here is from genome assembly GCA_021292165.1 of Shinisaurus crocodilurus. Taxonomy (NCBI): domain Eukaryota; kingdom Metazoa; phylum Chordata; class Lepidosauria; order Squamata; family Shinisauridae; genus Shinisaurus; species Shinisaurus crocodilurus. The sequence continues at coordinate 321,125,781 of CM037876.1, read as the reverse complement.
TGGTTACAAACAGACAAACAAAAAATTAAGAAGCTTCCGGGGAAGAAGTTGAACCGCCGCACAACAACAAATGGCAAACACCTCTCTTTTCCACCAGTTTGGGGGACACACATCATGCTGCATTTCCCCCACCCTCGAAAACTACTGGCTAAATCCAGTGACAACACTTTAGTGGCCACACCTCGGGTGTAAGCACACACTAGCCGCGTACTGTGGTAGCGGACCATGATAACTGGAAAAAAGTGATAAACCTAGTCTGCTAATTTCTGGAAGAAAGAAGGAACATCTATGCAGGACTAGCGCAACCAGCACTGAAAGCTGCATGCGTCGTGTGCCCCGCAAGTCAGGGCAGCGATACAGTGCTGCAATAAACCTTCGATGTGGATCTGGCCTCGGAAACAGGCCAGGCCAGGCCAGGCGTACAAGAGCACCTCCCACTCGTGTTCCCTAGCAGCTGGCACACAGAGGCACGCTGCTCCAGGCACGCTGGAGATAATATCTTGCCATCAGCAAGACTAGAAGCCCCCGAGAGCCTTATCCTCCTTCTCAAGTCACATCACAAACCGAGAAACCTTCACATGGGGAAAAAAGCAAGGGAGTGATCTAAACTCTTCGATCCAAGGGAGAAGAACGCCACTCGCCCAGCCCAGCAACCCTTGGACATGATTTGAATAAACCCCTCCAATTCTACCTGCCCAGCAGACAACAGCAACATTAGCAGCATCCATTTCCTGGAGTCCATTGGGATGGACTACATCATCTGCCCTGTCCCTGTTGCAAGGGCCAGAGATGATGTACGGGCAGAAGTGACCAGGGCAGCCAGCGTGAGGAAGGAGGACCTGCAGCCCCCTTTGATGGCTTCTGATCCCAAGAACTGGGATGTTTTCCCTTCCAAAATCCACACTGGGAGCCCCAAGTGGAGACTGCAGAGAATGAGGGCTGGCCAAGCAGGTGGGCTGCAGTCTGGATCTGCCATGACCTTTGCACACACTGCGTGCACGTCGTGTTGCTCTTCCTGCAATTCAGTGCCGGGGAGCCCCTGACGCAAGAAGAACCTCCTCCAGCAAGCAAGCAAATGGCTCCCTGTGGGCAGGGCCGGCGCTACCACTAGGCCAACTAGGCAGCTGCCTAGGGCGCGTGGCTGAAGGGGGCGCACTCTGCTCCTGCCGGCCGACTCTTCCTCACCGCCACCGGGACTGCTGGGCGACGCGCTGCCCGCCTGCCGCTCGCGGAGCCCGGATCTGTCGGCGAGGCGGCCGGGCGGGACAGCTGCGGAGAGGCCACCAGTCACACCAGGTCAGCGCGGGGGGATTGCGGGCAGGCTCGGTGTCGCGCTCAGCTTTCCCCGGCGGGGGGGCGTGCCTCCGCCCGCCATCATGAGCCAGGGCGCCTCCGCCCGCTTCTCCTCCGGCTCGCCGCCCCGCCTGCTCTCCCGGCTCTCGCCATCTAAGCCTCTGTCCGACAGCCGACAGCGGGGCGGGGAGGAAGGCGGAGGCTCCGTCCCTTCCTCCCCGGTGCCTCCCGCGGGGATGCCCAAGCGGGTCCTCGGCGGGTGCGGGGCAGGCGGCGAGGCCGGGCCCGAGCCCGGCTAGAGGAGGAGGGGAGGGGGCAGCCACTGCTGCCTCGGGACCCTGCCTGCAGGGGGCGGTGCCGCTGCCGCCTCCCCTCCAGAGCACACGCCGCGGCTGCCTGGCCCATGGCTCCATGAGTAGCATTCGCGCTGCCTCGGGGCCGGGGGTCTCGTCTCTCGCGGCCATCCAATGCTCATGCTGAGGGTGCCTGATCCGGGCCCCGGCACCAGAGCGCTCACAGCCCAGCCCGAGGGGGTGGACCCCGCAGGCTGCGGCATGGAGGAGGAGGAGGCATCACATGGCCCAGCGCCCAGCCGGGCATCCTGGACGGGCCCCGCTGAGCGCGCTGCTGCTGGCCGAGATGCTGCTGCTGCCACTGCTCCAGGCCCACAGAGGGCTGCTGGCCGCGCGGGGGGGGGGGGGGGGGGGCGCTGGGCGAGCAGGCGTTTTAGGCTGCTTTGCTCCGGAGCCCGCCCCCCCCACCCGAGGGGGGGCGCTAAATACCCGAATTGGCCTAGGGCACCAAACTGCCTTGCACCGGTCCTGCCTGTGGGGCAAGCTGCTGCTTCCGGTTGAATTCTGGCTGCTTGTTGTTCCTGGGAGCTCCTCCTGCTCTGGATTCTGGACTTCAGGTGCACATTTCAGTGCAGTGCCTGCCAAACAGGCTGCTTGAAAAAGAAGGACCCCACATTGATGCATGGAGCTCGTTCCTCAGTAGGGCTGCTGCTCTCTGCTTGTGGACACTCTCTCTCTCCCTCTCTCTCTCTCTCTCTCTCTCTCTCATCATTTCTAGGCCACTATTAATGGTGGACCATATGGAGGGGTGGATGATGTGGGCTGCCCAGATGACTGCACTGTGGGTCTTTTTCATACGTCGGTGAGTGGCCCAAGTCTGATGAGTGCAGGATCCAGATCTGTTTAGTAAGTCAGCCAGTCTTGGGGGAAAGCCTGGGCTGACAAGCCCCCCTGGGCTAGCACTGGGGGACACTCGGGGCTGGGAACTCCAGGGAGGGGTGCATTTCACTTGCAGGAGCAGCTGGCGGCCGCCTGACTCTTTCTGCAGCTGCAAACGCAGCTCCTCCTGCCCCACCGGCAGCATTGCTCCCCTGGCTGGACCCCCAGGGAGGGGAGAAACGCAGTCGAGCGCTGGAGGCCAACCAGCTCCGGCATGCTTTGCTCCTACTTAGCATTCTTGGCATGCGTTGTTTCCCCAAATTGCGCTGTCACTTGTGCAATACGTTCATCCCTTAACGAGGTCCAGACCAATTTATCTGACAACAATAAAAAAAGGCAACAATAAGGAGGACATTGGGAGCCTCTTAGCAGTGATAGTGCTAATGAAGCTTTAAAATGAAGGGCAAGATTAATTCCCTAAACCCCTTAAAGTCATCGTGAAATAATTCTGTGACAAGGAAGGGGAGCTGGATAGATGGCAGCTTCACAGGCCAAATGGGGAGGTGGAAGGGTTGCTCTTCCCTGCAAGCAGTGTGTGCGTGTGTGTGTGTGTGTGTGTGTGTGTGTGTGCCTTCGAGATGCCTGGAGGTGAAGCGTGGGAGAGAGAGAGAGAGTATATCGCGTCACCTGGTTTCCCTGCTGCTGCGCACTTCCTCCTTCGTTGCCACCCAGTGTCCTGATCTTGGGATTGGGGTGGGGGGCAGCATCCTGTCCTTTGGCATGCAGATAGAGGCAGCAGGCACTCTGCTCTCCCAGAAAGGTAGGGGGATGCAGGGGGCACTTGGTCTGCCTCCAAGGCACAGAGAGACTCCCGGGAACCCCCAGGGAAGTGGGAAGGAGGGAGGGAGGAACACGGTCACAGGAAGCTGCCCAAGGCTGGGCCAGAGCCCCTGGGTCATAGTCATAGAAAAGTAGAGTTGGAAGGGGCCTACAAGGCCATCGAGTCCAACCCCCTGCTCAGTGCAGGAATCCAGGTCAAAGCATCCCTGACAGATGGCTGTCCAGCCGCACCTTGAATGCCTCCAGAGTGGGAGAGCCCACCACCTCCCTAGGTAGTTGGTTCCACTGTCTTATTGCTCTGACAGTCAGGAAATTTTTCCTGATGTTTAGGTGGAATCTGGGTTCCTGTAACTTGAGCCCATTATTCCATGTCCTGCAAACTGGGATGATTGAGAAGAGATCCTGGCCCTCCTCTGTGTGTCAACCCTTTAAGTACTGGAAGAGTGCTATCATATCTCCCCTCAGTCTCCTCTTCTCAAGGCTAAACATGCCCAGTTCTTTCAGTCTCTCCTCATAGGGCCTTGTTTCCAGTCCCTTTATCATCCTTGTTGCCCTCCTCTGAACCCTCTCCAGTTTGTCTATGTCCTTCTTAAAGTGAGGTGCCCAGAACTGGACGCAGTACCCAAGATGAGGCCTAACCAGTGCCGAGTAAAGGGGAATTATCACTTCCCGCGATTTGGAAGCTATACTTCTATTAATACAGCCCAAAATTGCATTTGGCTTCTTTGCAGCCACATCGCATTGCTGGCTCATATTCAGTTTGTGATCTACAACAATTCCAAGACCAACAATACCTTGTTTCCAGAATTCCAAGGGACTTCTCACTTGTGGTATTGTTGAGCCAAGTGTCCCCCATTCTGTAACTCTGCATTTGGTTTCCTCGCCCTAGGTGCAGCACTTGGCATTTATCCCTATTACGTAAATTTTAGTTCTGTTGTTTTCGGCCCAGCGCTCCAGCCTATCGAGATCTCTTTGAATTTTGTTTCTGTCTTCCAGAGTATTAGCTGTTCCACCCAACTTTGTGTCATCTGCAAATTTGATAAGCATTCCCTGCACCTCATCATCCAAGTCATTAATAAAAATGTTGAGGAGCACTGGGCCCAGGACCGAGCCCTGTTGTACCCCACTCATTACCCCAGTTTGAGAAGGAATAATTGATAAGCACCCTTTGAGTCCGATTCTGTAGCCAATTGTGGATCCACCTGATAGTTGTTCCATCTAGCCCACTTTTAGCAAGCTTGCTAATCAGGATATCATGAGGCACTTTGTCGAAAGCTTTGCTGAAGTCCAGATATATGATGTCCACAGCATTCCCATAGTCCACAAGGGAGGTTACCCGATCAAAAAATGAGATCAGATTAGTCTGGCAGGATTTGTTCTTGACAAATCCATGTTGGCTTCTAGTAGACATGATTTTTACTGCACGTCAGCTCCAAGAAAAATGCTGGGAGCAAAATCAACCCCTTTATATGGCTTTTATTGATCTTGCTAAGGCCTTTGATACTGTAGACCGAACAGCTCTCTGGACTATCCTTATGAAAATTGGATGCCCCAATAAATTTGTGAATATCTTGCGACTTCTCCATGACAACATGACGGCAACGGTCTTGGACAACAACGGCTCTCATGGTGCTCCATTTAAAGTGGGATCAGGTATTAAACAGGGATGTGTTATTGCCCCAACATTATTTGCTATTTTCATCACCATGATTTTACATCTTGTCAAGGAGAAACTTCCCACTGGTGTGGGAATTATATATCGAACAGATGGAAAGCTTTTTAATCTCAGCAGGCTGAAAGCAAAAAGTAAGGTAATTACAACCTCCGTTGTGGAACTTCAGTATGCTGATGATAATGTGGTCTCCGCACATTCAGAGGATGATCTCCAAACTATCCTAAATGCTTTTGCAGAAGCATACAGAAAACTTGGTCTCTCACTTAACATCAAAAAAACCAAAGTGCTTCATCAGCAAGTGCAAGCTAACCCTTTGGTGATGCCATCTATCCAGCTTGGCGGGACAATACTGGAAAATGTCGATCATTTTCTTTATCTTGGCAGCTATCTTTCCGTTACAGCTAACATCGACAGTGAAATCCAACATCGTCTGAGCTCCGCAAGTGCCGCGTTTTCTCGAATGAAACATAGAGTGTTCGAGGATCAGGATATTTGTAAGAAGACCAAAACACTGGTTTATGAAGCCATTGTATTACCAACTTTATTGTATGCCTGCGAAACATGGACTATCTATAAACGTCACCTCCAACTCCTTGAAAGATTTCATCAACCAGGGCCGGTGCAAGGCAGTTTGGTGCCCTAGGCAAGATCAGATATTTAGCGCCCCCCCTCCCCACTTGAGCCCTCCCTCCCTATTTCTGGCGCCCCCTTTAGCCCGGCGCTCTAGGCAGTTGCCTAGTTGGCCTAATGGTAGCACCGGCCCTGTCATCAACGTTGCCTCCGGAAAATCCTGCGAATTACTTGGGAAGATAGGTGAACAAATGTCAGTGTACTGGAAGAAGCAAAGACTACTAGCATTGAAAAAATGATCCTTCAACGCCAACTTCAGTGGACCGGTCATGTTGTTCGAATGCCTGACTGCCGTCTCCCAAAGCAGTTACTTTATTCCCAACTCAAGGATGGAAAGCAGAATATCGGTGGTCAATATAAGAGGTTTAAAGATGTTCTTAAGGCTAATCTAAAAAAATGCAATATAAACATCAAAAACTGGGAAGCTCTGGCCCACGAACGATCTAACTGGAGGTTGGCCTTTCACAAAGGTTCTAATGACTTTGAAGATGCCCGAGTGCAAGGTGAAAGGGAGAAACGTGCTAAGTGAAAAGCACGTCAAATGAATCCTTTACAGGACCATCTTCCATCTGGTAACCTGTGTCCTCACTGTGGGAAGCTGTGTGGATTAGAATTGGCCTCCACAGTCACTTACGGACCCATCGCTAGAGTCTACACAATTTTCTTTAGAATTTTCCTCCTTTTAAAATCTCCTTTTTGTAAAAAAAATTTATCCTGGAAGACAATCTTGCTCAGTCACGAGTGATCGCCTGACTGACTGACTGACTGGCTTCTAGTAATCACTGCATTGCTTTCAAGGTGCTTGCAGACTGACTTTTTTATAATCTGCTCAAAAATCTTCCCGGGGATTGATGTCAGACTGACTGACCTATAGTTCCCAGGTTCCTCCTTCTTGCCCTTTTTGAAGATGGGAACAACATTTGCCCTCCTCCAGTCATCTGGCACTTCACCTGTCCTCCATGATTTCTCAAAGATAATAGACAGTGGTTCTTAGAGTTCTTCTGCCAGTTCCTTTACTACTCTAGGATGCAGCTCGTCAGGCCCTGGAGATTTAAACTCGTTCAAAGTAATCAGGTGCTCCTTGACCATTTGCCTATCAATCTCAAGCTGCAATCCTGCCCCTTCAGTCTGCTCTTCAGGTTTGCCAGGGGGGTCATGATAGACCCTCTTTTGGGAGAAGACCGAGCCGAAGTAGGAATTGAACACGTCTGCCTTTTCCTTATCTTCTGTTATCAATTTTCCATCCTCATTGCGTAGTTGAACCACCATTTCTTTCCTCTGTCTTTTAATATGCATGTATCTGAAGAAAGCTTTCTTGTTGTTTTTAGCATCCCTCGCTAACCTTGGCTCATTCTCAGCTTTAGCCTTCCTGACACTATTCCTGCAGTTCTGTGCTACCTGCCTGTACTCTTCCCTTGTAGCCTGTCCTTCCTTCCACTTCCTATACGTGTCCTTTTTTGTTTTCAGGTCATCTTTGAGTTTATTGTGAAGCCACATTGGCTTCTTCTGTTGCCCTCTGCCTTTTTTCCTTGTGGGAATTGTTTGCAATTGTGCCTTTAAAATTTCCTTTTTTAAAAACTCCCACCCATCCTGGGCTCCTTTTCTCATCAGAGTCGCTTGCCATGGGACCTTACTTATCATTGTTCTGAGTTTGTTAAAATTGGCTTTCCTAAAATCCAGGGTACGCGTTTGGCTACACTCAGCTTTTGCTTCCCTTAGAATCAAGAACTCAAGTATAACGTGGTCACTTTCCCCCAGAGTTCCTGAAACTGCCACTTTATCCACTAACTCGTCTCTGTTGGTTAGAATCAGGTCAAGGATAGCCGATACTCTAGTTCCTTCCTCCACTTCCTGTAGGAGGAAGTTATCAGCAGCACAACTCAGGAATTTCTTGGAGGGGCCATGTTTGGCTGAATAAGTCTCCCAACAGATATCAGGGAAATTGAAGTCCCCCATTACTACCACATCATGCCTCCTTGAAACAATGGCAATTTGCTTTTCAAAAGTTCCATCCTTGTCTTCTCCTTGATTGGGTGGTCGGTAGTAGACCCCAACCGCCATGTTCATTTTATTCTTTGCCCCCTTTATTTTAACCCAGATGCTCTCAATGGGGCTGCCAAGCTCCTCTTCCTGTATCTCTGTGCAGAGATACGTATCTTTAACATACAGCACAACTCCACCTCTCTTTCTGTTGCTTCTGTTCCTTTTGAACAAGTTATATCCTTCAATTGCTGTATTCCAGCCATGGGAGTCATCCCACCAGGTTTCAGTTATCCCTATCAAGTCGTATTTGCCCTCATGTATCAAAAGTTCAAATTCGTCCTGTTTGTTGCCCATACTCTGGGCATTAGTATAGAGACATCGAAGACTATGTGCTTTATAGTCCGACTTTCCCCCTACATTTTGTGGTAGACTGTCAATGGGCACCGCTGGAGCTGTTCTCTCCATTGTGGCATAGAGGCCTTCTTCCATCGTTACCCCCGAGTTTATGTCTCCCTCCCCTGTTGGATTCAGTTTAAAGCCCTCCTGATTAAGTTCCTCATGCTGTGGCCGAACACATTCTTCCCAGTCCTTGTGAGGTGCAACCCATCCTTTGCCAGCAGTCCATCTTCCAGGAAGTGTAGCCCGTGGTCCCAGAATCCAAATCCCTCACGTTGGCTCCACCTTCGTAGCCAGTCATTCACTCGGAGTATTTTTCTTTCCCTTTCTATGCCTCTTCCAAGTACTGGAAGGATGGATGAGAAGACTATCTGGGCTCCAAAGTTCTTGAGTTCCCTTCCCAGCTCTTCAAAGTCTGCCATGATTTCTTTGTAACTCCGCTTGGCAGCATCATTTGTACCCATGTGGTGGAAGAGAAGAAAGGGGTATGTGTCGGTGGGCTGCATGAGCCTCGGCAGCTGCTCTGTCACATCCTTAATCCGTCCATCTAGCCCAGTATGGTCCACGCTGACGGGCAGCAGAGGCTCTCCCTCCCTACAGGGTTTCAGGCAGGATTCCCTCCTAGCCCCACCTGGAGCTACTCTGGATCGAACCGGGGACCTTCTGCATGCAAAGCGGGGGGGGGGGCACCGCTGAGCCGTGACCCCTCCCACTGGTAACAGAATCCGATGGCCCAGTGCACTGCGGCCACTGCTAAGAAAACCTTCAACTCTGTATCTCATGCAGGATGGTGAAGGAAACTCCAGCAAGCCCCCCACACATGGGCTCAGCACCTCTGCTTCCATGGGATGGATAGGTGCTGGAGACCACCCCCATTTGTAGGATATGAGCTCATCAAGGAAAAGGTGTCCACACTCCACACCCTTGTCCTATAAGTCACAGACTTTCCTCCCCAGAGGCATCACTGCAAAGACCAGCGACATCCACCGAGCTCCAGGCAGCGGTGAGAAACGGCCATGGATCTGGGGCCGGAGACCCCCCTCCTGGTGACTCACCCGTGCCCTGCCTGAGCTCCTGCATGAATGGGGGGGCATGGGCGTGGGCATCTGCTCTTCACTCACCTGTGACACTCCGCTTGGCATCCCGTATGAAGGCGCCGGCTTGCACATCCCTTCAAGGGTGTCTCCTTGCCATACCAGCAGCCGCTGCCAGCCAGGGCCCTGCTCGATTCCGCACAGCAGCTTCTTTGTGCAAGAAGGATGAGGCTGGCTGGCCCTGCAGCACTTCAGGCATGGCACGGAGAGGATTTGGCATGATGGGAGAGCCTCGCTGAAAGTAAGCTGAGACAAAGCACCGACCCAAGAACTGTAAACAAACAAACAAACAAACCAATATGGCCTATAGAACTTGCTTCCACAAGGTGTGGCATAAATTCATGGAGTATTAGGCCATCTTTGCCTACTTACAGTGGCTATATGGCACCCCAAGATCAGGGGCATCATGTCTATGAATAGCAGTCCCTGAAAAGCAACAGCGGGGGAGGGCGATTGCTTTCTCGTCCTGCTGTGGGCTCCCCAGTGGCCTCTGGGCTCAGTGGGCCTTGGGTCTGATCCAGCTTCCGGGCTCTTCTTGTGTTAACGGCTGACTCAGATGCGTGGACATCACTAGGTGGTGAACTGACACTCGGGCAGAACGGACTGCATTGGAGCAGCGACGAGGAGGGAGCGAGAGAGCACCTCCTGGGAAGCCTTCCCAGCTGTGGCCGCTGCTGCGGCTCTTCCTTCCCTCCCCTGCTCATTCTGCTGCCTTGCCCTGACCCACGTACCGCCCAGGCACCACGTACTGGAGCACTCACGGACCCTGAGCCACACCCAGGATGCGGAGCAAAACCACCTGCCAGGTCAGAACCAGCGCTGTCCTTCCAGCGCCTTCTGCCCGATTTGTTACTGAGAAGCTCAGCCGTGATGGCTTTGTAAATGTGCAGTCTATGCTCTGGTGCTTGGTTGGCATCACTCGAGCACCTGGTCTAAGATGTATTGTTGTTCTGAGAAAGGCTGCGTGAGCCAGGCTTCCCAGGCCGCTAGGAGCATGGCAGGATCCTGGCATTAGTATGCCCAGCAACGTGCCTCTATTGTAGCTGAACTTCGTGACCTCAATGTCCTTTAATTGAGTTAAAACGAATTGTCCTTGTGCAGTATATGCAAAGCTTGGGAACTCTGGATAAATGCACACACCTTCCTGACCTCCAAGTCACCACCCGAGTCAAATGACCCATGGCAGTAGCTTGAAATCGGCCAAGCTATGGCCTTGGTGGGAAACATGGTCCAATCTTGAAGCATCCTCAATTCAAGATAGATCATCTGGTGAAGGTACCACCTGGGACCCCTCGTGATACTTTCTGTTCTGTATACCTCTTCCTAACTCTCTCTCTCTCTCTCTCTCTCTCTCTCTCTCTCTCTCTCTCTCTCTCAAAATGGCTTTTGTAATACTTAGCCAGCTAGCTTTAATTCAAACAGGTAGCCAGAAATCCAAAGGAACATTTCCTTTCATTCCCCAGAGTTGAGCTATTGATCCTTTTGTTCTGCCCCCATCCTGAGTCTGTCAAAGTCATTCCCCCTTTGTGCTCCTCTCCTGAAGTCTATAACTGCCCTTGGGTTTGGGCCCCTAGTGTGTTCCTTTGACCATGGGACCCAGGGTGGACAGATTCTCTGACCTGGTTCACATGACACAAGAGCCCACCATGGCTTAACTTACCTGCAGGGGCTGTCACATCATACCATTTTTGCATGGTACCTATGAACACCTGGGTTGCTGTGTCGTGGACATGACAAGCCACTGCAAACTGGGCACCTGCAGGCGCCACGCAAAAATGGCACCTGCGGACACCTGGCACAACACAACAGCCCCCATGGTTAAATTAAGCCACGCTGGGCTGTTGTGATGTGCAACTGTCACAGAATCCAAGATCCACCTGGTGTTCGTTTGGTTCTCTAGCTGTTCCTCGTCATCCCTCCTAGCAGTTTCCCTCTCCTTCCCTGGTGCCTAACTCAGGTTTCCAGGGCTGGAGTTCCTCTCTCCTTTGCTTGAAGCCTCGAGCCATCTCACGGCTTTGTATGCCCAGATAGATCTATCGCCTTATACACCCAGGTAAATCTTCACCCCTTGGCGAAGCACCCATTGCTACATCTTACCCATGGCCTTTTCACTGTGGTTGAGCAGCCAGTCTGGCTGCTGCTCCCAGGGTGTGCATGAGAAGACCTCCACTTCACGGGCATAGCTGTATTCATGGGCTGTGGACCCTGGTGGCCTTCCCCCTTGTCTTGCACCTTGTTGTGCCTCCATTTGGAAGACATGGGGCAGCTGCGCCAGAGTGTGTTTGGGGTGGGGCCAGGCACGTGTCATCTGCAGCCTGGCCCAGCTGTGCTGCCTTGCCAATCAGTGCCTGTTTAAAAGACAGGCCCCAAACACACTTCGGATGCTGGAAGCAATTGTCATTGCAACTCGACCGTAGCCAGACACTCCTGCCAGCCCCCGAATCGAGACTTCCTTGACTTTGGAATATCCCTGACCACACGTCAGCCTGCTCCTACACTGCTTTGGTTTTGTTTGTTTTTTGGTTTCAGATATATCTCTTGGCTTTCAGCCTTGGACTGTGTTAACGACGACGGCTTATCTGTGGACTGGACTGATTTACGACACACCTCTGGGCACCTGTGTTTTGCAGTTGAGCAAGGACCTTAAGCTCATTGGTTTTTTCAGTGGAAAAGTTGGGAACCCAGGGGATTGTGCTGAGGTATTTCAGGGTCAACACACACACCCTCACTCACACTCACACTCACACACACACACACACACACACACCCTCTGTGGCTCATGCTGGCTCAGCTTGTCTGAGCGTGGAAAGCTAAGCAGGGTCTGGCCTGGTTATTACTTGGATGGGAGACCCCTCCTCTAGTTTCCTGCATTGAGCAGGGGATTAGACTCGATGGCCTTGTAGGCCCCTTCCAACTCTATGATCTATGAATCATTTGGGATGCCTTCCCTTGTCTCCTTCCCCAAAGGTCCCTGACCTCTTTCTATGCTTGTTATTTTCCTAGGAGTAGCCAGAATCCAAGAAGCAAACTTGTTCTCCATTTCAAATTCTATTTTTGCAACTGAATTGGGAGTGGCTCAGGAGACCCTAATAACGGCTTAGCCACTGTTCAGTCTACACATTATCACCTTTGACTCGATAGTTAGCAGGGATGGGGACTCGGACTCGAGGACTCGACTCGTGAGTCGGACTGAGTCCCCCCTCTGACTCGACTCGGACTCGAGTCCCAATATTTTTAATGGGACTCGAGACTCGACTCGGGACTCGAGACCAAGGACTCGTCAACATCCCTGGGCTGTTGACGAGTCTTCTGGCTGTGCCAGAAGGAGCGCGATCACCGGTGAAGAGTGCATGGAAGCAAGGCGCGCCGCTGCTCAGCTACTATGGACAGCTACCAGGAGCGCAGCCCCAACGATGTGTTGAGATTTATTTTGATTGATGTGTTGTTGTGGGGGGGGGTTGGGTTAGGGTCAGACATTTTGGGTTTGGCTGCCTCTGCCTGCCTGTTTGGGGTTCCCAGCCTCCTCTGCCTGCCTGGTCTCTTCTTGACCTGTTCAGCAGTTGAATTGTCCAAGACAAAGGCCCCTGCCTGCCTGCTTTGGGGTTCCCTGCCTCCTCTGCCTGCCTGGTTATTTTGGGTTTGTCTGCCTGGTCTGTTCTTGCCAAAATCAGTTGCAGAGTTTTGAAATAAAAAGGCACACTTGTGCCTAGAATTTATTTAAGCCACACATCTGAAGTAGCCTTATTTTGTTGGGGGGGAACCCCATTGATTTTAATAGGGACTCGTGGAGTCAGTTTTGGGAGTGACTCAGGACTCGTGACTCGTGAGTCACCGTTTTGGACCAAGGACTCGGACTCGGACTCGAGACTCGGGTCCAAAGACTCGTGACTTGACTCGTGACTCGAGACCAAGGACTCTTCAACATCCCTGATAGTTAGTTATATGAGCCTTTGTAGTTGTTGCTAGATAACTTGGTGATTAACCCATTCTGAATTTGTGCCCAAAAACCAGTAGAACAAAGGGTAGCCTGTTCCCACTATGAGTTTCCAAGTATCTGTGACCAACTAGGAAGTGAGGTCTGGGCTCCAGTTACACTGAAATAATATGCCCGTGTTGACTCTGCTTCTTCCTCCTCCTCTGACTCCGTCCATTCAGCCCCTCAGGCAGCCCAACCTGTGCCATTAAGACTTGCACGATCCCACCTCACCATTTCCCTACTGCTCCCCTTGCACCTCACTTGGCGAACAATAAGTCCCTGCCTCCATCTCTTCTTTCTGTATCTCTGCTGTTTCTGAATAGTTTGCCAGGCCATGCGCTAGGAATGCCAGCTGCTGGAGGACATGCGCGGGAGGGTGCTGTTGACAGGAGTGTCCTGCTGCTGGGCTTTCTGTGGGGGGGGGGCATCTGGCTGGCCCCTCTGGGAAACCGGATGGTGGACTAGAGAGGCCTTTGGTCTGATTTAGCTTTAACATTCTTGTTTAATGTTAAAATTTATAAACCACCTTTCTGCCACTAGGGATCCCAGGGTGTGGCGGACCATGACTGATCTGTTGCGTGGGTGCGGCACTTAACCGATTAACCGGCACCGAAGAAATGCCTTTTACGCGGCTTCTGAGAACTTTAAACCCAGCCGCTACCAACCATTGACACTGAATTGCATAGAATCGTATTGAGGCAGTAAGGGGCTAATTTAAAAGAGTTTAATGGAGCGGAACTAATAGACTACAGGAATTTCACACCATAAACAAGGAAGTCCATAAAAATAACTGAAGCGGAAAGTTTCAATACACATATGAGGATAGGCTTCGCTCAATACAGAAGAGTAACCTTACATCAGAGACTCTGACTTACTGATCTAGCGTAGCAGTCTGTGTAGCCAGTCTCCGGGCGTCGCTCCCGAGGTTGAAAGTTGCTTGGTCCTGACCGGAGCCAGGGACCTGATCCATGCAAGCCTGCACCATGTTCCCAATAACCCTTTGTTCTCTAGGACCTGTCTTTTCTACCCTCCCTCGCCCCCCCTGCCCTCGATAACCAGGTGGGCTGGTTCCACCCTGTGGGGTGGTGGCGCCTCTCGGGTGTTGGCATCTCCTAGATACTTTGGGGTACTTTGCAGCTCTTTGAGACTGCTCCCCACCTTTGGAATGTTGATGCCCTTCCTTGTAAGGGCACCCTATTGAGAGTATGCAGATGTAGCAATAATAATAATAATAATAATAATAATAATAATAATAATAATAAATTTAAAAAAATTATTTCTTACCCGCCTCTCCGTCTAGATCGAGGCGGGGAACAACAAAAATATAAAATACATAAGCTATGCAGATGTGACCATGTACAACCGGTCTGCCCAGAACTGTGTCTCCTGGTGATTATGCAGAAAGATGGGGGAACGAGGGGTGTCGGCGACAGCGGGAAAACTAGGTCAGGGTTCATTCACCCATGTGTGCTCAGGCTTTCTCCACACACGGCATGTTGTGCACAACATTAAAAAACCAAAACAAATCTGATATAAAAACCATGCAATTACAATCTTATGATCTTATGTGAAGCCCCCGAACGTGGAGCCATCTTGGCAGCATTCTGCTTCAGCAACAGTGCAGACTGTGCAGTGACCACCTGCCGCAGGTAAGGACAGCCCCACGATCCCTTTGTGAGCTGCACAGAGCTGCATCCTCCAGTCCAGACATTAGCCTCCTGAAGCAGCAGCAGCAGCAGCAGCAGCCTTGCTTCTGGGACTCTTGAGCCCCGGCTGGTGGGAGCCCTGCGGCAATTTTCCTCTCGCTCACCTTTGATTTCACGAGCATCCAATTCCCCTTGTGAGAAATTCCTTGTGACATTTTCATGCAGAAGCTGTTATGGAATAACCTGTTCATCTCAGAGACACTAATCACATTCATAAAAAGCAGAACGGATAGTGGAAAGAAGTTGACAGAGTGGAAAATATAGATGCTGCTGGGCCTGATCCTGACACTTTGTATTTCACCAGCACTCATTCTTCCTGAACGGATGGACAATTTGTGCATGGATGACAGACAGAGGGCTCAGTCCACTAGTGTGGCTTTGGGTTTGGCAATATTGATGGGGGTGAGGTAAAATTATTTTGGAGGAAAGAGTATCAGAGCAGACAGCATTTCTGGTCACCGCACCTAAAAACAGATATTGTAGAGTTGGAAAAAGTGCAGGAAAGGGCAACTCACATGATCCAGGGGCTGGAGGAGCCGCTCCCCTATGAGGAAAGGTTGCTGGGATTGTTCAGCTTAGAAAAAAGGCGAGTGAGGGGAGACATGACGGAAGTGTCCAAAATTATGGCTGGTGTGGAGGAAGCGGACAGGGAGACATTTTTCTCCCTCTCTCATAATGCTAGAACCCAACGGGGTCATCCCATGAAGCTGATTGGTGGGAGATTCAGAACAGATAAAAGGAAGGACTTCTTTACACAGCGCTGAGTCAAACTGTGGAATTCCCATCCACAAGATGCAGTGATGGCCACCAATTTAGAAGGGGATTAGACAAATTTGTGGCAGATAAGGGTATCAGTGGCTACTAGTCCTGATGGCTATATGCTGTCTCCAGCATCAGAGGCAGTGTGCCTATGTACACCAATTGCTGGGGAACATGGGCGGGAGGGTGCCGTTGCACTTATGCCCTGCTGGGAAACATGGGTGGGAGGGTGCTTTTGCACTCATGTCCTGCTTGTGGGCTTCCTGTGGGAAGCTGGTTGACCACCGTGTGGACAGAATGCTGGACAAGATGGACCCTTGGTCTGACCCAGCATCAGGGATCTTCTTGTGTTCTTATTTCGCTCCTCTCAGAAAACCCTGTTCTGAGTTGCTTTTTGACTGCTGGGAAAGTCAAAATGTCTGCTGCCATAAAAAAATAAAGTCTGCCTCCTATGACAGCCACAAGGACGTCTGTGTCCCGTCTCTCTTTGCTTTTATGCTGCTACTCACAGTTTTGATTTCCTAGTAAGGTGATAATTGTCTCTGGTCAGAGTGATTTCCGGCCACAATTCGCAATAAACCTAGTGTAAATCTGTTTGAATTCTCCATACAGCAATCTGTATGATAATTGGGAAAAAGATTATTCTAACAAAGAGTAAAATAATCTACACAAATGTAATGTGAACGAGAACGGTGAATCTCCCTGGGTTGATCTGCTTTTCTTTAACAAGGCCGATACAATGTCAGTATAAATACCAATTATCTGGAATATGGTTCACAAGAAAGATTATCCTACAGGTTTGGTAGTGATTAAATTGTGAGCTACATTCATCATTATGATGGCAATTAATGTATTTCCGTGAAGCTCTTGGGTGGCTGGGCCAGGCTGTGCAAGACGATTTATGGGAGAACTTCTTGCTTCCAAGAAAGAGAAGCCGGTGAGCACACTGGGGAGGCCTTCCGCTCAAGAGTGGCAACAAATGGAGGGAGTTGTTGTGGCAGCAGCTCCGCCCCGGAAAAGAGGTTGTGTGTCTTCTGAAGCCCATTAAATCAATGGGTAGAAAAGTTGCATTTGTTCCCTTTCTACTAAAAGATGGCACCCGCACAGGGACGTAGGCCAGATCCACACTACATGGTATATCGTCAAGTTAGCATTACAGCACTGCTATATTCACGTTCCACAGTCACTACTCACAGTGCACACTTTTGTTGAATGTACCGCAATCGTTCCGTTTTGCCGCCCCACATCTGAACCCCACAGTGGTGATACTGGGTGGTGCCTTGCACGGGCAGGGGAAATGGCCCTTTAAGAGAAAGGGGTTTGGGGTGTGTGTGTGTTTTTGTTCATCATCTATGCACAGGAGCAAAGGAGCGAAGGCGCAAACGAGCGCACAAGCGATACTGTTTTTTTTAAAAAGAAAAAAAGTTCCTCCTGCCCTCTGCCCCCTCACAAAAAATCATGGAGAAGGAGAAGGGAAGAGAGTGGGAGGCTGTGCTGCCGCTGCCGTCCTCCAATGGGGTGAAGCCGGCAGGATCAGCACGCCCGTTCCCCTCCACTCAAAACCAATTTCCCGAAGCCGTCTTCCTCCCGTGCTAAGCATCCCAAGCATGAGCTCCATTGAAGACAATGTGATTTACTTCTGAGTAGACATGCATTTTGGCTCATTTACAGCTGGTTGTACTTTGGGACAGGGGGCTGAAAGTGGCATTCAAAACTTTATTTTTTTCAAAAGGGAGGGGAGGGGGGGAAAGCACTTACTCCCCAGATCACTTTGCACAAGAGAGAGAAGCTGTGGGGGGAGAGGGGGAGAGGTGGGGAAGCAGCCTCTGCTTCGCGGAAGCCCCGATACAGTTTTGGGAGACAAAAGCCGAGTGCTCCCCGCCCTCAAAAACAATTGGCTAACACCAGTTAGGACAATTTCATAACCACACTGAGACAGGCAAGGGCAGCGCCCGGTGAGCACACACATAGTCACATACTGCGACTGTGAATTGCAATATCAATCATAATAAAAGTAGTCCGGGAAATTACGGAAGAAAAGAAGAACAATAACACAAGACAAATGCGACCGGAGCTGAAAAGTGAGTGTGTCGTGTGCCCCGCAAATCACAGAAGCGATCCAGTACTGCAATAACCGTTAGGTATAGATCTGGCCTTTATCGTTCATTAAAGGACCATAAAAATTAAAAATAGCAAATAAACATGTAAAGAGAGCAGGTGCATGTGAGATTCAGGTTAACAACAGCAGTTAGACAATTCCAGTATCCCATAGATCAAGCTGGTGAAGTGACCACAGAGAATGATAAAAGCCAACAGTTTGACACATCAAACACCAATATTTGGAGAAGGGAAAGGAAGCAGCTTCCTCACTTCAGCTGAGAATCCCCTTGCACCCTCCCTCATCCTGGAAAGTTCCCACAGGCTGACTGACTCAGGTTTGCCCTGAGACGAGAGAGTCAAGGAGGGCGTCACTATAGTTAATTTTGATCTTACACATCTCTTTGGATAAAATCTGACGTCAGCTTGTGGGTAGCTCACAAGCACATGGACACTCACACACACCTCTGTTGGCTGCCTTTCCGTTCAGTCACAGAATGTGGAATTGGAGCTGGACTCAGAAAGTAGAAAGCGATGGCCACTTGTGGAGTGTATGATTGCAAATGGAATGGGTGAAGTTTCATCTCCCCAAATGCCGGAATACTGGTCATTAATGCATCATGAGATAGATACCCTGACCTCATGTCTGTGCCGTCATCACAAAGGCCTTGCACTTCTCGGTGGACCACATTTGCTAAGTGGCCAGGAACACCCACCATCCATTTATGTCTAGCAGGAATCTTATCTCCTACTCCTAGACTACAGTAAATCCAGGAATAACACTGAACAGTTTTTGAACAGAGGAGACACTTAAATATATACAGATGCAAAAACAAGGATTTATACGCAAATGGAAGGAAGAGATTCTTTAATGGAGGGTGTGCATCTGAGAAGGGCGGCTCTAGACACAGGGGACAACAGGCTGTTTCTCTGATGCCCTGCTTAGGAGCTTCCAGGAGGGAATCTATCCCTCTTGTCTTGCTGGACAAGATGGTTTGACATCATTTAATTTCATTTATTAGATTTCTATACCGCCCAATAGCCAAAGCTCCCTGGGCAGTTTACAAAGATTAAAACCTTTAAAATACATTATAAAAAAGCATATACATACAAACATATAAACATACAACACAGACACACACACATATTTCTAAAAAACAACTTTAAACTATCAACAAGAAAAATTAAAAACCTGATTAAAACCTCATAGTATAGTGCCAAATGCCTGAGAGAAGAGGAAGGTCTTAACCTAGTGCTGAAAAGATAACAATGTTGGCACCAGGCGGGCCTCGTCAGGAGGATAATTACAAGATTGGGGGCCACCTCCAAGAAGGCCCTCTCACTCATTGCCGCCTTCCAAGCCTCCCTTGAAGGTGGCACACAGAGGAGGGCCTTAGATGATGACCGTAGTGTATGGGGATGCTCTTGCCAGGAGAGGTGCTCCGTCAGGTATTGCGGCCCCGAGCCATGTAAGGGTTTATAGGTCAAAAGCAGCACCTTGAATTCAGTTCAGAAATGTACAGGCAGCCAGTAAAAGCAGGCTAGAATTGGTGTTATATGTTCAGACCTTCTGGTCCCTGTTATCAATCTGGCAGCCTCGTTTTGCACAAGCTGCAGCTTCTGAACTGCCTTCAAAGGCAGCCCCACGCAGAGCGCATTGCAGTAATCTAGCTTGGAGGTTACCAGAGCATAGACAACTGAAGCTGGGTTATCCCTGTCCAGATAGTGGTGTAGCTGGGCCACCAACTGAAGTTGGTAGAAGGCATTCCATGGCAGTGAGGCCACCTGAGCCTCAAGTGACAAAAATGGCTCCACTCCAGGAGAACCCCCAAGCTACGGACCTTCTCCTTCAAGGGGAGTTCAACCCCATCCAGAACAGGTTGAGCACCCACCATCCAGTCAGAAGAACCACCCACTAACAGCATCTGAGTCTTGTCTGGATTGAGTCTCAGTTTATTAGCCCTCATCCAGTCCATTGTCGCAGCCAGGCACCAGTTCAGCACATCCACAGCCTCACCTGCTAAAGATGAAAAGGAGAAAAAGAGCTACGTGTCATCAGCATACTGATGACAATGCACTCCAAAACTCCGGATGATCCCACTCAGTGGTTTCATGTAGATGTTAAATAGCATGGGGGACAAAACCCACTGCTGCAGAACCCCATACTGTGCTTATTTCTCTGAATGTCTCCCTCTTGAATCTCAGAGTGTCTTGTTCTTGTGGTGCTCTTCGTTATACTGTTAAACTTGCCAGATTAATTCAGCAGGCAGCAGGCCTTGGGGAGGCATCAAAAATCCAAAGTATTGTTTTGGGAACAAGCTCTCTACTTCCATGCCATGTAAAGAGGGAGGTGAAGGATCCCCATCCTCAGCCCAGGGCAGGTGGGTTCACAGAGGGTCTCTGCTGGGGAGGCCAGGAGTTCCCGACCCGTGCATCTGGAGAGACCGAGAAAAGAAAGCACCTCTTGCCCTTATTCTCAGCTCCCCCCCTCCACTGTTTGTTAACACTCTCAAAGAACGCTAAAAACTTAGCAAGACAGGACTTACTACCTTTGCAGAAGCCATGTTGATTCTTCTTCAGAAAGGCTTGTCCTTCTATGTGCTTGATAATTTTATCTTTAACAACACTTTCTAGAAATTTATCCAGATCAGAAGTTATGCTAACTAGCCTGTAATTCCCCAGGCCCTGCCCCCACCCGCTGGAACCCCTTTTAAAAACTGGTGTTACATTGGCCACTTTCCAGTCCTCTGGTACAGAGGATGGCCTTAGGGGACCCCTGTTACATATCATTGTTAGAAGATCAGCAATTTATCATTTGAGTTAAGAACCATCCGTTGATTTGTTTGTTTTGAGTTTGTCAATAAGGTCTAGACTGT
Organism: Shinisaurus crocodilurus; assembly: GCA_021292165.1. NCBI lineage: Eukaryota > Metazoa > Chordata > Lepidosauria > Squamata > Shinisauridae > Shinisaurus > Shinisaurus crocodilurus. The sequence continues at coordinate 321,105,284 of CM037876.1, read as the reverse complement.
GGATTTTTGAAGCGCTTACAGAGGTGGGGGCCTGTTCAAGGTGGAGGCGGAAGGAGGTCTGACAATAACCTTAACTTTTAATCTGGGGGCAAATTTTATCAGCACCAATTAATCAATATTCCCATATACCCCATGTGTGCAGGTGTGCAGGTGGTGGGTGGTGCTTCCCTGACTGGCAGCCTCACTTCAGGTTAGGAAATGTGTTAAACTTCCTCTGGAGGACGTGTGGTTGAGGGAGCGTGAGGGAAGAGGTAGGCGACATTTTTAGAGGGCAGATCTGGCAACCCCCTCACTACGTTCAATTCACTGGATTTCCACTTGAATCCCGCCACTTAAGGTATGCAGCGAAGGTCTGCTCCCAAGGTGAGTGAGTCCTTCCTTGAAGTGGAGAGATGCCTGGCGGTGGCGGTGGGGGCGGTGGGGGGGCACGTGCTCTGCCATTGGGCCACAGCAGCACCCCACTTTCAAGTTCCCTGAGAAACAGACATCTCCGAGGAATCCATCTATGTGGGGGGGGGCACTTCATACCATGGAGTTTTCTACAGAGAGACAATCTGTGTGTTTGCAAATGTGTCTCTGTGTGTGTCTGTGCACTGGCCGAAGTGTCTGAAGAAGTACTGAATCTCCCCCCCCCCCCAACTCTAAAACACACACGTTGCGAAGCTGAGAGTCACCGAAGTGGCCTGTGTACTTTCTACTATCACCATGACTCTTGTGCTGCTTTCATGGCAGCGTTAATCCACATCTTGCTCCAACTAACAAATCCAGTGTGTATGTCATATGTACACACACACACACATACACACACACACACACACACACACACCTTCTCTCCCTGGATTTTCCTTTGTTCCAGATATTCAGCTTTTTTTTGTTCATGTGTATCAATACAATTTCTCTCCTGCCTCTCTTGGCCTATAATATTATCAGTTTTAAAAGCTAATTGGATCCCCTTGTTAGGGAGACTCCTCTTGTCACAAAGTTATTTAGCGTGGTGTTGAAAGAGCTTAATGACTTTGTGACAGGAGGGAGGGGGTTGCATTTGGACAAAGCTGCTCTGGAAAAACTAATTAAGACATTAAACCTGCTCTTTCACGGAACACCAGAACCCCGGCACAATAAATAATTGACCCACCATGCCTCATCATCAGGAAAACCTGGGCCGTTTGAACTGGAGCTGGAGCGGAAACCATGAACTAGGGGTGCAGTTCTCAGAGGCTGCTTGGAAGAAGGGGAGCCCTTCCCCTGGGGCATGAGAAGATAGTTGGAGATAGTGACGGGGGAGCCTCTGAGGCTCTCCTTGGGATATTTTGAAGTTTCCTGGGGGAAAATCAGGAAGCCTCAGAAAGAATTCACAAGCCAGTTCAAGTGCTTGGAAAGGGGGCTGCCTGGCTTCTGGCGTGTTTCTGGCCCAAGTCAAGTGCCGGGTGTTGACAGAAGTGGCTGTATAAGGCAGACTGAAGCCAGAAACTGAAGGGTGTGTCAAACTATTGAGACATAAACAGGTAGGATGAACAACAGTAAGACTGCTGTAAAGAACCATTTACGGACAAGTCCTCTGGCGAAGCACAGCAGAGCAGGCCAGACTTCTGACAGAATGAAGCCACTACTACTACAGAACATAGTGCTAATCTTTTTAAACACAAGAAACCTGGGTCAAAAGGAAACTTATTTGGTCCCACCTGTCTGCTAAATAAATTTATTTAATTAATTTATTTCTTAAATTTATATACTGCTTCCAAACAAAATTGTTGAAGCGGTGAACATAATGACAACATCAACACTAAAATATAACAAGAAAATACAACAATAAAATCTAAACTGAGCAGCAATAAAAGTGTAACTGGCAGGGTCACACAACAGGGAAAGCTTGAATAAAGAGATGAGCTTTAAGGAGATGCCTCCTCAAAGTCAAAAACTACTGTAGGCACCTGCCCGATATCATGGGGAGTTTGTTGTCGAGGGTGGGTGGAAAGATACTTGGAACTGAGGAGGAGCTGGAGGAAGGTGCGGTCAAGATCTCCCCAGTCGCTTGCTCCGGCAGGAAGGCTGAGGAAGCTCATCATGTTCTGTGGGGAGAGGATTCATAGCACCGGAGGCTGGGCTCGCCTGACTTGCACTCTTGAGATGGAGCTCCCGAAATGCCTGCCTGGGGTGGTTGACTTCAGGATGCTGCGTGCATTTCTGCCCTTGCTTGAAGCAGTTGGAGAAATATATGTTAAGAAAGAAAGGCTTAAAAGGGGGTCAGGGAGCCACTGCTGTTTTCCCCAGTAACTGCCCCCTGCCCATAAAAACTACTCAGGTTTCTCCCACTCCCTGAAAACGAGGCCTTTTTTTGGCCTTCCCTTCTACCCACCCACAATGCAACAAAATTATCTGAAAGGTTTGCTGCAAACCTTTTGGTTCAGCCCCAGTGGAGGACTGCTATGGTTGCCCCTGCCCCCTTCCCCAAGTGGAGACAAGTTCCAGGGCAACAGCGTCTGACCGGGCTTGGTTCTCTTTGGAAGGTGAGAAGGCTGGACTTCAGGTATTTCTGTAACTCTTTAGCTTCTTTAAAAATATAAAAACTGGGCAAGGTCCACGTTACATGGTATGTCGTCAAGTTAGCAGAACGGTACTGCCACATTCACGCTCCTCCACAGTGAGTCGCTCCTCACAGGGCACGTTCCCGTCAAGTGTGCTGCACTCATCCTGGCTTGCCACCCCACCCCTAACTCCGTAGCGGTAGAACTGGGCATTGCCTTGAACACGCGAGGGAAGTGGCCCTTTAAGAGAAAGGGTTTGGGGTTTTGTTTGTTCATCAGCTATGCGAAGGTACGAAGATGTGAAGGAGAGAGATTGTTTTTAAAAAAAGAGAAAAAGAAGAAGCTTTTCCTGCCCCCTCACAAAACAGAAGGAGAAGAAGAAGGTAAGAGAGTGTCCTCCACCATCCTCCTGTGGGGTGAAGCCAGCAGGATCCGCACGCCCTTTTCTCTCCACCCAAAACCAATTTCCCAAAGCAGTCTTCCTCCCATGCTAGGTTTCCCAAGTACAAGCTCCATTGAAGAGAATGTGATTTACTTCTGAGTAGACATGCCTTTTGGCTCATTTACAGCTTGCTGTTCTTTGGGCAGGGGGTTGAAAGCAGCATTCAAAACTTTATTTTTTTCAGAGGGGTAGCACTTTCTCTCCAGTTCACTTTGCAAGAGACAGAAGCTGCACGGGAAAGCAATCTTTGCTTTGCTGAAGCCCCGATACAGCTGGGGAGATGCCGCATTTCCCCTGCCCCTCGAAAACAAATGGCCACTCCTCGGACAGGCAACGACAGCACCAGGTGAGCACACACATAGTCACATACTGCGACAGAGAACCGCAATAACGAAAAAAGCCATGATAAAAGTATTCCAGGAAATTACGGAAGAACAGAAGAATGAGAACTCAAGGGAAACACAACTGGGATGGAAAAGTGAGAGCATCGTGTGCCTCGCAAGCCACAGAAGCGATCCAGTACTGCAATGAGCCTCAGGTGTGGATCCGGCCCTAAAGAGAGATGGAGATGCTCAGCTCAGCACTTCAACTGCCTCACCTCAGATCTCCCAGAGAGGCAGCCCGCCCGGGAACTCCCAAGAGGCGCCTCCGGCCTCCCTGGGCTCAGCGCTCTCCTTTCTGCTTCTTTCTCCAAAAAATGGGCAGAGAGAAAGCGATGCCTTTGCCAAAGTGGCGTTCACTCCCCAGACTGCAGTGTTCTCCAACCTTGGGTCCCCAGATGTTTTTGGCCTACAGCTCCCAGCATGCCCCAGTCAGCGCAGCTGGCTGGGGCATGCTGGGAGTTGTAGGCCAAAAACATTTGGGGGCCCAAGGTTGGAGAACACTGCCCCAGAGGTATCTACAGCTCTTTTCAAGTCATTGTGGGCGGTTGCAATTTCCTTAACTAAAGATGTTCCTGGCAACTTGTTCTGCCGACCCATAAGGAACTTTATGCAGTCATCATCCCGGCCCCATTGACCCGTTCCTGCCACACACCAGGCTCCTTCGCTGGAATGGGGTAGCTTATGACAATATTCACTGGATTCATATGAATGCGAGACGGAAATGAGAACAGGCAAGAACTGTTGCAGTGTGCGGTTCCTTTTGCTTTGTGCAGGAATAATTGTTGCTGGAGGACGGGCCGGGTGGCGGGTGCTGGTAGCAGCCGTGCCTGTGTGGGTTTAGCTGAGAAAGCGGCTCGGCCTCAGCACCGCTTCCACACTGCCTGTCCCCATCGGGCCTGGGACAGATGCTGCTGCAGATTGAACTTGGACTGTCTGCCTGCCACACAGGGACCCTGGTATGGAACTGTCTCCATCCGGCAATAGGAGTTTTTGGGTTCCCTGACAGATGGACCCTCCCTCCTGGTGTGAAGAGTGGGGAGACGACAAGATGCGCCAAGGCAGGGAAGGCAGGGCAATTTCCTCCTTCCACAAAGATGCTTCCTGTCCCCCCCCCCTATGCAAGAATGAGGGTCGGTGCCCACATTTTCTGGGTTTTCCATGTTCCAGGCAGAGTTTCTCTGTCATGCCCCCCAGATGACTCCTTTTCAGAGGGTGAGCAGGAGCCCCCTGAGCCAGACATTGTAGAGGAACCACCTGTGTTGAGGGACCTTGAGGCAGATCAGGGGGGTCCTGGGCCCTCCGGGGAGATGGTGTTGATGCTCCCTTCATGAAAAGAGGTAGCCACCTCTCGGGTTCTCAGGCAGGCGCCAAGTGGGCGCCTGGCCCCAAGGAGTGCTGGCGTCCAAGAGCTCAGGCTCATCTGGCTGCCAGATGCAGAAGTGCCCTCCCAAGGAATAGTGTCTCCTCGCGAGTAAAGGTAAACCTGTGAGCAAAGCTCTGCTCACAAGTAGACCGTTCTTCAGGTGGCGCTGATGGCCTGCAGTGGAGCTCTGGAGGGTCAGGCGTAAGTGCCGTCAGTTCTAGTCACAGAGCCCTGTCTGGGACAACATCTGTGCTCCTTCTGCCTGCTTTGTGTTTCCCTGGAACTTCCTGTGCTTGGCCTGCCTGCCAGCCTTGCCTTTGAAACTGACTATGACTAATTCCTTGCAGCTCTGTGCTTGCCCATTGCCAGCAGGACATTATCCCAGATCTTTCTGTCTGGACTTAAGATGCCTTAACTGTTGTAAACCACCCAGAGAGCTTCGGCTATTGGGCGGTATAAAAAGGTAATAAATAAATAAATGTCTGTGATCGAAGCTGGGAGCTTCTGCATCCCAAGCCATGAGCCCTTTCCATATGTCCCAAGGTGGTGCCGGGCAAGCATGTTGCACACAGGTGCCATCTTGTCCAAGATGCTGCTACCCCGAAGTGCCAGGCAACTGGGATGCCAAGTTAGAAGTGCTTCCTTCCACCCCCATTGCAAGAAGAGGCCAAACCAGTGTTCTGTGGAAGAATCAGAGAGTTGGAAGGGACAGTGGGGATCATCCAGTCCAACCCACTGCTCAGTGCAGGGTCTGCGATGCAGGGTGCAGCCGCAGCGTCTCTGACAGGTGGCTGTCCAGCCTCTGCATAAACACCTCCAGCAAAGGGGAACCCCACACCTCCCGAGGCAGTCTGTTCCACTGCTGAACAGCCCCTCACTGTTAGGAAGTTCCTCCTAATGTTTAGCCAAAATCTGCTTCTGTGCAGTTTCCACCCATTGGTTCTAGTGCTGCCTCTGGAGCTGCCAAGGGCACATCTGTCTATGTGAAAGATCTTCAGATATTAGTAGGGTAAAAAACCTACCCAAAGTTCTCACCCCATAGGCAAATCTTTGCTACAAGTGGCAAGCAATTTTTTTAAACAGATTATGTCTTCTTTTTAACAGGAAGGTGAGTTTGCCAATGTTGAATCGGGTTCATATACTAGAGATGACTTCACGAAATGGCAGCCTTATTTCTTCATTTACTACCTTTAGATCTGCTGTCACCAAGGCCAGACCATAATAAATGGGGTGTCTAATGGAAACGTTTCGAATGCAGAACATATGCAGGTAGTTATTTACCAATTTCCCAGAAAATATACTACATAGGCTATTTTTTCCCCCCAGGTGTGAAGCCGCTCTCTATGCACAGTGGGTCACAATGGAGCCTGCAGCATGTTTGCAGCCAGAGAAGAAAAGGAGAACCTCCACTGTGTCTAATATGAGGCAGTGAAAGGCAGAAAAAGGAATGAGTGAAAGGAACTCTTCCTGGGTTCAAAAAGTGAGGGAGTTTTGTGAAAAATGTAAGTCTCTGGTTTCTGTTGACTACAAATTTGGTAATGAATTGAAATGTCTTGAGCAAAAATTTCCACAGTGTAATGTGGATATTGGAAATACATTTTGGCATAAAGAAATGTTACAGCCAATTTACACATAAAGGCCATGTTGAAAGGTTAATTGAAAGGCAGAAAAAAAAATCAAGAGAAATCTCTGGAATGTCCAACTGTCAGCATTGTTGCAAATTCTGAGCCCAAATATTCAGTGTGATCACCCATTCCCAAAGTGAATTGGGAATTATGCATTTTTTGTCAGAAGATGTCTAAAACGGAAAGATTAAGTCAAATGCTGTCATACAAATCAGCTTATAGCATTCAGAAACTAGCACAAGTAAAGGAGATTTTAAAATGTCATATTGGTGTGGAAGGGTTAGTTGCTGTAGAGGCACATCTCAGTACCAGGCGGGTCGGAGAAATGAAGAGAGGCAGTTTGCCACTTTGGTAGAAGAATCTTGTGGGGAAAATTCACAACACTCATCCCTCCTCCTTCGAGATCATGCTTTTGCTCAGTTAACAGATAAACTTGATGGGATTTGCTAGTGAATGTTTATGGTATCAAAGATATTGGTAGTCGATATAATAAATTCATTCAGGATGAAACGGGGGGGAAAGCTAATACCGCCCACAGACAATTAAAAAGACTGTTGGAAAAGCATTTTGGAACAAGAATCCATTTCAAAGGCAAATTAAAAGGACTTTCCACTTCTGGTATTTCCAGCAGTCTCACCAGGACAAGCTGTAGAAGCTGTTGTTGCCAAAGAAGTGAAGAAGAGCAAATATATAATATATTTCAGTACCTGTTATATATATTACACAGCTGGTCTCTATGACTGCAGTAATTTGATGACCCAAGCAGTATGCCAGTATATTCCTGACAGTGTGCACACTTTCCTTTGTATTCTGTTGTGAGATGAAGACAATGATGTGCTGGACAACAATTTACTAGATGAAAACGTTGAAAGTTGCATAACATTGCTAGGGCAGGACATCCTTCACACACTGTCTAAGGGGAAGAAATTGACACCCAAACATATCAGCACTGGCTTGTTGGTTCATCAAGCAACTTGAGCAGCTAATAAATGTGCTTCATGCAGCTGGAAGCAGGGTTTCATATGACGCTGTTTGCCGAATAGACACAAACCTTGCTGAGAAGACACTGGAAGGATTTTGTGAACGTGGCGTTGTAATTCCTGACAATCTTTGGTCAAATCATTTTGTCCATTTTGCAGCTGACAATATAGACATTTTAGAAGAAATACTCGATGGTAAGAAAATGTTCCATGCAACACAAATTGTTGCTTATCAAGAGGGTCCACCAAAAACACTTCCATAAGTTCAAATTCACCATTAGGAAAAAATACTTCTCTTACTGCCCCATCCTATGTGGCTGCCTGGATTACGGGCATCCTACTGAGGGCGGGACGGGAGGAGCAGAGCAGATAGGATTGCCACTGTGCTCCCCTTGCCCCCCAAAACATTTTGACCATCTAAATGGCTTGCACCTCCTCCCGGGGGGGAGACGCTGAGGCACCACCTGGATTCTACAGAGGCTGGTGGTGCCTCACTCCTCCCTTCTCCGCCCCCGGCGGGAACACTCCCCACATGCCAGAACCAAAGTCGGTCTTCTGGCTTCTGTTCCCAGCTGGCGCAGAAAGAACTGCGTGGCCACGAGGTGGGTGGGGTGGGAGAGCGCTCTGTGCTCGGATTTCTGAGGTTGCGGGGCAGGGGGAGCCCGATCAATCTTATGCCCCTCAGGCAAGGTCGGAGGGTCATAGGATTGTGCCTGGAGATTTCATAGCACCATAATGTGTCATATTCGTGAGCTGGGGAAGGGATAATTGGGCAGTACCCTGTACTTGATTTAGTCTTGCCATCTTCTGCCAGACACTGGTTGAATGCAGTCCAAGATGGAATGATCCTTTTCCTCGACGTTTTTTGAACATGTCCTAGCTGTCAGCCATACAACATCTCTGAAAGTAGGAAAAACAGCATCAGACACACCAAGAGAAATCTGCTCAATGGATTGCTGTGGAACATTGAATTCCTTGGTGCAGATCATTTTTGATGCAATGATCTTGTTGAAAGGCATTCAAGGTGCAGCCGGACAGCCATCCATCAAGGATGCTTTGACTTGGATTCCTGCACTGAGCAGGGGGTTGGACTCGATGGACTTATAGGCCCCTTCCAACCTGTGTACAGTTATATTGAGATGCCAAATGGTTGCTGACCACCTTCAGCAAGAGTACACGGTAATCACTTTTCATGAAGTGTTGTATTCTAAATCAAGCAGCTACTATGGTTTCATCCAGATCATGAAACCAAAACTGTTCTGGTTCAGCTGGGAGGTTTCCATACAATAATGGTATACCTATGTGCCCTGGGGAAGCATTCTGCAGGCTCTGGTATTGAAGACTGCTGGGTGGAGTTTGGAGTGGTTTCAGAAACAACGGCTGCTGCTGTTATACAAGGGAAACACTATAACCGCTGTGTAAGAGTTCGTAAGATTACCTTTGATTTGTGGCGTACTCTAAAGAAGAGTTTTAAAGTGTGGCTTTCAAGCAGGAACAAAAATGTTGACTTTGAGCCCATCGAAAAGTTATCAGAAGATATTTGTGATAGTTTTAGAAAGGGGTAAATCACAGTACTGCTTAAAGAATTCATTGATGAAAACTCACACAACTACAAATTTAGATACTGGCTGCTGTATTTGGACCTTGTGAACATTCTCTTGAACTTCATTAAAGCAGAACGTGAAGGCAATTGGGTGCTACATTTGGAATCATTCAGGGAAATATTAAAGCTCATTGCCTTCCATGACCACAAGTCAAATGCATGCAATGGGGTTCCGTATACCTGGCTGACAAAGAAAATCTGGAAAGTAACCCAGGTGTTTCCCAAGAGTTTGTACTAGGACATTTTGGTGTCAAGACTACAGAAAAGCCCTTTGTGCACATTCCAACTGACCAAGCGATAGAGCATATTAACAAAGTGTGCAAGATTGCTGGAGGTATTATAAATATGTCAATGTGAGGAGCAGCTCGGCAAAGATGGGAACTGAGCTACAATGAGAGAGGCCGATGGAAAAGCACTCTTTGGACTTGACACCCGGACAAATCACAAAGAAAAGCAAAGACCAGACAGCACAAAGACACTAAAGACATAGTTCGCTTGCAAGACCGTTTGAAAGGTTTCAAGCCCTCAACTCTCCAGAAGCATTAATTAATTACTGTGCATAACAACTGGTGGTGTAATGCCTTCGGAAAAGGTGGCAAACTTAGTTCAAGCTCAAGAAATAGGTGGACAAATGTTACACACACTTATATAAGAGAGGCTTGGACCAAAGACAAATGTCACATTTCAAGCCGCCATTAAAAAAGTGAAGGTGACCGCTTTCAAAAATTTGAGTAAGAGGTTAACAGAAACACGACAAAGCACACCAAAGCAGGAGAGTCAGATCCAGCAACGCCTACTTGCTGCTGTGCCTTCAGGCAGGTGTACTGACATGGCTGAAATCCTGAAACATGAGCTGTCGAATGCACCACCTTCAGTTGCAAGACCAGACGGTCCCCTAAATCCAGCAGATGAAGCTCCATTGTCTGACACTCTAATAGCAGGTGGTTTTGTGGATACTCTTCCTTCGAATACTGGAAGGTATGCTCTGATAGTTGATAGCATGGCTGTTGAACAGAGACTTGGGAAATCTAAAATTGCCAAAACATTTGGTGATTTAGCAGATGGTTTTATACATTATGTATTAGCCAATACAGTGTATCATACAGTGGACATTGTGTTTGATCAAAACATAACCACCCCCTCAGTTAAAGATGGGACCAGGGAATGCCAATCAAAGCTATTCACAGGCAGCGCTATTAGACATGCTGTATGAGATGGAAGCACACTTTTACCTGACGTTTTATCAGTTCACCTGAAAACAAGGAAGACCTAGAATCATAGAATCATAGAAAAGTAGAGTTGGAAGGGGCCTACCAGGCCATCGAGTCCAACCCCCCGCTCAAAGCAGGAATCCAGGTCAAAGCATCCCCGACAGATGGCTGTCCAGCCGCACCTTGAATGCCTCCAGAGTGGGAGAGCCCACCACCTCCCTAGGTAGTTGGTTCCATTGTCTTATTGCTCTAACAGTCAGGAAATTTTTCCTGATGTTTAGGTGGAATCTAGGTTCCTGTAACTTGAGCCCATTATTCTGTGTCCTGCAAACTGGGATGATTGAAAAGAGATCCTGGCCCAGTATCTTGTAGTGGTTCTTGGAAAAAGAACTGATTGCTCAGGCAAGGACACTTCAGGACCGTGTACTTATTGTAGGCAGATTTCCTAATGGAGAAGCTCCCCATTCTGGTGATAAGGGATGTTTCGCTTCTGTCATCTAAGTAAGAAGAAGCAGATACCCGTATTCTCCTTCACATCTCTGATGCTCAGCAAGGAGGCTGTTCAACAGTTGCCATTCAATCTGACGACACTGACATTTTGGTTCTCTTGATTTAGCATGACCTAGCTGAAAACATGTGGCTGCAGTTAACAAATCCTACAAGATACATCCATCTCCATGACATTGTTTTGAAAATAGGAGACAATGTGAAGCAATCTCTTCTTGGTTTCCATAGTATCACAGGTTGTGACACTGTTAGTCAGTTTTTGGGTATCGGGGAAAAGACAGCATGGAAAACTTGCAAAAGGCAGCCTGAACTTTTGAAAGACGTGGGTTTCTCACACACTGTCTGCCTTGACGACATTCAAATGTTTGTGAACAAGATGTATTATCAGTCATCTCACTGAAAAGCATTGACCAGCTAAGAGTGCAGCTTTTTCAAGAAGGAAAACCATTACATAAGCTTCCCCCAACAAGTGATACACTAGAACATCATGTGAAGAGAGCAAATTACCAACCCATCATCTGGGCTCAGTCTCTCAAACCTACACCTACAATCCCAAACCCCACTGAATCTGGATGGAAGCTAGAAGATAATAAACTTCAACCTGTCTTAATGTAAAGAGATCCACTGCCAAAAGAACACCTGAAGGTATCAACATGAAAGTGCATTAGAAAAATTTTGTGATAAGTGTTCCTGCAAGGCCGCCAAAATCCCGTGCATTCCCGCGTGCTCTTGTTTTGGTAGAGACTGTCTCAATACCTGGAAAAATGAGGCCGCCATTTTGTGACATCATAACTATTATAAGGTTCAGATTTGCGATTGGCAAACTCACTTTTCTGCAATTGTAAGACAAAAATAATGGTTGCCACTTGTAGCAAACATTTGCCTACACTTTCCCAAACTGAGCTCTTTTCTGTTTTTTTTTTTTACCCTACTACATCATGTCTCCTTTTATCTTCTCTTCTCCAGGCTAAACATATCCAGCACCTCTTCAAACAGTTCCTCATAGGATTTGGTTTCCAGACCCCTCACCACTATCCTGGTCATTCTTCTCTGGACATGCTCCAACTTGTCCAGAGTTGAAAGCATTATTAAAGATAAACAGCACAATCCAATGTGGATGCCCATAACCCTCCAGACTGGCATTCTATGAAGGGCGGAAGGAGTGTGAAGGTGAAGGTCACCTCCATGCTTCTCCTACCCTGCGAAAGACTTAGATGGCTGATTTTGACTATCTAAGTCTTTTGTCCTGGAGCACGAGGAGGAGCGGGGTTCTTTCCATGCCAGCTGTGAGGGCAGAGGGAGGGCGCTCCAAAGTCAGAGTCCCAGCTCTGACCTCGTGTTTCCGAGGTTGGAGCTGGGACTCTGACTTCTCCTATGGCCATCTAGACTCTGTCTAGTGGCCATAGGATTGCTCGCTAAATTAGTAAGCATGTCAAAGGACAAGCCCTGTTGAGAAAGAATCAACATGACTTCTGCAAAGCTAAGTTCTGTCTCACTAACCTTTTAGAGTTCTTTGAGAGTGTCAATAAACATGTGGACAGGGGTGATCCGGTAGACATTGTTTACTTGGACTTCCAAAAGGCCTTTGGCTGCATTAATAGAAGTATAGCTTCCAAATCGCGGGAAATGATAATTCCCCTTTACTGGTTAGGCCTCATCTTGAGTACTGCGTCCAGTTCTGGGCACCACTCTTTAAGAAGGACGTAGACAAACTGGAGAGGGTTCAGAGGAGGGCAACAAGGATGATAAAGGGACTGGAAACAAGGCCCTATGAGGAGAGACTGAAAGAACTGGGCATGTTTAGCCTTCAGAAGAGGAGACTGAGGGGAGATATGATCGCACTCTTCCAGTACTTGAAGGGATGTCACACAGAGGAGGGCCAGGATCTCTTCTCGATCATCCCAGTTTGCAGGACATGGAATAATGGGCTCAAGTTACAGGAACCTAGATTCCACCTAAACATCAGGAAAAAATTCCTGACTGTTAGAGCAATAAGACAATGGAATCAACTACCTAGGGAGGTGGTGGGCTCTCCCACTCTGGAGGCATTCAAGGTGCAGCTGGACAGCCATCTGTCGGGGATGCTTTGACCTGGATTCCTGCATTGAGCAGGGGGTTGGACTCGATGGCCTGGTAGGCCCCTTCCAGCTCTGCTTTTCTATGATTCTATGATTCTATGACTCCTGAGAAAATGTAGCAGTCATGGAATAAGAGGGGAGGTCCTCTTATGGATCAGTAACTGCTTAAAGAATAGAAAGCAGATTGTGGAATAAATGGTGCATTCTTCCAATGGAGGGATGTAAATAGTGGGGTCCCACAGGGATCTGTATTGGGACCAATGCTTTTCAACTTGTTCATTAATGATCTGGAATTAGGAGGGAGCAGCGAAGTGGCCACATTTCCTGATGATACCAAATTATTTAGGGTGGTTAAAACAAAAAGGGATTGTGAGGAGCTCCAAAAGGCTCTCTGCAAACTGGGAGAACGGGCATCAAAATGGCAAATGTGGTTCAGTGTAAGCAAGTGTAAAGTAACACACATTGGGGGGGAAATCCCAACTTCATGTATACACTGATGGATTTGAGCTAGCGGTGACTGACCGAGAAAGAGATCTTGGGGTTGTGGTGGACAGCTCAATGAAAATGCCGACCCAGTGTGCAGCTGCTGTGAAAAAGGCAAATTCCTCGTTAGACATAATTAGGAAAGGAACTGAAAATAAAACTGCCAAGATCATACTGCCTTTATACAAATCTGTGGTGCAACCACACTTAGAATACTGTTGTCATACCCCCATTTGCAGAATCCTCCTCTGCGGAGGGACTTGACCCACCTGGCTTCAGGGATGTCCTGTGCACGGAGGATGAAGCAGCAACAGGAATTCAGGAAAGAGACAGGCTGGCACTGGATGAGGAGCCAGGGCCCTCGAGGGTGAGCGATGGGAGTCCTCCCCCTTGCTGGGAATGCTCAGAGTCCAAGCAGGAGATGGGATGACCACCCAGCTTCCAAGAATGGCACTGTCTGCATCATAAGAAGGGCACAGGTCTTTCCTTTTAGGCAAAGTGCCGGGTTGCACACCAAACCTCTGTAATTAGCTACGGCTGGGATGGCTCCTGGATAAAAGGCTCACCAGCACTCTGAAGAAGTTGCTGGAAACAATGTCTTATCCAGCTCCTGAACCTTGTACCTTCTTCCTGCACTCCTGCATCTGTAGTTTTGACTGGACTACTGTGTATGACCCTGGACTGACTTCAACTATGCCAAACCTCCTCGAGTGGATTTTGGATTTGCTTTGCTTGCTGACCTCAACTCTGGAACTGCCTGACCATTCTTTGCTTCTTCCCAGGAAGCTTCACAAAGGCCTTTCACCTTTCATAAACTGTGCCGTATTTTTTCCAGAGAGTGACCGGTGGCTCCTGGCAGGGCCACTCCAAGGGAGGAAATGGCTCTGGGTGGATGGTGTGGATGAAGGGCCTGGGCATATGGAGATGCTTCTTGGTATGATCCGGGCTGGCTCAAGGGACAGATTGTGGTGAGAGACAAACTGCCTTTTGATTGGCTGACTCACAGAGAAAGATGTTCCAAGAACAAAAACAGATAAGATAAAATCCTCAGATGAACAGGAAATGAGGGGATGAATGAATGGGCAGAGGGGAAAATGCAGAAATTGATAAGAGCAGAGAGGGAGGGAGGGGGTGGTACATAATAATAATCAACTGCGCAAGCAGTAGCAAAGGAAACAGGGGGGGGCAACATTCTTCTACCCCTCATGCATTCACTGTTGGTGCTGTGGTGCCTTGCATCTGCATGTTTGTTTCTCTGTCCCTGTATTTCCTTTTGATTTGTTTTCTTTGTGTAGGAGTTGTTCCCTCAGACTTGAGAGCTCTCATCCAGTTTTTCTCTGTGAAAAAAAAATGTGTTTTGTGCTTTTTGCTTCTTTCTGCTTTTCTTCTAGAGCTACATTTGATCATGATCTTTTTGAACAGCTTTTGCTATTCCAATTTCTCAGCTGCTGCACTTTCCTCTGTTGATTGTACTAAGCTAGTAGGGTCGGTCGTCCTCTCTTTTCCTCCCCCCTCCCTGCCTCTCTTCCATCGCTTTTTTATCCCTCTCCTTTTTCTACTCCAGGACGGAGCATCCTCTGAGGCAGGGACTCCAAGGAGGAGTCAGGATCACTTCCTGGACCTTCACAAGCCGGGCCCTCCATCTCTGGATCCCCAGGAGGCACCACGGCCCTCTGACCCCAAGGACTGGATGCCGGACCCCTCCAGTGAGCAGGGAGGCTCTAGGGAGCCTCCCCCAGCCAGCTCCTCGCTCGCTCCGGAGACCCTCACCACCCGGAAGAAGCCATTGACGGCGGGGAAGGACACTGGCCTTTTAAGAAAACAGGTGCCGCACCTGAGGAGGGGGCGCTCCCAGAACGACCCTCCTGGCCTGGCCATAAGACCCAGCCAGCTGCCGTGAGCCAGTGCCGGGGTACTTGTCGTCAGTGCTCTAGCTGCGAGGCTGCTCTCTGTGGTCCCGCCCGGTGTCAGTGCCAAGTCCTGGGCGGTCCCTTTGGCGCTGGTCTTCGTGCTGAAACGGCTCCGGACCCAGGCGCCTGTCCCACGTCGCGCCTCCTCCTCACCCGAGCTGCTGCCCAGAGCAGATGATGGGATCCCAGATGGGGCAGGAAGGCCGAGATGCTCCTCTTTGCCCGGCAGGTGTGAGCTGGTGAAATGTGCCCCATCCTGTGTTTTCAAAGAATTAAATACATAAAAAGGGACTTTAAATGGATTTTTAAAAGGCTGTAGAGAGAGAAATATTTGTGAGAACATGGTTTCAGACAAAATGCTTACAGGATTGAGGCAGAGTTTGGGATAAAAAATCAGGGATGGAATTTGGGTCCAGGATTTCATGGATATATCAGAAATAATTTAGACCCCCTCCTGTGCAATTGTAAATCCCCCCCCCCAACAGGATATACTCCAACACAGAATTAAACAGTGCATAAGTGCATTTCAGGAAAAGGAAAATATCTATGTGTGTTGAGCTCAACATGTTTTGAATATGAATCCTTCTTTAGAGGCACACTTAGGCACAACTAACTTGAGCTGTTAGTCTCCAATTCTGTTGCAAAAAGATTCTGGAATAAAGTGGCCTGGGCACCACTTAAGTCTGCACGGGATCATGGCCCTGAAGTGTACGCTGCAGCTCCACCTGGCCAATGGGCAGCTCCATTTGAGGCCTGAGAGGAAGAAGCAAATGCTCAGCACCTCAAGTCAGCAAAGCTCCTTGGACCCTTTGCTTTGTCTAAGATGGGTGCCAGCGAGCGTGAACTCTTCCCTCGTTCCTGAATCCTGAGTGGCTCGGCAGTGTCTTTGGTACTGAGATCTGTAGCTTTCAACCTGTATAACTTTTCACTCTGGCCTTGATGATAAAAGGGACTTTGAAAATGGCTGTATGTGGGGGCTCGAGCAATGAAAAGAGGCATTTAATGAATCGGGTTTGAACTAATCATACTGAGACTTGCGAGCCGGGAGACATTTGCCTTGAAGCAACGTGCCTGTTCTTCCTGCAAGACGGTGCATTGAGATTCATATCACAGATTCAATTTTCAACATTAATGTGTCTGAATTTGTCAAATTCCTTTTTATATGACATGGTAGACTAGGCAAGAATTAATGTTAATGGCTCTGGAACAGATCCAGAGATATAACTTAGACATGTCCCAGGAACCATTTGGACCCACAGAGGGCCAAAGAACCTTCTCACTTGGAAACAGTGTAGAATTAACCCATTTCAAAGCTCATCACCCAGTTTCTTGCCAGTGGTGCCTGGCATGGTCCTGCGGTGGGCACCACTTTTGCCGCACGGCAAGCACTGTGGCCATGCAACACTCTGCCCTGGCCTGTTGTGGCTTGTAGGGAAGGAATGCAAGAGAATTTCAGATGTATCCATGCTTCTCTGTGTGTACTGATGAGAGGGGTTCGGCGCCCACAGCTCCCCCACACCATCCAGGGTCACAAGACTGCAGAGAGAGGCTAGTTTTGGAAGATGGTCTGAGGGAGAGACTTTGCCCCTGGGGCGCGCACCCCCCCCCACACACACAGAGTGCCATTCCCAGGGGGCGTCCTCCACCACGAATGCAGCCAAGCTGCCACCTGAAGTGGCACGAAGGCTTTCTAAATGGTCAGACGCTTGTGTGTGTGTTGGGCGGGATCGCCAGCCACCTCATATTTAAGGGTAAGAGGAGAATTCTTAAACTTTGCCTGCCTCTGAAGTTGCTGAATATCCCCCCTTTTGTGGCTCCATGGAAGTAGGTGGGTGGGCGGGGTATTTGGGTGAAGGTGTGGGATATACATTGTACGATCTGCAGGATGCGTGTCTGCCCGTCCATTTATTTATTTCTTATTTATTTATTTCTTATATTTATTAATCGCCCATCTGGCCGGTCACCCGGCAACCCTGGGCGATGTACAATTAAAATACAATAAAACAATACAATAAAATATAATAATTAAAACAATATAAAAAAATTCTTTTAAAAACCTAACCTACCCCATATTCCCACCTGAACAGCCATGTTTTTAATGCACGGCGGAAGCTCATCACGGAGGGGGCATGGCGAAGGTCACTAGGGAGGGAGTTCCATAATGTGGGGGCCACCACAGAGAAGGCCCTCTTCCTAGTCCCCACCAGCCTGGCTGCTCTGGCTGATGGGATAAGGAGAAGGCCGTCCGTGGCAGACCTTGTTGAGCGGCCTACTTGATGTTGCCGGAGGCGCTTCTTGAGATAAACTGGGCCGGAGCTGTGTAGGGTTTTAAAAGTAAAAACCAACACCTTGAATTCGGCTCGGCAAGCAACTGGTAGCCAGTGCAACTCATTAAGCACTGGTGTGATGTGATCACGCTGGCGGCTGCCCTTAATCAGGCGAGCCGCCGCGTTCTGTACCAGCTGTAGCTTCCGAACCGTCTTCAAGGGTAACCCCATGTAGAGCGCATTACAGTAGTCTAGGCGAGAGGAGACCAAGGCATGAACCACTGATGGGAGCAGGTGATTAGGAAGGTAGGGGTGCAGCTGCCGTAAGATGGAGTTGATACAGCGCCGCCCGGCTCACAGCTGACACCTGAGCCTCCATGGACAGCTGGGAGTCTAGAATGACCCCCAAGCTGCGGACCTGGTCCTTCAGGGGTAGATGTATCCCATTCAGCACCAGGTCAACATCCCCTAACCTGCCCTTGTCCCCCACCAGAAGCACCTCGGTCTTGTCGGGGTTCAGTTTCAGCATGTTCCTTCCCATCCAGCCACCCACTGACTACAGGCACTTGGACAGGGTCTCAATGGCCAACCTCAGTGAGGACTTAAAACAGAGGTAGAGCTGCGTTTCATCCGCATACTGATGACACTGCACCCCAAACCTCTTGATGATAGCTCCCAGCGGCTTGAGGTAGATGTTGGATAACATTGGGGAGAGGATGGAACCCTGCGGCACTCCACAAGTGAGCAGCCGAGGGTCCGAAGCCTCCTCCCCGAGAACTACCCTCTGATACCTTCCAGAGAGGAAGGACCGGAACCACTGCAATACAGTGCCTCCCAAGCCCAACCCCTCCAGACGGTCCAGGAGGATACCGTGGTCAGTGGTATCAAAAGCCGCCAAGAGATCGAGGAGGACCAGAAAGGAGCATTCGCCCCTATCCAAAGCCCTCCTCATATCATCCACCAAGGCAACCAAGGCCGTCTCCGTCCCATGTCCAGACCTGAAGCCCGACTGGCACGGATCTAAATAATCATCCATCCATCTGTCATGGCCATAGCTCCAAGGCCATGAAACCCACGCACCTGGAACTTGGCATGCATTCTCAGGGGACCCCAGGGGTGTGTGCCTTTGGCTCATTTTGTTTTTAAATTGCATGAATTAATTTTAGCTACTTTGAATGTGTCCATGTAGTTAAAGCCTGCAGTAACATTTTTGGCCACTAGGGGGCAGACTTCCCTAACCACCCAATAGGTCCGCAATCCATACAGGGACAGAGTTATACAGCTGCCTCCCCACCACCACGGCGGGGCAGCCCCCCTCAGGGGAATGGCGTGGACAGACCCCTCCCTTAAGGGATTACAAGGGCCCACATTAATAGCACCATCAAAATGATTACAAGGCACATAAAAACTGATTGTTGTTGAAGCTGGTGGATTCTGACCGGTCAAGAACATCTTCGGTTGGCTGCCTATAGATGCTATTTTGCTCTGTAGACTTTTAAAACTAGTGCAAATTAACAAACACGGCAGCCTGTATGTGAGGGAATGAATGGCCACAAAAGGGGCAGTCCACAAACAGGAGGGAGAGTACTGCATTTCAGACTTCCAAGGCATCACATTTCTCATTCTGGACAGACAGAAGGAATTACAGCTGCATGCAATGCATATTTAAGCTATGAAATTCACTACCACAGGTGTGGTGAGTGCTACTGGCTTTGATGTCTTCAAAGATGTCTTAGATAACTTCACAGGAGAGGGTCGGTCTATTGCCAGGTGTTGGCCACAATAGCTCAGTGGAATGGCCAATAGCTTTTGCTCCTGACTCTCTCTGCCAATGGTATCTGACCAAGCACAAGAAATCCCTCTTGCTGTGGAGAAATGGGGCTGCCCTTCTTCTAGCTTTGCTTCAGCCAGCCTGATGGCTTCCTCAGCAAGCCAATGGGACCAGGATTCAGCTCAGAGTGGAAGACAGAAAGTGCAGTATGTCCCTGCACAAGGAGGCAGTGAGCTTTGAGCTGTGGAAAGTCCCAGAGGTGCTGCTGCTTTCCCCCTGCTTTGCATGGCATCAAGTAGCATTCCAAATATAAAAACTGGCTCCTCTCCTTTCCTGCCACTTTAATCATGGCTCTGCACACTTCAGATATTTTTGTTCTCCTCTTAGGGCTTCTCTACATGAGGCATTTATTGCGCACTTGTGGTCTCTCACTCACAGAGTTTGTGAGTTCTTTTCATGATGTTATCAAACTCCAGGGCCTCTCCCATGTTTTCCAGCCACTTTCACAGGCTTTTTTTTAGAGCTAGGAAAGTCAGCTATTAAATTTTAAACCGGAACAAAAGCCTTGTGTAAAGTAAAAAATCCACTATACTGCAGCTATACCACAGCACCACCTTGTGGTTGGTTAATAGAATACATAGAGAGGCAGAGAAAGAAAAAAGCCACGTGTAACTGAGGCAGTCTTACCTCCCGCAAAGGAAAGGGAAGCAGCAGCCCCGGAAAAGCGGCTGGGTAAGTGCCTCGTGTAGAGAAGCCCATAGGTTCATGGCTAGTTAGAAGAACTTGTGCTCAATGCATCTTGAACAGCTCCAGTCCATTTTTTTTTTTTTTTACGAGAACCTCCCCAGGTGTGCGAGCCAGGACTCAGCAGGCTGCCTGTGAGGACCACCTTTATCCATGGATGGCCAGTGGACAATCTCCATGGTGGCAGCATTGAATCATTTAATAACAGAATCATAGAATAGTAGAGTTGGAAGGGGCCTATAAGACCATCGAGTCCAACCTCCTGCTCAATGCAGGAATCCAGGTCAAAGCATCCCTGAAAGATGGCTGTCCAGCCGCACCTTGAATGCCTCCAGAGTGGGAGAGCCCACCACCTCCCTAGCTCATTGGTTTCATTGGCGTATTGCTCTAACAGACAGGAATTTTTTCCTGATGTCCAGGCGGAATCTGGCGTCCCGTAACTTGAGCCCATTATTCTGTGTCCTGCACTCTGGGATGATCGAGAAGAGATCCTGGCCCTCCTCTGTGTGGCAACCTTTCAAGTACTTGAAAAGCACTATCATATCTCCCCTCAGTCTTCTCTTCTGAAGGCTAAACGTGCCCAGTTCTTTCAGTCTCTCCTCAGAGGGCTTTGTTTCCAATCCCCCGATCATCTTTGTTGCCCTCCTCTTAACCCTTTCCAGTTTGTCTACATCCTTCTCCTTCTCCTTCTTCTACAAATTTTAACATATATACTACAAAATACATAAACCTACAAATTATACAACACATTAATAATAATAAATAAATAAATAAATAAATAATAAGTACACCCCCCCATGGGAACAACTAAACTACATAACTATTTAGCCTTCCAAAATTGTAATGACTCCTGTGAAGGTGTACACCCTTTCCCCCTTAATAAAACAAAATCTACAAATGTTCTCCATATATCTTTAAAATCATTTCGATTCAATAATCCCCTTTTAACTTTAATACTGCATGTTAATTTTAATAGCAACATCCCATACCTCTTTATACCATTCCTCTATTTGATAATCACATTGCATTTTGTATTTTCTAGGTATCATTAACCTTGCTGCTGTCAATAAGTGTGTAATTAAATCTTTAGTATCTTGAGTACCATAAACCTTACCATAAATTGATAGTAATGCTATGCTAGGACATACCTCTAAGTTTACCCCAGTTATTTCATTTATCTCTTTGAATACTATTTGCCAAAATTTCTGTACATGTTTACAACTCCACTACATATGAACATAGGTGCCAGTTTCCTGGCATCCTCTCTAACATAACACCGAGTATTTCTTATCGATTTGATTTAAATTTACTGGTGTTAAATACCATCTCCAAACCAGCTTATAATAATTTTCCTTTATTCTTACAGACATAGTTTTCAAATTACGCATATCCCATATCTTCCCCCAGCTCTGATTAGAATCATAGAATCATAGAATCATAGAAAAGTAGAGTTGGAAGGGGCCTACAAGGCCATTGAGTCCAACCCCCTGCTCAATGCAGGAATCCAGGTCAAAGCATCTCTGACAGATGTCTGTCCAGCCGCACCTTGAATGCCTCCAGACTGGGAGAGCCCACCACCTCCCTAGGTAGTTGATTCCATTGTCTTATTGCTCTGACAGTCAGGAAATTTTTCCTGATGTTTAGGTGGAATCTAGGTTCCTGTAACTTGAGCCCATTATTCCGTGTCCTGCAAACTGGGATGAACGAGAAGAGATCTTTGCCCTCCTCTGTGTGACATCCCTTCAAATACTGGAAGAGTGCGATCATATCTCCCCTCAGTCTCCTCTTCTGAAGGCTAAACATGCCCAGTTCTTTCAGTCTCTCCTCATAGGGCCTTGTTTCCAGTCCCTTTATCATCCTTGTTGCCCTCCTCTGAACCCTCTCCAGTTTGTCTATGTCCTTGTTAAAATGAGGTGCCCAGAACTGGACACAGTACTCAAGATGAGGCCTAACCAGTGCCGAGTAAAGGGGAATTATCACTTCCCGCGATTTGGAAGCTATACTTCTATTAATACAGCCCAAAATTGCATTTGCCTTCTTTGCAGCCACGTCGCATTGCTGGCTCATATTCAGTTTGTGATCTACCACAATTCCAAGATCCTTCTCACTTGTAGTATTGTTGAGCCAAGTGTCCCCCATTCTGTAACTCTGCATTTGGTTTCCTCTCCCTAGGTGCAGCACTTGGCATTTATCCCTGTTAAATTTCATTCTGTTGTTTTCGGCCCAGCGCTCCAGCCTATCGAGGTCACTTTGAATTTTGTTTCTGTCTTCCAGAGTATTAGCTGTTCCACCCAACTTTGTGTCATCTGCAAATTTGATAAGCATTCCCTGTACCTCCTCATCCAAGTCATTAATAAAAATGTTGAAGAGCACCGGGCCCAGGACAGAGCCCTGTGGTACCCCGCTCGTTACCTCTCCCCAGTTTGAGAAGGAACCATTGATAAGCACTCTTTGAGTCCAATTCTGTAGCCAATTGTGGATCCACCTGATAGTTGTTCCATCTAGCCCACTCTTAGCTAGCTTACTAATCAGGATATCATGAGGCACTTTGTCGAAAGCTTTGCTGAAGTCCAGGTATATAATGTCCACAGCATTCCCACAGTCCACAAGGGAGGTTACCCGATCAAAAAATGAGATCAGATTAGTCTGACAGGATTTGTTCTTGACAAATCCATGCTGGCTTCTAGTAATCACTGCATTGTTTTCAAGGTGCTTGCAGACTGACTTCTTTATAATCTGCTCAAAAATCTTCCCGGGGATTGATGTCAGACTGACTGGCCTATAGTTCCCAGGTTCCTCCTTCTTGCCCTTTTTGAGGATGGGAACAACATTTGCCCTCCTCCAGTCGTCTGGCACTTCACCTGTCCTCCATGATTTCTCAAAGATAATAGACAGTGGTTCTGAGAGTTCTTCTGCCAGTTCCTTTATTACTCTAGGATGCAGCTCATCAGGCCCTGGAGATTTAAACTCGTTCAGAGTAATCAGGTGCTCCTTGACCATTTGCCTATCAATCTCAAGCTGCAATTCTGCCCCTTCAGTCTGCATTTCAGGTTTGCCAGGGGGGTCATAGACCCTCTTTTGGGAGAAGACCGAGCCGAAGTAGGAATTGAACACTTCTGCCTTTTCTTTGTCTTCTGTTATCAATTTGCCATCCTCATTGCGTAGTTGAACCACCAGTTCTTTCTTCTGTCTTTTACTGTGCATGTATCTGAAGAAAGCTTTTTTGTTGCTTTTAGCATTCCTCGCTAACCTTAGCTCATTCTCAGCTTTAGCCTTCCTGACACTATTCCTGCAGTTCTGTGCTACCTGCCTGTACTCTTCCCCTGTAGCATGTCCTTCCTTCCACTTCCTATACGTGTCCTTTTTTGTTTTCAGGTCATCTTTGAGTTTATTGTGAAGCCACATTGGCTCCTTCTGTTGCCCTCTGCCTTTTTTCCTTGTGGGAATTGTTTGCAATTGTGCCTTTAAAATTTCCTTTTTTAAAAACTCCCACCCCTCCTGGGCTCCCTTTCTCGTGAGAGTCACTTGCCATGGGATCTTACTAATCATTGTTCTGAGTTTGTTAAAATTGGCTTTCCTAAAATCCAGGGTACGTGTTTGGCTACACTCAGCTTTTGCTTCTGTTAGAATCAAGAACTCAAGTATAACATGGTCACTTTCCCCCAGAGTTCCTGAAACTGCCACTTTATCCACTAACTCGTCTCTGTTGGTTAGAATCAGGTCAAGGATAGCCGATCCGATTACTTATCTTTCCCGTCAAATCATAAATAATTTATGTTTGAGAAGGTACAATTGATAAGCACTCTTTGAGTCTGATTCTGTAGCCAACTGTGGATCCACCTGATAGTTGTTCCATCTAGCCCACTTTTAGCTAGCTTGCTAATCAGGATATTCATGAGGCACTTTGTCGAAAGCTTTGCTGAAGTCCAGATATATGATGTCCACAGCATTCCCACAGTCCACAAGGGAGGTTACCCGAACAAAAAATTAGATCAGATTGGTCTGGCAGGATTTGTTCTTGACAAATCCATGTTGGCTTCTGGTAATCACTGCATTGTTTTCAAGGTGCTTGCAGACTGACTGCTTTATCATCTGCTCCAGAATCTTCCCAGGGATTGATGTCAGATTGACTAGTCTGTAGTTCCCTGGTTCCTCCTTTTTGCCCTTTTTGAAGATGGGAACAACATTTTCCCTCCTCCAGTCATCTGGCACTTCACCTGTCCTCCATGATTTCTCAAAGATAATAGACAGTGGTTCTGAGCGTTCTTCTTCCAGTTCTTTAATTACTCTAGGATGCAGTTTGTCGGGCCCTGGAGATATGAACGCTGTTCAGAGTAATCAGGTGTTCCCTGACCATTTGCCTATCAATCTCAAACTGTAATCCTGCACCTTCAGCATGTACTTCAGGTTTGCCAGGGGGGACATAGACCCTCTTTCGGGAGAAGACCGAACCGAAGTAGGAATTGAACACTTCTGCCTTTTCCTTGTCTTCTGTTATCAATATGCCATCCTCACTGCGTAGCTGAACCACCATTTCTTTCCTCTGTCTTTTACTATACACGTACCTGAAGAAAGCTTTTTTGTTGCTTTTAGCATCCCTCGCTAGTCTCAGCTCATTCTCAGTGGTCACAGAGGCTTCTGGAAATAATAATAATAGTAGTAGCGATGATTATGATATCCTCCTCCTCCTCCTCCTCCTCCTCCTCCTCCTCCATTAGTGCCCCTTGTTAGCATGATGTCTGTGGCAGAGCAGGGCCTGCAACTTTCATGGGACTGGGAGGTGTAGTCACAGTGCCTTTGGGAGAGATTTGGCTTGCACCAAGGAGGGGAACTTCTGCAGTAAGGAGATTACTCAACCGCAGTGGGCCACGTGTTCAAGGCTAGATCTGGCATTACCAAACCAATCAAAACTCCATATATGCAAAAGAAGCCTCAAGGCAGACAAGAGGTAAAATTAACCAAAATGCAAGAAAGCAGCCCCAACGTGAATCTCCCTCCTGGTAAAAAGTCAGCGGCTTCCTGATGTAAGACCAGACCAGGAGGTCCAGCTTACAACCCATGTCTCCCGCTTGTGAATAGCTCTGGTACAGCTCCTCATGATGGAGTGTCCACAGGGCCGGCGCTACCGCTAGGCCAACTAGGCGGCCGCCTAGGGCGCGCGGCCGAAGAGGGCGCGGAAACCCTGCGCTCCTCTTCGCTGCCGCTGCGCAGCCCCCGCCAGGCCTCCGCCTCCCCCGCCAGGCCTCCGCCTCCCCACCCTCCTGCCTGCCGCCGCCGCCGCGCCTCCACCCGCTCGCTCGCTCGCCCGCCCACCCGCCGCTGCGCCTCCACCCGCCCTCCGCCCTCCGCCCTCCCGCTCGCTCGCTGCCGCTGCGCCTCCCACCGCCATCGCCACCCCCCAACCCCCCCCCGTCACCTACCTTCGTCGCGGGCAAAAAACAGCGCGGGGGGTCCCGTCGCGTCGCGCGTCACTTTAGGAGCAGCAGCAGCCGCAGCAGCAGCAGCAGCCGCCGCCGCAGCCAGGGCGGGGGGGGGGGGGGAAGGTAGGTGCAGGTTTTTTTTTTTTTTGCTTTGGAGGGGGGGGGCGCTAAATAGGTTTTCGCCTGGGGCGCCAAACTGCCCTGCACCGGTCCTGAGTGTCCATGTATTTTTGATGGCTCTGGGTGATCAACCTCATTGTTTTCAGACAGGAACAGCCATTCTTGATGCCTGAGAATCTTCTTGCAATGTTTGGGCTTTTGGACGTACCAGCCACGATGCCAAACCCTTTGTGTACACTGGATAACCCCTTCCCGCAAGCGTTGCATGTTTTCTGTGCCACTTCTGATCAGTTCTGGTCATGGCTGTAGGACCAGTGCCATCTGGAGGCTAGCTACCGAACCCCGCTTCAGCCTCCTTGCCACCCCACCCTTGGAAGGAGCACCACTAGCTTGTTCAGAATAGGACAAACTCCAGAGTCCTCCGGGCAAGCCCAGAGAGGAGAACCAGGGCTTGGGATGCTTCGCCTCACTCACTTCTCCACTACCTTTTGCCCAGACTTATCTGAGTCTGGCTGCTTCAGTTCTTGCCTTGCCACAGCGGGCTGAGATCTGTTGGAACCCTTTTAAAAACAGACATATTCTTCCTTCACCCACTGAGACCGAGGCATTTCAATACACCCCGAACTTCAGCTACAAGAGCAGGTCACAATGACGGAGGGAGAGGTATCTTTGCATTTCTATTCTATTTTCAGGAGGTCCCTATACATATTGTAGCCTCCTCCCCCTCTACAACCCCAGCAGCCACAGCAACCCCAGCAGGTATGTGTGTGAAAATCTGCCCCAGTTTTAGACTGTGCTTGGTTGCAGCCCCAGCAGCCAGAGTGAAGCTTCCCCTGGTTATCTGTTGGGAAGAACTGCAGCCAGGACCCCCCATTTTCTCTGAGTGGCACGCCCCTTATCCCCACTTTACTCCTTTTATTTTATTTTATTTTTATTTATCTACTATATAAATGTGAATGTTCGTCCGTTTGTACGTACGTGGGTCCGCACGGCGGGTTCGCGTCGCCTTGGCTCCTACCCAGTTGGACGGATCCGCCCCAAACTTGGCACGCATACTCCCCATCACCCAGGGACAAAGACTGGCGGGTTAAAATCTCCGGAAAAACCCTCGCCGCGCCTGTATGGCCCAAAATGGATGAGAGGCAATGGCGTCACTTGGAATGCTCGCAGGGGCCATTCAGGAGGCGTTTTGCAAATAGCTCCAACCGGCACACAGAATGTTGGTATGCACTGCCTCCACAGGGGCCCAATCAGAGGCGGATATGCAAATCCCTCCTACGTCCAAACAGAATGTTCATATGAACCACAGCCGGGACAGCAGGGATTTGATTGCGTAATCCCGGGGGGGGGGACGACGACAGGGAATTCATTGTTGCATAGTCCCGGGGAGAGGGGAAGCAGGAATTTCGTAGTCATGGGGGGAAGCAGGGATTTCATTGTGCAGTCCTGGGGGGGGGGGGGAAGCAGGGATTTCACAGCGGACAGCTACCTTAAGGAATTTCGAACAAAGAGTGCCTATAGGAAAAGGACGACCCGGGCAACGCCGGGTAAAAAAAAGCTAGTTTATTATATTTATACCCCGCCTTTTTTCCTGCAAGGAACCCAAGGCGGCTTACATAATCCTCCTCCTCCTCTCCATTTTATCCTCACAACAACCCTGTGAGGTAGGTTAGGCTGAGAGTCAGTGACTGGCCCAAAGTCACCCAGTGAGTTTCATGGCCAAGCGGGGACTAGAACCCGGATCTCCCGAGTCCCAGTCCAACACTCTCACCACTACACTTTGCATTCAGGACAGATTCTCTGGGAGCAGTTGTCTTGATGCAAAGTGCAATATTGAGCTCCACTCTGCACAATCAATTTCTAGAAGAAGGAACAACAAGGGGAAGCACACAAAGCATTCTAAATTGGAGTGAACGTGTTCTGAGTTTGAGGGAAACTCTTTCCTCCATCCCCTTTTGCTATTGTGACCTTGCGTCAGGACTAGCCTGCTTCTTTGAGGATGGGCCTCTTCAAGCAAGCCCTTCCTTTCCTCCCAACCCACAAGCTCGCTCCGAGCCATCCTTTTTTCCTGCCCAAGGGGGTGGGGGATTCCGAGTAACTTGCTCGCCACCCCTGTGACCTTGCTGCACTCAGAAGCCCAGGCCCCTTTGGGCCAGATGTGAACTTTGGCACACAGCCTAGTTTAACGACTGTCTTGATTGTACATGTGTATGAAGAGCGCTCTACAATCTAATTTCCCCAAGTTGATGAGTGTACACTGAATTTATTGTTAGCTCATTGTTTGAAGAAGTGTGTGTGTGTGTTTGTGTGTGACTGGATTCTGTCTTGCCAAAGACACACTATTGCTGCTGGAAAAGATCCCCGTAAGAATGTCTGTCCTGAAAACATGCACAAGTCTGTACATGTGTCTAGAGGAGCACATTCGTTAACAGGGGAGGTGGCCGGCTGGCCCCTTTTGCCATGCGGGAGGCACATTTCCACAGTCATCAACCCCAGAAAGAATGACGAAGACTTTATAGGAGCTGGTCTTTAGAAATCTCTTTTACACACCCAAGGTGATTGCTCACTCAGGCATTTGCATGCTGAAATGTAGCAAGGAGGAGGAGCCGGGACATCCCCAGGATGGGAACGGAGAGATCCTGTTTTGAGTCATTTTTGCCTGCCTTTTGCGAAGTCTCAGATCACCAGCTGTCAATGCAGAAACCTGCTGTCTGCTGGCTTCCTGTTGACTTTAACAGCCTTCTGAGCAATTTTCATAAATGAACTCGGTCAATATTTGTGGGGCTGAGGAAGCGGAGGAGCTAATAGGAATGGAAAGAGTGTCACCGTGGAGGGAGGCCACTCATGCTATGCCGGGCCTCCAAAATTACATCTTGGAGTCTGAGGTTAATGTGTCTTGTCATTGGTGTCTTGTTTGTTATATGTCAAGTCCAACATGTATTTTCTAAGTGTACCAGGATTCTCTGGGGACATGGAAAGTTTACTGGAACTAATGCCAGGAACACACCTACAGTATGCTGCTTCTGTTTTACAATGGAAATATTTTACACCAGGAACCTCGTTATGGTGGGTGGGCATGGCAGCATTCCCCATGGAGTTTCTATGGACAAAACTCAGCCGGTGCCTTTTGATATCATGAATGAAGCAGGCAGAAGTACCAGAGTGTGTTTTTAGCAACTTCATTTAGCTGTAAACTCTTTCCCTTAACCCCAGAGTCCCTCTCCCACAAATGCTGCCATGTGCCCTCATCCACATAGGTAATTTTCACATGCACAGGAAGAACACATCAATACAGACATTAGCCTAGAGTCATGGTGCGATATGGCAGATACTGGGATGCCCAAGTGGGGAAACGCAATAGACTTAAACGTGGGCTCTCTAAAGTGGGGAATCAGTAATGAGACACGAGCCAGAGAATAATAAAAAAATGGTATACATCAGCAGCATTTGGATAGCTCCAGCAGCTGTTTAATTGTTTGCCACAATTATTTATTTATTTGGTTTGATTTGTGCCTCACCTTTCCACCAAGGAAAATGGCACAAGGTGACGATCTTTAATGGAAACCTTCTTAAGGTCAAAGGCTCCTGGTTTTGCTCTGGTCCTGGCTGGTATTTCCAAACCAATTTTCACCTATTCTGCAGCTCTCCTTTGGACTGGAGCTTCCCTTCCTGCCCCTTCTGTGAGGGAATGAGGCTAGCAATGCCAATGAGACATTTGAAACTGCAGTTTCTTCTCTCTCACTCAGGGTCTGCCTTTAAGTCCCCTGTAAACTCTCCATTGTTTGTAGCAACTTGGAAAGGTGATTGAGAGCTCAGTGCTGCTTTGCCAACCTGAGGTCAGGACACCATTTTACCTCAAAGAACTTTTTTTTGTTGATGATGGCTAGGATTTTTTTAAAGGGTCTCAGGTCTTTCCTTGTCTAATTGAACAAGTTTCTATGGACACAGGCGGCGTGTAGCAGTCTTTGACACCTGGGGCTAATGGTGCAATCCTATACATGTCTACTCAAGAGTAGGGATAGCTGTATCTATTTTGGGTCCATGTCCATTTCACATGTGTCCATTCATAAGTCCAGCCTGTCCTATACCCACGTTAATTTGAGATTCTTTAAAAAAAGAAATCTGCACCAAAAATGTATTTGAATGAAGATATTTTCTCACAAAATGACATTTCTAAACTTATTTTCTCTCAAAGTGCACATGCATTTGATATGCACTTTGGTATACTCTTTGAGTCAACATAAGAGTCATGCTGGATCAGATCAATGGACCATCTAGTTTAGCATTCTGTTCACACAGTGGCCAGCCAGCTGCCCATGGGAAACCCACAAACATGATATGAGTGCAAAAGCACCCTCCCTCCCATGTTCCCCAGCAAATGGTGTACATTGGCAACTTCCTCTGACACAGGAGGTAGCATATAGGCATCAGGACTAGTAGCCATTGCCCATTGATAGCCTTCTCTTCCATGAATTTATCTAATCCCTTTTAAAAGTCATCCCTACATCTTGTGATAGCAAAATCCACAGTTTAACTATGCACTGTGTAAAGAAGTACTTAATTCTATCTGTCCTGACTCTCCCACCTGTCAGCTTCATGGGATGACCCCTTGGGTTCTAGTATGATGAGAGAGGGAGAAAAATGTCTCCATATCCACTTCCTCCAAACCATGCATAATTTGGTACACCTCTATCATGTCTCCCCTTACTCACCCTTTTTCTAAGCTAAACAATCCCAGATGATGTAATGTAAACTTTCTTCACAGGGGAGTTGCGCCAGCCCCTGGATCATTGATTTTAGTTGCCCTTTTCTGCACTTTTTCCAGCTCTACAGTGTCCTTTTTTAGGCGCAGTGACCAGAAGTGCACACAGTATTCCAAGTGCGGTCGCACCACAGATTTGCATCAGGGCAGTCTGATCTTGGCAGTTTTATTTTCAATTCCTGTCCTAATTATGCCTAACATGGAGTTTGCCTTTTTCACAGCAGCCACACACGGGGTCCACCACAGCCCCAAGATCACTTTCTTGGCCAGTCACTGCTAGCTCAGATCCTGTCAGCTTATAGGTGAAGTTGGGAAATTTTGACCCAACGTGCATCACTTTACTCTGGCTTACACTGAACCGCATTTGCCATTTTGATGCTGATTTGGCTTCCAGGACCCCACAACTACATATCCCCATGTCCTTGGTACCAACATAAATAATCAGTATGCGGATGACACGCAGCTCTACCTCTCCTTCAAGTCCTCACCGAGGTTGGCCGTTGAGACCCTGTCTAAGTGCCTGGAGTCAGTGGCTGACTGGATGGGAAGGAACATGCTGAAACTGAACCCCGACAAGACCGAGGTACTTCTGGTGGGGTACAAGGTTAGGTTAGGGGA
This sequence comes from Shinisaurus crocodilurus, assembly GCA_021292165.1. NCBI lineage: Eukaryota > Metazoa > Chordata > Lepidosauria > Squamata > Shinisauridae > Shinisaurus > Shinisaurus crocodilurus. The sequence goes on along the minus strand of CM037876.1, from coordinate 321,074,472 downwards.
TGTTGACCTGGTGCTGAATGGGGTACATCTACCCCTGAAGGACCAGGTCCGCAGCTTGGGGGTCATTCTAGACTCCCAGCTGTCCATGGAGGCTCAGGTGGCAGCTGTGAGCCGGGCAGTGCTGTATCAGCTCCATCTGATGTGGCAGCTGCGCCCCTACCTTCCTAATCACCTGCTCCCATCAGTGGTTCATGCCTTGGTCTCCTCTCGCCTAGACTACTGTAATGCGCTCTACGTGGGGTTACCCTTGAAGACGGTTCAGAAGCTTCAGCTGGTACAGAACGCGGTGGCTCGCCTGATTAAGGGCAGCCGCCGGCGGGACCACATCACGCCAGTGCTCAAGGAGCTGCACTGGCTACCAGTTGCTTGCCGAGCCAAATTCAAGGTGTTGGTTTTGACCTTTAATGCCCTATACGGCTCCGGTCCAGTTTATCTCAAGGAGCGTCTCCAGCAACACCAAGTGGGCCGCTCAGCAAGATCTGCCACAGACGGCCTTCTCCTTGTCCCTTCAGCCAGAGCAGCTAGACTGGTGGGGACGAGGAAGAGGGCCTTTTCTGTGGCAGCCCCCATACTGTGGAACTCTCTCCCGAGTGACCTCCACCATGCCCTCTCTCTGCTGAGCTTCCGCCGTTAATTAAAAACCTGGCTGTTCAGGTGGGAATATGGGGTGGGTTAAGATTTTTTTAAAAAAATTTATAATGTTTTAATTGTATTTTATCTTGTTTTTAGCCTATGTACATCGCCCAGGGTGGCCGGTTGCCGGCCAGATGGGCGATTAATAAATGTAAATAATAAATAATAATAATAATAATAATAAATAAATAAATAACATGGACTTTGACCAACTGACTCCACCCCAGCACTATCCAAAAAGCTATCTAGAGGGTGTGTGATATCTCCAAACTCTGCACCAGGAAGGCAATTTACCATGAAGTCTACATTCCCATCACAAATCCAGTTGTCTATGTGTCTAATGATCGACTTACTACCACAAGCCCCCGCTTCCCCCCGGAGGCACATCCTGTTGGAGGATATGCAAAGGAGTCAGCCCTATACTGGTTAGGGCGAAGCAGAGTCTCCCCCTCACGCGCAGCCTGGGTATTGAAACTGGTTATCACCATGAGGGTTGCTAAACCGTCGCTAAAAAGGCTCTTAAAAGGAAACGGATTGTCGATACAAGGTTTAAAACTAATAAAGACATTTATTAGTTTTACTTACAGTCCATTTATTCATATATGCAGGATGCATATAGGTAGATACAGTAATACCTTGGATTGCAAGTAACTTGGTTTGAGAGCGTTTTGCAAGATAAGCAAATTTTTAAATATTTATTAAAAAAATTTTGACTTGATATACAAGCGACGTCTTGCAATACAAGTACTGTAGTACGGCTTACATTAAAAATCTCTGTACAAATTTTTTTGGGGGAATTTCGTTTTGATATAAGAGTGTTTTGGATTACTAGCATGTTTCTGGAATGAATTATGCTCTCAATCCAAGGCATGACTGTAGAGTCTTCATTGGAGATCTCTGGCTGGAAGCCAGCTCAGACCGTGCGTCCATCATGGTTGGAGAGGTGGGGGGGGGGAGCAGCCAGCACAGATTTGCACTGCAGCCCCCCCCCCCCATGCTTACCATGATCCTGCCCCGTTCATGCAGCCTCATGAGTCCTGGAAGAAAAGTTTCCATTTCAATTCTGACATTACATTTTCGACCGTTCTGAAACCACACCATGATCTACGGGGGCTTTTTTGCCATGACCCCAACCTCCCCCACTTTTGCTATTTTTGTTTAACAACCAGCCTGAAGAGGAGCCCCAGAAACCTTGCTGGCTACCTTGCAACTTTTTCGCTAGTCCTCATACAGGTATTATTCTGTTGATGTTTTGATTTTTTAAAATTCTAATGGACCAATGCAGCTGCACACATTTTATAAACAGTTTAAAGCTTTCTTTTTATTTTCCGTACCTGACTATGACGGTGCTTCATTTCTGCCCCCAGCTCTCCCTCCCTCCTGCCAGGAGCACAAAGAACTCTGGGACTGGTAGTGCTTGAGGCTGACACCTCACACGGGGAAACACACATCTCTTTCTCTCCTCAGCCAGGCCCCCTGCCTGGGCTACTTCCTTCTTTCCCCATCCATTTCGCCCAGCTGGATTTTAATTGTTTGATGCATTTTTCATCCAGTTCCCCTGATAATAAACTGTCTCTGCTGTACTTCCCAGGACCACGTCAAGCTACAACTGGAGAACGCTGTTATTTTAGGCTTTACAATCGGTCTGCCCTCGGTGAGTCCACCCAGCACCGGCTGCCCTCCCAGCACCGGCTGCCAGTTGTGCCCCCGAGGGCAGCACTGCAGCCACCGCCGGCCTCAGCTGCCCTGTCCCCCTCTCACTCACTCGCCTGGCAGCAGCAGAGCTACCCATATTTCACTTGGTGGGCTGCGTTTCCTTAAGCAGCTCAGAAGCTTATCCACGAGATTCCGTGATTAAGTGATTCCGTGGAGCCCAAAGCGTGGCATTGAAACCAGCCATCAGGCTTGTTCTGGCAGTGAATCCCCTCTTATCCATGGCTCTCAATGGAACACAGGGGTGACTTTTTTTTGCTGATGATGTGTACTATCTTGAGCAACCAGTAAGTACGTACTGTGGATCATGTGGAATCTGGTTGATTAAGAAGGACAAGCTCTGAAGCCGGTTGTCAGAATCCACCGAGTACAGCTTCCACAAGTCCAATACTCTCTGGAGCATTTAATTTTAAAAAATCCCATCTGTAGAGGAAAATGCCACCAGGAGGTTAATGTCTTCAGCCAGGAGTGGCAGATGATCCACAAAGTCCTTCCAGATCACAATCCTCCAAGAACTGTGTGCTGGAGCTGAAAATGGGTTATTAACAGTGGCTGACTTGGAGGAAGGGAGGCTTATATTTGAAGACTCTTCCTTGGAACTAAGAAGACCCTAGCACAGTGTTCCTCAACCTTGGGTCCCCAGATGTTTTTGGCCTACAACTCCCAGCATGCCCCAGCCAGCATAGCTGGCTGGGGCATGCTGGGAGTTGTAGGCCAAAAACATCTGGGGACCCAAGGTTGAGGAACACTGCCCTAGCAGGAGTGTGTGTGTGTGTGTGTGTGTGTGAGTGTGTTCCACTCTCTGCTTTGCTTCTGAGGAGGGATCCTTCCTTCTTCTACTTTGGGCCTCTCGGAAAGCGCTGGGCGGTGCAGAGGCTTCTGAGGACAGGAACTGCAGCTGCAGCAGCGGGCACCACTGAAGCAATGCCCCCCAACGGCACGGGCACCACTGAAGCTGCAGTCCCTGGCGTGCTCTTTGCCTGATCAAGGCAGACCCCTGCCCCACTGCTTGCCTTCTGCATTGGGCTTGGCCTCCTGTAGCTTCCAGGAGAACCAGATGAAGTAGCTCTAACTTCCCACCTGCTGGGAAGGAAGAGGGTTTGGCTTTTCCATGTTGCTGTGCCTGGGACGGGCATCGGATGGTGGCAAAACACGATAGCCAGTCAAAGAGGCCCAAGTGCCAAAGCAGAAGTTGCACACGCCAGAGACATCTGGAGAGGGACGCCGTGTGTGGGTGTCTCTGTGCAAATGCCAGAAGCCTCCGAGCCAAAACAGGAGAGTTGGAGTGCCTGGTTTTGAAGGAGAACCTAGATATAGCGGGCATTACGGAAACCTGGCAGAATGGAGAGGACCAGTGGGATACGGTCATCTTCAGAAACCTTTGATCTCTCGTCTTGAGTTAAAGGACCAGTTGCAGTCCTTCACAGAAACTCTATAGGAAGGACCAGGAAAGGCGTACTGGAGGAGGTCTTGCTCTGTACGTCAAAGAGGGCATTGCGTCCAGCAGACTTGAAAACCTGAAAGAGGGAGACTCTTCCACAGAAGTGCTGTGGGTGACAGTACCTGGCTCCAAAACTAATGTAGTACTAGGAACATGCGATCATCCCCCAGACCAGAACACACAGGGTGATGTTGAGATGGAAAACGAAATCAAGGAGGCATCCAAATGAGGAAGTGTTCTAATAACGAGTGACTTCAATTACCCCCACATTGACTGGATGAATGCATGTTCCACTCATGGCAAAGAGGTTAAATTTCTTGATGTCCTAAATTACTGTGCCCTAGAACAGTTGGTCATGGAATTGACCAGAGGGGAGGCGACCCTGGATTTAATCCTAAATGGTGTTGCCCAGGATCTAGTATGAGATATAAATATTGTTGAACCAATTGGAAACAGCGACCACAGTGCTATCAGATTTAATATATATTTAAGTGGAAGATTGCCAAAGAAGTCCAACACAGTCACATTTGACTTCAAAAGAGGAAACTTCTCCAAAATGAGGGAACTGGTAAAAAGGAGGTTGAAAGGGGGAGGCAAGAGGCTTAAACCCCTTCAAAATGCTTGGATATTACTCAAAACCACAATAGCAGAAGCTTAGATAGAATGTATACCACAGGTTGGGAAAGGCAGTACCAAGTCCAAGAGGTCACCAGCATGGTTTACGGGCCGCGTCAAGAAAACTATTAGAGACAAGAGAGCCATTTCCAAGATAGAGAGAATTTGGATGGCTTTAAAGGAGGATCAGACAAATCCATGGAGGAGGAGAAGGCTACCCAGGCTACCAGTCCTGATTGGCTCTAGGCTACCTCCAGTGTCAGAGGCAGTGTGCCTCTGTGCACCAGTCGCTGGGGAACATGGGTGGGAGGGTGCTGTTGCACTCATGTCCTGCTTGTGTGGGCAGCTGGCTGGCCACTGTGTGAACAGAGTGCTGGACTAGAGGAACCCTTGGCCTGATCCAGCATCAGGGCTCTTACATTTGTCGTGGAATTACTCCTTGTCCGATCTGGAGGTCCACTGGAAAGATAAACCACTCTGCTTTCAGTAAACCAAGTACTTTATTGTTAGTCTGATCAGAGGTAAATTCCTGGCACAGATACAAGGAAAGTACAAACTCACAAACGCAGCTCCGGGGTTTTATGGGGGGGGAGCATATACCCATGCAAAGAACGAATCTGTTCTTGGAAGAAACCAGTACCCTTATTCAGGGATGGGGACTCGGACTCCAGGACTCGACTCGTGAGTCGGACTGAGTCCCCCCTCTGACTCGAGTCAGACTTGAGTCCCAATATTTTTAATGGGACTCGAGACTCGACTTGGGACTCGAGACCAAGGACTCGTGTTCCAAAATCGTGTTCTTCAAATGCAACATGAATAGGTTTTAGGAAATACAGCAAGTTTATTTTTAAAAATCATTTTCCTAAAATGCAACCTTTCAGACATTTTGGGTTTGGCTACCTCTTCCTGCCTGTTTGGGGTTCCCAGCCTCCTCTGCCTGCCTGGCCTCTTCTTAACCAGTTCCACAGTTTGAATTGTCCAAGACAAAGGCCTCTGCCTGTCTGGTTATTTTGGGTTTGTCTGCCTGGTCTGTTCTTGCCAAAATCAGTTGCAGAGTTTTGAAATAAAAAGGCACACTTGTGCCTAGAATTTATTTAAGCCACACATCTGAAATAGCCTTATTTTGTTGGGAAACCCCCCCATTGATTTTAATAGGGAGTCGTGGAGTCAGCTTTGGGAGGGACTCGTGACTCGTGACTCATGAGTCACCATTTTGGACCAAGGACTCGGACTCGGGTCCAAAGACTCGTGACTCGACTCGTGACTCAAAACCAAGGACTCTTCAACATCCCTACGTATTTGGGGTATCCGGTCATACACACACACACACGAACAATACAAAATTCTATGTTGTCAGCACAGGAACAACGCATGATCTATCCTTATAAGGGAGTGCTTCCGAATGGTATGTTTACATAAACATATGTTATGTTGACTTTTGCTCTACAGACATTCTGACTTCATTCTTTATCTTACTTTCAACAATCCTTCACATACTTTCACTCCACAGCTTTCACTCTTATATGGGTGAAAGGTGGCTACTTTCTTTAAAATTTCCACATCACATCCTTATGTTCTGATAATCACTTCAAATAATTAGATAATGCTGCAGGCACCATTGAGTTGCTGCCAAGTCATGAGGCAATGCCTGACTGAGGCAGGGAGACAACACTGAGCGGTTTCAACTGGGCTGGGCTGAGTCACCGCTGGTGGCACAAATGCACAGTCCTCCAAAGGACCCCTGCGACAGGACCAGGTGGTGCCCTCTTGCAGACCTCGGCGAAGAGCCTCCAGTGCCTGCACGCTCAGGGAACTATGGGGCTCCTCAGACTCTCTGGGTGGGAATTCATCTTGGCTGCCTTCCTCCGTGTTGCAGGGGTCCTTCAGGCTGGATGGCCTGGGCCACCGGAGCAAGCATGGGTGCTTCACCGTGGAAAGCCAACTTCTCCGCTGCCACCTTAGGGTTAGGGGGCTGGAGCACTGCACTTGGCTGGATGCTCCACGGTGCGAAGACTTTCGTTCCAGTTCGCTAAGCAGCAGAACTTGCCCCGTTCGCAACGGAAAGTGCAAACAGGAGCGCATTTCTCCAGCAAAGCTCACATATTCCCAAGCTTGCAATCATGTTTGCAAAATGCATTCATTAGAAAAATGCAGACTTTAAAAATGCACATTATGGAAAAACTAGGCAAAATGTTTACCTGCTTTGGTCAATGTGGGGAAGTACACATTTGGCTGCATGCTTTTTTTTTTTAAGTGCATTTTCCCCATTTGAACCACAACAAAAAGGCTCACATTCGGGATCTAGAGTGCCGTCATGGATTCCCCCAGCCTGCTCCAGGGACTATCTTCTCTCTCCGTTACAAATATGCCCTGATGTAGCTATTTCAATTTATGCCCTGTCGTCTCACCCTGAAGTATATAAACCAGAAGAAGTGCATGAAGAGTGTAAAACACACAAGGAGGAGGCACCAACCAGCTGTCAGGCGAAGCCCCAGTTTCAAGGGCTGGCCCAGACCAACGCCACGCCTGCTCTTGTGGCAGGAGCAGTGCAGTCACTGAGGGGTGGGCATCCAAGCCCTTCCCTTGCAGCCTGAATGTAGCTCGAGGCGCAATTTTCTGGGCTGGCTCTGGCCAATTATCGGGGCAGCCAAGAAGGAACACAGACAGGGAGGAGGTGGAGGAAGATGGAGACATCTTCACATTAAGAGCGCTTCGGCTGTTGGGCGGATGATCTCCAAACTATCCTAAATGCTTTTGCAGAAGCATACGAAAAACTTGGTCTCTCACTTAACATCAAAAAAACCAAAGTGCTTCATCAGCAAGTGCAAGCCAATCCTTTGGTGATGCCATCTATCCAGCTTGGCGGGACAATACTGGAAAATGTCGATCATTTTCTCTATCTTGGCAGCTATCTTTCTGTTACAGCTAACATTGACAGTGAAATCCAGCATCGTCTGAGCTCCGCAAGTGCCGCATTTTCTCGAATGAAACATAGAGTGTTCGAGGATTGGGATATTTGTAAGAAGACCAAAACACTGGTTTATGAAGCCATTCTATTACCAACTTTATTGTATGCCTGCGAAACATGGACTATCTATAAACGTCACTTCCACCTCCTTGAAAGGTTTCATCAACGTTGCCTCCGGAAAATCCTGCAAATTACTTGGGAAGATAGGCGAACAAATGTCAGTGTACTGGAAGAAGCAAAGACTACTAGCATTGAAAAAATGATCCTTCAACGCCAACTTCAGTGGACCGGTCATGTTGTTCGAATGCCTGACTGCCGTCTCCCAAAGCAGTTACTTTACTCCCAACTCAAGGATGGAAAGTGGAATATCGGTGGTCAATATAAGAGGTTTAAAGATGTTCATAAGGCTAATCTAAAAAAATGCAATATAAACATCGAAAACTGGGAAGCTCTGGCCCATGAACGATCTAAATGGAGGCTGGCCTTTCACAAAGATTCCATGGACTTTGAAGAAGCCCGAGTGCAAGGTGAAAGGGAGAAACGTGCTAAGCGAAAAGCACGTCAAATGAATCCTTTACAGGACCATCTTCTATCTGGTAACCTGTGTCCTCACTGTGGGAAGCTGTGTGGATCTAGAATTGGCCTCCACAGTCACTTACGGACCCATCGCTAGAGTCTACACAATCTTCTTTAGAATTTCCTCCTTTTATCCCGGAAGACAATCTTACTCGGTCACGAGTGATCGCCTGATGATGATGATGATGATGAGATGATGATGACGACGATGATGATGGCCCTCAGCTCTTTAGGGCTTTACGGCTCAAATCTGCCCCCCCCCCCGGGGACCCAGTGTGGTGGCTGAGCACTGTTGCTGTAATCAGAGCTGGCCCAAGACATTTTGCTTCCTGAGGCAGAAAACCCCACAACTGCCTCTTCCTGTGAATGAAAATACAATAAAAATAAACACAGTAACAATTTTCTGCCCTTTCATGACACCCCAGATCAGCTTCCAATGTATTCAACCCCACCCACCCACCCACCCAGGTATGGCACATCTCTAGGGCCAGAGTCTTGCCACTTGGCACGTGACTTCTCCAACATGTAGGCAGAGGAGTTCCCAGTGAGATGGGCCATCAGCACCTTTCAACAACCCAGGAAGCTGGAAGGAAAAAGTGAAAACTGGGGGGGGGGGGGGAAGAGATTTCAAGACTGAAGCATCAAAGGGCAACTCCAGCCGGTGCGCTGTGGAGCATGGTTGAAAGGTGGCCGGTAGGCTGCTAGTGCCCCGTACGTGGGAGTTCTTAAAGAGGTACAGACATTTTATTCTCAGGCCTTTCTCCACAATAGGAGCATCAGACGCTGCCTCATGATGCGCCAGTCCCTGGTTCCATCAAGGGCTCTGCGGGAGCCCTTCTCCGCCCCACCTGGAGATGCCAGGGAAGAGAATCCGGGGGTCGCCTGCATGCGATTCTGGGCGCTCTGCCATGGAGGCCCAAGCCGCCCAACCCTTCCCTCAGTCCTGTGAAATTCCTCCCTCTGAGCCACACAATCCGCCACCAACGATCTGTTCCCCCCGGATCTCTCGTGGCTCCTGAGCTCGCTCCGTGATCCCCATGCCACGCTAGCTGCAACCACCACACCTCGGGTGGATCGTTCCCAACCATGCCCACGCAGCCCCTTGCATTGGTGAGACTGGCACATGCCTGACCCACAGAAGCAGCGGACGCTGTGGGGGGGAGTCTCTCACCACTGCAAGCAGCCCTTGAGCTGTGTGGCTGCAGATACGAGGCAGCCCCGGACCGTGGCTCTGCAGTCCTTTGAGGAGTGCGCACTTCCAGTGGCGCACTCCCCCTCCCCCTCATTTGGGGGGGGGTATGTCAAGCAATGTCCCTCGGTTTTGACATGAGCTGCCCAAGGGATACACGAGAAGCCCTCGGGGCTGGAGCTGACCCAGAGCTGTGCTTGCTCAAGATCCGGCAGTCCCGAGAAGTGCCACAGGAAGGCAAACCTGGCCAAGCAGCAGGAGGGATGGGAGCGGTGTCAAAGATGCCAACATTTTGTTTCAGAACGATGACTTCAGGCTGAGCTCCTGGAAATGGAGAGATTGGATTCCAGCTTGTTTTTTTTTAATGAGGTTGGCAATTTTGCCTCCTGTCTGCAGAGCAATAGTTGGAAATCCCAGCTTCTGTGCAGCTGCCAAAACTCTCAGAGTTGCTAATTTGCCCTCCACTTACCAGAGGTTTGAAAGGCTGCCGGGGCGGTCAGGTGACTTCTCTGCCGGGCTCTACAGGGTGGGGAGGGGGCTCGTGTCACGCTGGGCATTTCCCCAGTGGCAGCAAAAGCACGCTTCTGCCAGTTCCCACTGCAAAGAGCACACACACGAGCTCCCAGGAGTCAAATAATAGGTGGGAGTAGTGAAGGTGGGTACCTCTCACCAGACTCTAAGCCACACCCTTGACAGGTACCCCACCCCCTTGGGAACCGGAAGTCCCACCTTAGCGGGAAATCCCACCCCCGGAAGTCCTGCCCCAGTGCCCTGCCCCCTTGGGGGCTGGAAGTCCTGCCTTAGCTGGAAGCCCCACTGCGACGACACGGCCCCTTACACTTTAGGACCAGGCACACAAACCCTTCTCAGGCTAAGCACCAACACTTGAAAACCTGAGGGGAGGGTCAAATGAAACCTTTCCCCAACTAATGAGGGAAAAGATTAATACAGGATATTAAGGATCTAGCTTAAATTTATGATACTGTGGGTACAAAGGTGTGTGTGTGTAGATTTAAAAGTAATGCAGGTTAATAACGCCAAGCTGACACGTAGGATTTGGGTAGCAAACAAAATAATAGTAAGTTTATTTTAATTCTCAAAATCTTAGTTCCAGAAAATAACTTAAAACCTGCCTACACCAAACACTTGAGAATTAACCTATGTCCCTATAATTCTAAATACTTTCACTCCTCATGCAAGTACTGATTTCTCTTAAAACTCCTGACAAGACACGAATAATCCAACCAACCTAACTCCCCAACTCTCCCCACCAAACTCCCTCGACTCGACTAACTCTGACCTCGTTCACACGCCCCTCATAGACTCCTCCCCCCACCCTTTCCAAGGCATCACAGACCACACCCACTCAGTTCAACATTCTAGACACACTAAACATACTAATGCAGACATACACCAGGGAACTGAATTGTGGGGTTACGCCACACCCACCTCCAGAAGTCCTGCCCTGGAAGGATGAGATCAGCTGACTGGGTCATGTGACCGTCAGGGTCACCTGATGGGTCATGTAGGAAGCGGCTTTAGAGCCCTTACAGATCCCTCTCTGGATTGGCCCAGCGGGGTCATGTGACCCCTCTATGCACTCGCCATGCCACCGTGGACCAATAGGAAGAGGCTTTAGAGCCCTAACAGATGCAGGGGCGGAAATTGCCCCCGGTTGGCCACTGTGTGAACCTTAGTCTGATCCAGCATGGCTCTTCTTATGTTCTTATGTAACATATGTGTGTATGGGGAATAATATCAGACATTGAGTGCTTCCTTCTGAACTGTTCACTGAGATACAACGCAGAATGTTTAATGCCTTCGTTCCAACACTGCTCTTTCGTGTGAGCTGCCTTCATTGTGTAATGGAAGTAGTTCAGAGTGTTCCCTATTTTATTTTTACAAATGCTCTGGATATGAGAGTTCTCCATTATCATTTTAAATGTATCTCATTTTGTGAGGACTTTTCTTTTTGTGTTCTCATCTCTAGTATTAATCTACTGTTTCGAAGGAGAAAAAATTGCAATATCTAATAAAGGTTGTATTCCCTTCCCACCCCTCCCAAAGTGTTGGGATGAGTGGGATGGTTAAATATTTGTCTTTAGAGGCTTAAAGGTCCGCAGATATTTGTTTTCAGATTACCATAAGCCACTCCATGTGTCCACTCTGTCACTGGCATCCCTCAATGACCGTCGCATTAAGCATGTGCTGTACCATCCGCAACAGCAAGACCCTTCTCTAGAAAGCGGCCATGTTTCCTTTACAGGAGGCACAGAGCTATGCCGTCCCCTGGAATCACTTGAGGCTGGATTCTGAGCTGGTGAACCCCCAGGTGCTGTTCCCTGAACTCGCAGGGTTCCCCGCCCACCCTCCCTCCTTCTAGGCTTCTGCCACCTGAGTGGGGCAAACCACGCGTCCCTTCTGGCCAGAGAGAGGCCTCCAGAGAATACTCCTGGTGTTCCAGTGGTGGCTGGCCTTCCAGCTGGTGTTCACCAGAGAGCCACCGGCCTTCCTTGCCTTGGGCTTACGGGTGAAGGTGTTCTCTCTCCACATGAGCGGACCAATCTCACCTGCTGAGCAAGCTTTCTGAGATCACGGGAGGGCCGCCATCCTGCTGTCTGTGGCCTCTTACCCACACTCCATACCACGTGCCCCTTGATCCTCAGCAGCCTCCCCCTCCATAGTCATGACCGGTGGTGGTGGTGGTGGGCTTATTAAAGAGCAATTACTGTTGAGAGCTTGTAGGGACTACAGTGGGTCACAGGCCGGACACCTGGATAAAGTTGTTTGGGGACTTATTGTTCAAAATGAGCCCGGAGCATCGTGATTCCTGGGAGGCGGCCGGCACCGTCTTCTGCACCAGCTGATATTTGTGAGGGGCATCAAAGGCATCCCCACAGAGAGAGCAGCTGTTGCAGCAGCCCTGGAGGCCTGCCTGACGGTCAGGAGGTGGGACTTATCCGAGAGAGGAAAGGCGGCAACCTCCCTGCCCGGGGGAGCTGGTGGAAAACACACCTGGCCAGCAGGGCGGCCTCTCCGCCTGCAGGTGCATTGCTGGGAGTGAGGCCAGGAGAGGAGCTCCCTTTCCAAACCTCCTGTGGGCTATCCGGGCCCTGGCTATTAGTAGAATCATCTCCGTCACCTGCTATTTCATCACTTTCCCAAGAGAAAACCCACGTGAAGTGTGGCGTTCCTCTGGAGGAAAGGGCCTCCTCTTTTCTGCCAGGAAAGTGGGCCACTGTTCCTTGGGCAGGGCTAGCTGGATGAAAAAGCTTTGCAGCACGATTCCTGGCGGACCGAGGGTGGGTGCTCCTGCCTCCTTTGCTCGGCTCTGCTTATTCAGACCTCAGTAACCTTTAATGTTCTTGCAGGGAGTTATTTACTGAGCGAAAGAGCAGGTGATGGATGGTGCCTCAGAAGCTTCTCACAGCTGTTGCTGCACATATTTGTCTTTGACACGATGGCAGGAAAGCCCCCATGTTCTGATCTGTCTTAATTAACAGCCAGGAGCGCTCAGACCTTCAGCACCATCTACTCATGATGTAGCAATGGCATTAGACCGGAGCCCCAGAGACAGAGGGCAGTAATTTCTTTAACATCATGCATGGGGTTGCTTTCTTCCCTGCTCTCGACAAAAGGCATATCTAACTGCAACATCTGTTTGCTGAAACTGTCTCCATTTTCTCATTATTCCCCTTAAATTTGCAGGCAGGAATTGCCTGGAAACAGCACCCAATTCCATATGGACTCTCCAGAAGTAGCAAAGCAGCTGGAGCCATAAACCTGAGAGGCTACTCAGGCCAAATAGGAACAGTCCTCTTTCTACGCACCTGAAAAAGTACAAGGGATTGGAGCCCTCAGCCCCGGAAGAACTTGGTCATTAGTTCCGCCCGTACAAACTCTCCTCATTTCCCGACAGGCTTGGTTACTAGCCGCCCACTGCTAGCATAAAGGCCCCCCAATGTGCTTCCAGCGACCCCCCTCCCATTCACACACACACACACACACACACCATTCACAGACACGTATGCCCCTCCCAACGTGCCCCCTCCACACACAAGCCCACAGGTGCTCACACACCGTTGGAAGGAAGCAAGAGGTGATCAAGCCCAGGACACGCTGGGGCTCCCCTGCAGAGCTCCCGTCCGCCAGGGTCGTCAGCACCACGCTGGGGGCCATTTTGCCTGGTTCCCAGGGTCTGGTTCCCAGGCGGGCCTGAGGTGTCCTGGGCGCAAGGGAGGGGGGGTGTCGGTTTAGCACGCTGGAGCACGTTTGCACACCACAGCCGTCTCGTTTATTCCCGCTTTGCTGACACGGCTCATTCCATGAAGAGAGGAGCTCAGCCGCAGCGCAGGTCTCTTTTGTCTTCAGGAACCAAGTTGACCTTGCTAATGAGAACACCAGAAGAGCCCCGAGGCTGCGTCAGACCCAAAGGGGGTCCGTCTAGTCCAGCATTCCGTCCGCACAGTGGCCGGCCGGCCGGCCAGCCAGCCGCCCCAAAGGGAAGCCCACAAGCAGGACGTGAGTGCAACGGCACCCTCCTGCCCATGTTCCCCAGCAACTGGTGTACATGTGCATCCTGCCTACGAATCTCCAGGCTGTGCCTCTCCCTCCTCTACCCAAACAGCCCCCGCCAGCAGGGCTTCCTTCTCCTCCGGCTTCTCCGTGCGAGGGACCCAACGGAGCCAGGGGGCCGACCCGGCTCCCAGCCATGCACGGGCACAGCACACCTCTTGCTGCGGCTGCTGACATGATGCTCGCCTTCTCGAGGCCCCGGGGGGGGGGCTGCCAGACGCCCCTGTCACTTCCATCCTGTGCTCAGCAGAGACTCTCCAGCACCTCACATCCACCTCCAGCCAGCCAGTTTCAGCCAAGCTGCTCAAGTATGTGTTAGCTCCTTCCAGCCACAGATTTCCTTCCTGCCAGGCTCTCTGGTGGCCTCGGTCAGCTTCCAGTTCCGTCCCTACAGTCTGCCCTGCATGGTTGGTCCTTGCACTGAAATACGACTGGATATATAACTTCAGAATGCACACAGGTTCCCACACTGGTTTCTAAGAGACTCCCCAGCTCAATTCAAGGGCTGATGCTACACCTTTGTGATGATCTGTGAAGTCCTAAAGGGAGAGATGTGAACACAGCAATATGCCCTGCGCTTTTGAACATCCAGTAAGCAAATGAATTCATGGCTTCCTTTCTGTGGGGGCCCCTGGGAACCAGAAAGCAGGGTTACAAAAAATCATGATGTTTTGCAAAAAAAAAAAAAAAAAAAGATAAATCAATCAGATAATTTTTTTGATTTAATCAATCGCTTTTTTAAAAAAAAGGAAAGGGAAAGGGAGGAAAGTAAGAATTTGTTTCAGGGTAATGATTCTTGCCTCTGACTGGCTTCACATTTGCTTTGCTCTGAGAGTAATTAACTCCCACAAGCCTACGAAGGGGGTGCTTGACTTTATGCAGCCGCCTCTGCACCGCTGAGTTCCTGCCCCGGGAGGTTGAACTCCTCCAACAGGGCCAAAAACAGAGATCACAGAATCCGAGCTTGAAAGGAAGACTATGAATATTTATTGCCCACAATGAGTTTGGAACCTAGAAACACATTTGTTGGTGTTTACATGCATGGATCTCACTGGGGCTCTGAGAATGCAGGAAGAAGGTATCTCACTGGAGGGGGAGCCTGTTTGCTCTTCAGGTTATTATAATGGACTCAGTACCTTTCGAACCAGTGAAACAAGAGATGGATGTGGCAGCCGTGGCGGATGGAGTTTGGAAACTTGTCTCTTAGAGCAATCCCGCATGAGGGGCTATTCATGCAACAAGCAAATGAAAGTCTGGGCCAAAAAAAATCCCAACTTCACATTTACGCTGATGGGATCTGAGCTAGCAGTGACTGACCAAGAAAGAGACCTTGGGGTGATGGTGGACAGCTCGATGAAAATGTCCACCCCGTGTGCGGCTGCTGTGAAAAAGGCAAACTCCATGTTAGGCATACCGGTAATTAGGAAAGGAATTGAAAGTAAAACTGCCAAGATCATGCTCCCCTTATTCAAATATTTGGAATACTGTGTATAGTTCTGGTCACTGCACCTAAAAAAGGACATTGTGCAATTGGAAAAAGTACAGAAAAGGGCAAACAATCCTATACATGTTTATACAGAAAGAAGTCCTACAACTCCCAACATTGTCCAACCAGCCATGCTGGCTGGGGAATGCTGTGAGTTGTAGGATTTTTTTCTGTCTAAACGTGTATAGGATTGCACCCTAAAAATGATCAAGAGGCTGGAGCAACTACCCTGTGAAGAAAGGTGACAACAATCTGGGTCTGTTTAGCTTAGAAAAAAGGTGAGTAGGGGGAGACATGACAGGAGTTGTACGAAATTATGCCTGGTGTGGAGAAAGTGGGCAGGCAGATGTTTTTCACCCTTTGTGACAATAGTAGAACCCAGTGAGGCCACCCCACAAAGCTGATGGGTGGGAGATTCAGGACAGATCTGTTGGATAATTAAAATCGCAGTCAAAACCTATGGCTAATGTTTCACCAGGTAATTGGGTGAAATGGTTAAGATCACTGATACCTTCTAGGGAGGTTTTCCTAGAAGGTACTAGTTGAATTATTAACAGCCTGAACAGGAAGTGGGCGTTGCTCCCAGCTTCTTCCTCTTTCTGTTCAGACTCCAGTGAGCGTGGCACCACCAGGTTGTTGTCTCCACGTGGTCCTTGTAGCAGCATGTAGCCAGAGTTGCTGGTCTGAACTCCACAAGTTCAGACCCCAAGTATTTCCAAATGAACTTGTAACCAACTGTAAGAAACGTCTTTTAAGCCTGCCTGAATGAAACTGCAGAATCTGAGTGAGTAAATGTTACTTTTAACTTTTACAAGACTGTGTCTCTGATTATTGTTCTGAGGGAGAGAAAAGGGGGCAAAACCAGGGAAATCCAGTCTGCCTTAAAGCACCCTGGATTACCAAATGCTAACTGGCTAACACTAGCCAAATCTAAGCTTCTTTTAAGCTGGAAAGGGACTGTACTCTGCTGATCTCACTAACGTGAGATAGGAAGGATATTACTCCACAATATATCCTCTCCTAGTATCTTTTTCAAGTCCCAACAAGATCAAAGGAAGGACTACTTCACACAGCGCATAGTTAGACTCTGGAAGTGGCTACCACAAGATGTCGTGATGGCCACCAGTTTGGATACCCCGCCCATACCTGCTCTTTGCACTGGAAGAGCTCCAACACACGTCCCTGGAAACATTTATTCCAGAGCAAATACGGGGGGGGGCGGGCCCCTGCCCTGATCCAGATGGTGACAGCCGTGTGGGGCAAAAGGCTCAGGCTCCCCTCACGCCCTGCTGTGGTCCCGATCGGCTCCGGGCCCGCTGCCCGCTGCTTACACGTGAGGCGCCCTCGAGGCTGTTGCTCCGTGTGTCGGCGGCTTTTCATCCGGTTCGGTCCTCCGCAGAAGAGGAGGCTGGAGCAGCTTCCACAGAAACCGGCCGCCAACCGATGAGGTCACGCCGGGCAAAGGTGTGCGGGCTGGCAGGGCACGCGGGGGGGGGGGGGGGGGGAAGGCCTGGCGCGCGCCTTGTGCTCTCGGTCCCGGGGGAGGCGGGTGGCCCCTCTCCCGGTGGGGCTCCTTTCCCAGGGCCGGTCCTGCAGGCTCTATTTGGAGCGTCATGGGAGCCATCCATGGTGCTGAACTCCATCGCCAAAATAGGTTCACCACCATGGAGCAACATGGACCTATGAAGCTCCAAGTGGAGCCTGCAAAACCTGCCATGCAAAAGGAGCCCCACTGAAGTAGGGGCCACCCGCCTCCCCTGCTCCATGGGGAGTGTGTGTGTGTGCGTGTGTGCTGCTGTAGCTCCATGGCAGAACCCCCGCTTTGCACGCAGGAGGTCCCGGGTTCAGTCCCCGGCAGCCTCTCCAGGCAGGGCTGGGAAAGACTCCTGCCAGAACCCCGGAGAGCCGCGGCGGCCAGTCCATGTTGGCGGCGCTGAGCGAGACGGACCAAGGGGCTTCCTGTCCCTCTCCCTAAACAGCTGGCCTGGGCCCGATCCTCTTCCTCCCACTCCGCATCTTGCTGCTTTTCGCGCACGAGCTTCACCCGTCTCCCTGCAAAGCATCCTGCGGGTAGGCCTGGACTGAGCACCGCTCCCCTGCTCCCAGCTTCAGTATGAAATGGTTCATATTTCATTTGAATATATTTCTGGAAATGTGAACGTACTGAACTCTTCCCCTTTCTCCGCACATCTCCTCAGCACAGGCATGGGCAGGAGGCTGGCAGAATGCGGCCGTGGAGTGGATTAGAGTAGAGGACTTGGAGGGTGGTGTGTGTGTGTGTGTGTGTGTAGGGAGGGAGGACAAGTGATGCCTCATGCCGTTTCCTCATTCGGAATCCCCCCCACACACACACACACTGCAGGGGGAGAGAAAGGGAGGCATGATGTAACTCTTACTTTCCTTGAAGAAAAGCAGCGGTGGGGAAGCAATTTGGAGTGGGCAAACAGGCAGCTCAAGGTAAGTTGCGCCTCTTCTCTCCTCTTCTGCCATCGCTGCCTCCTCTTGCATCCTGGGAAGGGGAAACAGCCTCAGAAGGAAACACCCTAGGCAGCGAGGAGGCTATTCACCTTGCACAGATGTGCTGTGATGTCGGTAAGAAACCATGACGGGAAAGGAAAGACCCCGCCACAGCTCCCCAAGGTGAGACCTGAGAAGAGGCAAATGCATCAAGGCAAGGACGGGACATCAGCTCTCACCACTTCAGAAGATGACCTGGGGGCAGGGACCTCCTTCTGAAGAACAGCTCTGGGGTGAATCACTTGTTGTTATGTGCTCTAAATTATTTATTTATTATATTTATACCCCACCTTTTTTCCTGCAAGGAACCCAAGGCGGCTTACATAACCTTCCTCCTCCTCTCCATTTTATCCTCACAACAACCCTGTGAGGTAGGTTAGGCTGAGAGTCAGTGACTGGCCCAAAGTCACCCAGTGAGTTTCATGGCTGAGCGGGGACTAGAACCTGGATCTCCCGAGTCCCAGTCCAACACTCTCACCACTATGCCACACTGGCTTTACTACAGTTTGTCATTTTCATTTGTTTGTTTGGGGGAATGGGGAGTGGTTTAGCTTGAAGGATTCATCCACTTGATCCATTTTTTCTTTTCTCTTTACGATGAGTCTTGAGGTGTTGTTTTTTCCATTTTTCTCAAAGGCAAGGAAGTAGCCTTGTTCCAATGTAGACTCAAACATGAAGAATTGGCCATCACCTTCAGAAAATGGGGCTTTGATGAAGATCACATCACTAGTTGTTTTTGGTTCAATACTCGTTCCTTTCCAGTGGGGTCGCTTCCAGGGTAGAATATCTCACCCCATGCACAGTCTGCCCCTTCAAGGAGAGTCTGTCCAGCACTCTGGAGTTGACCAGGGGGTGCGGTGGCAGAGGTTTGTTTTGGGTGAGGCTGTGGACGCCATCGCTTCGGCTTACCCAGTGACATCCGGGGGGTGTTGCCTCGTGTGGGACCCCCAGGATATCACATCACTCTTCTCTCCCCACACTCGGTATTGGGGTCTTTCACTCACTCACCAAGACACCACGGTAACATTGTCTGTGAAACTGCCAGAGCAGGGGCCAAACCTGACCACTTCATGATGGCCCCTTTCCCAGCAAACAATATCCTGGCGGGGGGGGGGGGATGTTTATGGCTGCACGTGTGCCAAAGCACCATTTATTGAGAATGAAACAGAAGAATCTGAAGAGACAGTTCCAGGAGGAGAAAGAAAGTGCAGAAGAGTTTAGCCCGGGGACACGAGCGTGGCAGTCTGGATAGGAGCCTCCGGGGTGTGGCTTTGCGGTCCCGCTTGCCCGTGAGAGGCATGAGCTGCGGGATGTGTGGCTCCCACACCACACGTGGCTGGAGAGGCAGAAACAGCGGCAAGTTTTAAACCCTTCTTGAAAATAGGCTTGCTGTTCACACAGGCTTGCTATTGTTATTTGTGGAGAAAGCCAACCTAAACCCCCTTTCTGACACACACACACTCACCAAGGTGGGGGGAAGGAGACCCGGGGGGGGGGGGAGACAGCCAGTCTCCACAGAGACCAACGGGGACAAACAACATCTGCATAGAATCACCCCAGGGGGGAAGGCAGGAAGCATCCCCAGGTTCGTCAATGCTCTCGTATATCAGCCCCATCTACATAAGACTTGAATACCTCGCCAGAGCAGACACTTCGGCACCCCTAAGAAATGGCCACTCAACACCATAGGATGGGACCATTAAGCAAGTGGCTTCAAAGGGACCCCACCCCACAGGGGGAAGGCGTCACCCCACCTGACCCAAAAGGCCGCCCCTCAGGGAGGGTGGCAACCCACCTGATTGGCAACCCACCTGATTACGGAGGGAGGGGCTACCTGAAACACCAAGGTATAAAACACCCTGCGCAAGGGAACTGAGTTGTTGGACCTGATCAGCAATCTTGCCCCATGCTTGGGGTAAGGGAACGAAGGGATCGGCAACCCCGGGTAGCAGCACCCGGCGTGCTCCAGCTAGCTGAAATCACTGGCTGCTTGGGTTGACCGGACCCCCGGGAAACCAAGCTGAAATCACTCACAAGCCGCTTGGGTAGACCGGACCTCCGCCGGGAACCCAGCTAGCCGCTTGGGTAGACCGGACCTCCGCCGGGAACCCAGCTAGCAGCATGCGGTTGACCGGGCCTCTGCTGGAGCCCGAGCTGAACTAACTAGCTGAGAGCCCTGAAATCACGGTGTCCTTGAGACTTCTTGCTTGCTACTTTGTACTGTACTGATAAGCTGTACTGCTTGCGTGTGTCTGGGTTTGTGAAGGTAATTTTGTAAATAAACTTGTTTTATAAAAGATACTTTTGTGGCTATAAGTTATCCCTTTGTTCTGGGCTAAGGGTGATAGTCGCTGGGGACCTCGGAGAAGGCCCACCCTAGGACTCGCTACCCCCTTAGCATTGAACCCGCGGAGAAGACCAGGTTGTCGGTCTTCCACTTTATTGTATTGTAACGTTTTAAAAATGTTTTGATTATTTATTATTTTATCTGGGCTGTTATATTGTTATGTTGTACTTTAATGTGTACCACTTAGGGGTTTTAATATATTAAGTAGTATAGAAGTATTTTAATAAATAAATGATAAATAATGTCTCCCACGGCAGCCAGAGCTCTGCAGGAGCCTTGAAATATTTCCGCAGATTTGTCCTGAGGCAGCATCATGCGCTCAAAATGCTTTTGCTGTTAACATTTTTAGTGTTGCATTGTATAACTGTATATAAGCGCTTCATCTCCCAGCAGCTGTTTCTGAGGCTGTTTGGTGCTTCTCTTCCAGATGCTCCCTCAGCCCTTCGGCTGGTTGGCGGCACATTCGCAAGGCACAGGCAGGGCTACTTTGTCAAGGCAATGGCGGCAATTGGAGCAGGTTGCCAAAAGACCGTCAGTCGCGGCAAGGAGGAGTGGAAACAGATGTCAGCTCAACGCTTCCAAGTGAAAGGTGGCAATAAACACAAAAGAGCCATTGAACTCCACTCCTGTTCAGCTCCATAAAACAAAGTGTGACACACACACACATGTGAATTAGCAAGAAAGCAAGGAGGGAGGGAGGGATTCGAAATGCCCAGCCCACCTTAGAGGCCACCTTCCCTCAGCCCAGCAGGGGCTGCCACAGCACTTGAGTAGGAAAACCCATTTCTCTTCTCTCAAGAACATCTTTATGTCAAGGAACGAATTAGAAGCCTGGCATGTTTCAGCTTGGAATGGGGTATGGGAATCACCAGTCCAGCAACATTGTTCTGGAATTGCAGGCACACATGTGGATCATATGGCTGCTGGTGAGGATGAGTTGCTCCCACACAGAGGCCTGAGGAGCCAGCTACCTGTGTGTGTGTGTGTGTGTGTGTGTGTGTGAGAGAGAGAGAGAGAGAGAGAGAGAGAGCAAGAGAGAGAGAGAGAGCTGGGGGAAGTTCTTGAGATCCCCAAAGAAGCCACCCACAAAATGACATCCTTAGTGGACACCTCCTCCCTCGTGGCCAGGCTACACATGATGCCCATCAGGTGGATGCTACTTGCCACGGATCCCATCATGTTGTGTCTGTCCCATACATGGAGACCCATTGCAACTGATCCTGCCACCCCCACCCCCCCAAGCAGGCGCTCTTGTTATCCTGGACCTCCATGTTGTGCTTCCTCCTCTCAGGGAGGGGGCGCAGATCATACCGGAGGACAAGGATAGCCAAGAGACAAGCCAATATCATAGAATCATAGAAAAGTAGAGTTGGAAGGGGCCTACCAGGCCATCGAGTGCAACCCCCTGCTCAATGCAGGAATCCAGGTCAAAGCATCTCTGACAGATGTCTGTCCAGCCGCACCTTGAATGCCTCCAGACTGGGAGAGCCCACCACCTCCCTAGGTAGTTGATTCCATTGTCTTATTGCTCTGACAGTCAGGAAATTTTTCCTGATGTTTAGGTGGAATCTAGGTTCCTGTAACTTGAGCCCATTATTCCGTGTCCTGCAAACTGAGATGAACGAGAAGAGATCTTTGCCCTCCTCTGTGTGACATCCCTTCAAATACTGGAAGAGTGCGATCATATCTCCCCTCAGTCTCCTCTTCTGAAGGCTAAACATGCCCAGTTCTTTCAGTCTCTCCTCATAGGGCCTTGTTTCCAGTCCCTTTATCATCCTTGTTGCCCTCCTCTGAACCCTCTCCAGTTTGTCTATGTCCTTGTTAAAGTGAGGTGCCCAGAACTGGACGCAGTACTCAAGATGAGGCCTAACCAGTGCTGAGTAAAGGGGAATTATCACTTCCCGCGATTTGGAAGCTATACTTCTATTAATACAGCCCAAAATTGCATTTGCCTTCTTTGCAGCCACGTCGCATTGCTGGCTCATATTCAGTTTGTGATCTACCACAATTCCAAGATCCTTCTCACTTGTAGTATTGTTGAGCCAAGTGTCCCCCATTCTGTAACTCTGCATTTGGTTTCCTCTCCCTAGGTGCAGCACTTGGCATTTATCCCTGTTAAATTTCATTCTGTTGTTTGTCATGAGGACAGAGGGTACCTCCCAAAAGCCACCTGTTCAAGAACCATCTAGCGCACTTCAGTCCCAGGCCCGTCTATAATGGAATACCGGAGAGCTGAGGGGCAGCCCTGAGGGGGCGCGGGAGACTCCAGGCAGACGTGGGGGGGGGGGGCAGTGCTACGGCACGGCGAGGGTGAGGGGCCTCCATCCGGGGAAGCTCAAACAGGAGGGCCCTCCTGAACAGGAGTTCTACTTTGATACCCCCAGATTTACAGCTGTAACTAGGATTAATGGGGGTTCTGAGCATTAATCCTTCTGTAACCAGAAGCGGCTGCAGGGGGGGGGGGGAATCCTATTAAGGGTCTGTGAAGGATTTGCAGTTGGCTGAGAGGTGGCGGAAGAAAGGAGAGGATGAATTAAGGGCTTGTTCAAGTTTCACTGAGCACAAACCTTAATGAAAGGAGACCGGGATGGGAGGAAGAGGCTGCAAGTAGCACATCCCCCCCCCCCCCGTTTACCTTGGGCATCACAACAAGCTCTTTCTCTGCAGCTGAATGTGGGGCCGCCCACCCATCTGAGACACGCGGGGCTTCTGGGGGCCGGTTGATGCTCTTTGGGTGCATTTTGGTATCTGGCCTGAGGGCAGCACTACGAGGCCAGCACTATCGATGGGGCCGGGCGGGCGGCGGGGGGGGGGCGGTGAGCGCTTTTTTAAAACGTGCAAACCGCGGCCCGTCTTAGAGGCGGAAGTCCGCAAGCTGGCTTGACTCTCACGACAGCGGGTCGGCACCAGCGCGGGGCTGACCAGCCAGAATCCGGGGGGGGGGGGGTCATGAAAGTCCATCAGATTTTCACCCCCTGTTGGATTCCTCCCACATCCCTAAAATTTCAGATACGGCTGCTGCTGAAGGGAGGGGCAAGGGCGGGGCGGTGGACATTTGAGGTGGGCAGGAGCGGGGGGGGGCGAGTCAACGCCGGCACGATCCAGCTCTTGACTCCCAGCCCCAGCTGCGCCAGGGGCTACTCGGTGGCCAGCCACGAAAGGCTGCCCGAGACCCCGCCGTGGCGTCTGCTGAGCCGCAGCCGACACCCCCCCCCCCGCTCGCTCGCTGCGGAGTCCAGGCGGGTGCGCAGGGAGGGGTCTCCTCAAGGCAGCGGCTCCTGGTCTCGGGGGAGCCACTTTCCGTGCGGGCGGCGGGGCGGAGGCCCGCGCAGCCCCTCGTAAGGCGGTGTCCATTTGCCCCGTCGCTGCAGTTGGGGTGGGGTGGGGGGTATAACTGGGACTATTGCAAGCAAGTCTGAGTTGGGCTGAGATGAAGTCAATTTTCCGCAGATAGTTGCAGCTCCAGAACTGGACCAAGCAGAACAGGCCCCCGTGAAGAGGGGCGGCGTGAGGGGGGAAGGGGCCTGCCCGGCGTGGGGACTGCAAAGGCGCCGACAACCCCGCATGACGGAGGAGCCCGGCGGGCGGCCCGGTTCGCCTGTCTGTCGCCTCGGCGGTCCTGTCATTTTCTGGCCTAGCCAAGGCTGTAGAAAAGGCTCTCCTTGCCAGGACAGGAGCTGACCTGCGGAGCCTGTGCTGGAGTCGGGCCTCCGTCACTCGGCCTCCCGCCGGCAGGTAGCATCCCGCTCCTTCCCTTTCTGTGCCCTCCCTCTCCAGGCTCTATGTGAGAAGAAGCCTTAGGAAGGCACGAGGAGACTGTATGGGCTTTGGAAAGGTCCCCCATCACAGAATCACAGGAGGACAAGCCGTGAACCTGAAACCGAGACCTACAGCATTCCAGTCCCTCTTCTTCAGGAACAATGAACAGATCTCTTCTCCGCCATCCCAGAGTGCAGGGCACAGAATAATGGGCTCAAGCTACAGGAACCCAGAGTCCTCCAGGACATCAGGAAAAAATTCCTGACTGTTAGAGCAATGCACCAATGGAACCAACTACCTAGGGAGGTGGCGAGCTCTCCCATTCTGGAGGCATTCAAGGTGCGGCTGGACAGCCCTCTGTCAGGGATGCTTTGACCTGGATTCCTGCATTGAGCAGGGGGTTGGACTCGATGGCCTTGTAGGCCCCTTCCAACTCTACTTTTCTATGATTCTATGATTCTGTGAGGGGAAATTGACCCTCGAGGATGAGCCATAATCTCCAGATTCCCCGCTTTAATTTAAAAAAAAAGGGGGGGGAGCAAGTGTTGAAGAACCCGAGGTATGAGGCAAAATGTGCAGGCACTATTCTGCCTATTCCTTTTGTGGGAAACTAGCTGGCTCCCACCTTTCAATGTTTTTAGCCAACGAATTAATTCATTTAAAGTTTTTAGCCAATGGTTAACACACCCACTATCTGGGCGTTTTAACCATTCTGGGTGTGTGAAGCCTTTTTGGGGTCTTCCCTGTTATGAATGAATTGCAGTAATTGCAGCCTCATTAAAAAAAAAAAAGCACAACTTAGACATCCAGGAGATTCCTGTAGCAGGGTTTGGGCAATGTTATGTCTACCAAAAAAACAAAAGGTAACAGCAAAGCTCATGGTCTTTCTAACTCAGGTCTTGTTAATAATTTTTTTCTGAGTTTATAAACATTTTAAAAATTACACTGACAATTTGGGCAGATAAATTTCATCATTATTATACCCATATTGCTGGAGGCAGGGCTGTGGCTGAGAAAGTGTGGGTTACACAAGTCCTGCAAAGTAGCCTAGTGTTGTTATTGCCATTTTGTGGAGGGTGTGTGTGTGAGCGTAGTCCAGGGTTGTTGTTGTTTTGGGGAAATGCTGACGGGGCTGTGAAATTGATTGTAGCAGCAGTGCAATTTCTTAAGGGTCAGAACATGTTGTTGTCATAAATATATATCTAGCTTTAGGAGAACCTGCCATTTTTAGCTCTTGCAGGAGGTTCAACTGGGACCTCTCCCCATCCCTCTGTCAGCAGCAGGAGGGAATAAATTACCTCCAACGCAGCAGGTCTAGAAAGCAGAGGGTAGCAATGAGTGATTATATATATACAGTTTTATTGTAGAGTAACAGAGTATTATAATTGCAGTCTCCCTGTACAAAGGGAGCTTACCATACAGTAGTAGTAGCAGTTGTTTCTTATCCAAGGCACAGCAACACGCAGTAGTGGGCTTGCAGCAACAGAGTAGCTACTGCAGCAACCCAGAGCACAGCTCAGCTGTCTTAAGTAGCAGCTAAATGGTGCCTCACCCTGTTCACAGGTGCAGGCAGTTACATGCCTTCTCTGTGAGTCAAAACTTACCACGTGTGATGTTACACGAAATACTAACACCCTCTTGGTGTCGGCCTTGGGGCTGAGGCCGTGTTTTCTCATGTAGTGTAGAAATAAAGAAACCTCCTGTGAAGGTGCCTGGATCTATTGTGTGTTGCCTGTAGAGCAGAGCCCAGCAGTGGGCTGCAAGCTGAGCAGGTCACAGCCCCCCCCCCATATTAACCGTGCCATTCAGCCTTGTAATGGCCTTTGGCCCAAAGCACCATTACAAGGGTGAAGGGAGTCATGGAAAGAACGGAGGGTTTCAGCTGTGGGTGGAAGACATGGGGCTGGTTCGTACGACCCAGGCTGGGAGCGGGGAAGGCACCAGGGGGGCGTCTGCGGGGCGCCGCAGATGACCTACGCTCCGCACGCGTGGGCGGACCCCGCAGTCCCCACACCGCAGTGCGGGCCTCCCAGCGCTAGGGGACGGCCGCTCGGGATGCCCAGAGGGGCCGTTTGCCCCTACAGGCAAAGAGCGGCCGCAGCTCCGGCAGCTCTAGGCTGCCGCCTCTATGCGGCCCCCGTGGGACGGCCGCCCGCTGTTCTCATGGCAGGGTGGCCACACGTGGTAGGGGCTTACCCCTCTACCGCCCATGGTCACTTTGTGCGCGTCCCACGTGCGGCCGTCCCGTGGGGGCACCCCTGGTCGGCGTTCGCACGAGACGGGAACTGCGGGGGACTTCTGCTCCCCCGTGGTTCCCGTGTTGTGCGAACACGCCCATGGTCTGGACACTAGGTTTACCAGCGGAGAAACAACAGAGAGGTGGACCTGGAATACAAATTTCCCGAAGGCTAGACCTACCTGTCTTGGCAGACCTGGGGCCCAGGCCTCATCGCTGCTCAGTCACCAGATCTACCAGAAATGGTAGACCTTTCTCCAATGCTATCAGGGCTTCTTCTTCTTCTTCTTTTTTTTAATGTGCAACCATACACAAAATGTGCAGTTCAAGGAAAAATATTCCCAAAGAACATTACCATAGTTCAAAATTCAAGCCATGCTGAAATGTATTATTAGCTAGCTGATGTAAAAAGTGTCTGATAGCAACGTGAAAAGTAAAGCGAGTAGTCCAGGCTCCTCTAGAACCCTAAAACCTGATCAAGCACACCCATTTCTCCTCCCACCACAAAAGACATTCCCCACAGGCTCCACTGCTGCTCTCTAGAACCGCCTGCCCCACCCCGGTGTCCTTCAGATGTTTTGGATTTCAACTCCCATCAGGCCCAGCCAGCATGGCCAATGGTCTGGAATGCTGGGGTTGCAGTCCAAAAGATTTGGAGGTTGAGGAAGATTGACCTAGAGAGTGTTCACCAATGTTTCCAAGATGAAGGAAAACATTCTGAGACGAGTCATGTCGTCAGTGTTATGATGATAAGGGCAGTGAAAATATCTGATACGATATTCTTACGACTGTACTGTGTTTGTGCAGTTGGGTCGTTCCCCCCCCCCCCCGCCCCCTGGTGTTTTATTTTATCCCTCACTCCAAATAAAGTTTTGTTGGAGTTCATGATGCTTCTCGAATATAACACTCTTCTTCATTAGTGTAGTTCAATTCCAGGATCTCCAGCTCCTCTGTGTAGGCTTCTAAATGTCATGGAATGTGATGCTAAGCAACACGGAGCACACACAAAGAACGTGCACAGGTGTGTTGCAGTGGTGCATGCTCTGCGTGCGAATTACAGCCACAAAGTGCTGTGCAACTACTGCCCAGAGAGCTTCGGCTATTGGGCGGTATAAAAATGTATTAAATAAACAAACAAACAAACAAACAAACAAACTTTGCCCCCACCCCTGGAAAAGCGCCTACGGAGGCCCATGAACTTGCGGGGCCTTCCTCCCCGCCCCCTGCAGCCACCCCTCCCTGCCATGCGCATCAGGGCCACAATCCCCACCGACCTCATTCTGCAGAAGCTCCTGGGAGCCAGTGAAGGGGCTGCAGCCAGGCCGTTCTGTGGAGCAGGCGCTCCAGTGACTCCCGCCTGCGTCAGGGGTCAGTCTCTCAGCCCGGACTCAGCTGGATTCTTTGCCTTCTGCAATCAAATGAAGCCAGTGGCCTTCCTAGCTTTGTCTGGGGAAATGTCCGCTACTGCTGCTCGTACGGAGAGGCACTCAATAAATAATAAATAGATAATAAATAAATTCCACTCTAATCTCTTTCATTTTCTGAAAACTTACATTTCAATCTGTGGTACCAGTTTATCCCCTGGGGAAAACATCTGAGAAAGAATTGGCTGGCACAGAGCTAACAAAAATTTGGGTTTTGAGGAAGAACAGCCTCTTCTATAAAACCAGTAATTGGGTCTCCTTCCCCAAATATATCCATAGTCCGTATATCACCTGGATTCCTGAAGTGGAGCTCTGTAAAGTGTGTCCAGATGAAACATTCTGAGGAACTGCACACAAGAAGAGCCAGGCCAGCAATGGCCCAGCTGCATTCTACCTGGGGCAAACAGGCCAGCCTCTGCGCAAAAGAATAAATGGACACAAATCCGACATTGGTATCTGGCAACATTCAGAAGCCAGTGTGTGTGTGTGTGTGTGTGACATTTCAAGGACAGTCAAAAGAAATTCAAAGAACATAAGAACAGCCCAGATGCTGGATCAGACCAAGGGTCCATCTAGTCCAGCATTCTGTTCACACAGTAGCCAGACAGCTGCCCACGGGATCCCACAAGCAGGACATGAGTGCAGCAGCACCCTCCCACCCATGTTCCCCAGCAACTGGTGTACATAGGCATACTGCCTCTGATACTGGAGGTAGCATAGAGCCAATCAGGACTAGCGGCCACTGACAACCTCCTCCTCCTCCTCCTCCTCCTCCTCCTCCTCCTCCATGAATTTGTCCAATCCTCTTTTAAAGGTGTCCAAATTGGTGGCCATCACAACATCTTGTGGAAGTGAATTCCATAAACTCAGCGCTGTGTGAAGAAGTCCTTCCTTTTATCTGTCCCGAATCTCCCACCAACCAGCTTCATGGGGTGACCCCGTTGGGTTCTGGTATTAGGAGAGATGGAGAAAAATGTCTCCCTGTCCGCTTCCTCCAGACCATGCATAATCTTGTACACCTCTCTCATGCCTCCCCTCACTCACCAATACCAACTTTAAATGGCTGAAGTGCAGCTCATTAACAGCACGATCCATTGTGGCTGCCCATAACCCTCCGAACTTGGAGGATTACAAGCATCCTATCGAGGACGGAAGGAGCCGAAGGTCACCTCTTTTGCAGGGTGCTTCTCTCACCCTGCAAAAGACTTAGATGGCCGATTTCAGCTGTCTAAGTCTTTTGTCCCCGCTCATGAGGAGGATAGGCTGGACAAATTCATGGAGGAGAAGGCTATCATGGCTACTAGTCCTGATGGCTATATGCTTCCTCCGGTATCAGAGTCAGCCTGCCCATGTACTCCAGTTGCTGGGGAACCTTCTTCTTCTTCTTCTTCTTCTTCTTCTTCTTCTTCTTCTTCTTCTTCTTCTTCTTCTTCTTCTTCTTCTTCTTCTTCTTCTTCTTCTTCTTATTATTATTATTATTATTATTATTTATTTATTTATTCCTTTTCTGTTGCACTCCTGTCCTGCTTGTGAGCTTCCCATTGGGGCATCTAGTTAGCCACTGCAGCAAGAGAATATTGGACCAGAACCAGACAGGCATTTCCTTTGATCTAGCATGGTTGTTCCTGTGTTCTTACATGTAACACTGAGGTGGCAAAATCAGTCTGTGAGGGCTTTCCCACTGCAGAAATGACTGTTGGTTGCCTACCTGCTTCTCTGGGCATGCAGTCCTGTCCACAGTTAGTAGCCCCTGGTAACAAGAGAACAGACTACAGGACCGCTTGGGAGCCCGTTGGGTGCTTTCTCTGCACAGCTCAGCTTCAACGGATTGGATTCTGGGCTGAGTGTTCGGTGCAGCCCCCAAGGAGCCGCTGCGAAATGCTGCGGCTGTTAATCCGTCACCCTCCCAAGAGATCCATTCATGTGTAAATGAGGGGGCTGCACAGTGCTCCTTAAATGAGGGGTATTAATATGTTTTATGTGATTCTCTTTATAAGCACAGATTAGGGGGTTTATCGGCATAGAATTCTCCTTGTTCTGGGTAAGCCTTGCACTGAAAGGTTGCTCATGAAGCAATTAGTGCAGCTTAATTTTGCTGTTGTGTTTCAGAAAAGAAAACAATAGATAAGCATAGAAAGGGGGAAGTATCTCGTGCAAAACTCAAATAGTCTTTCAACCATCTCACTGATGCCGCCTCTTTGATGCCGTCTAATCATGTGACAGATTTTGTAAGTTAGAAAACGCTTCCCACCTCAAGTGGATTTCAAGGAAGGCGCCTCCGCATGTCGCTCCCCTCAGGCTGCCACTGGGCCAGCCGCCCCTTGGTGCCAGTGCCAGTGCCACCCTCAGCCCTGAGCACTTCCGAGCTGTCACTTGTTTGCATTTTATACATAAGAGGAAGTTTTGGGGAAGGAATTGTTTTCTTTTCTTTCTAGAGCAGGCGGGAGAAGGGGGTGTATGTCATCGTCGCCATCCACTTTTGCTCCTTTTTTTTTTTTCTCCTATGGTGACTACTCCATCATATGATTATTTAGTCCCTGTGCTTGGTGCTGTACACAGAAGAGAGAGCCAGTGTGGCGTAGTGGTGAAAGTGTTGGACTGGGACTCGGGAGATCCGGGTTCTAGTCCCCGCTCGGCCATGAAACTCACTGGGTGACTTTGGGCCAGTCACTGACTCTCAGCCTAACCTACCTCACAGGGTTGTTGTGAGGATAAAATGGAGAGGAGGAAGAGAATGATTATGGAGGATTATGTAAGCCGCCTTGGGTTCCTTGCAGGAAAAAAGGCGGGGTATAAATATAAATAAATAAATAAATAAATAAAATGAGATCGGCCATGCCCAGTGGGCCTTTGGGTTATGGTACATGGACAGGGCAGTGAACGAACACCTGGAAAGGATTACAGGTGCAGCTGCCCCCACTGTGTCCGTCCACCTCTCTCAGTCTTGCTGCCCACCTCTGAGTGGCCGTGGCACCCCGGGGCCTCTGGCAGAGAGAGGCCTTTCCCCAGGCGGGCGGCTCTCTGAGATGACTGAACTGGGGCCTTCTGCAAGCAAAAGCCCTGCCATTGAACAGCCGGCCTTTCATGGCACACGTGACGTGCATCTCAGGGAAAGGGGGTGGCATCCAGGCACAAGATGCAGAACAGGATTTTGTCTTGACAATCCTGATGCAGGCTCCAACACCCTCCCCGCGGTTCTTCTGTTTTCTGTGAGGGTGCGTAGGTTATGGTAGTCTAACAAACTATAAGAAAGGCCTTGTATTATTTACATTACTCTGCATTTCTATGCCCATCTATCCAGGGGAGAGTGCCATTATTGTGCTCATGTCCTCCTTGCGGGCTTCCACATATTTGGGCATCTGGGTGAGATGGACCCACCTTGGTTTGACCAGCTTCTGGGCTCTTCTGTTGTTCTTACTGTGTCCCTGCAAGCGCCCTCCATCTTTTCCACCCACAACCCACTGTTGTCCATGGTACTTGTGCAAATTGTCCAGCCATGTGACCAAATAACAGCACCATCGCGAATACGATGAAAAACACTGGATGTCACCATTGCTCTGCCTAAGCTTCCAGCTGCTGCTGCTGCTGCTGCAGCTGAAAGATGATCCTTCCCAGTTATTTCTTTTTTGATGAATAAGAAGAAGAGTAATCAGGGTGTAGGATGGGCAGCCCCCCCCCTTCACCTGCACGCATCAGACTCCACAGCAGTGAGGGTGGAAGAACAGGCACGAAAGGCCATGCAGGGCAGCCCCCTGCCTGGACGGCTGCGCCCACCGCCCTCCGCACCACAGATCTGCCTGCCCATCCATGCGTCGGTCTGCTAGCCGCTGGTCTTCCTTGCGAAGTGAATGGTCCCAGGACAACACAGCTGGGTCATAGAGTGGAGCAAGGGGGGGGGGGCAATGTGTATTGGCCAAAAACATGTCTGTGGCCGGGAGGCATTCTCTGTCAGGGGGTGGTGTGTGTGTGCCCCCCCCCAGGACCGGTGCAAGGCACTTTGGTGCCCTAAGCAAGATCAGATATTTAGCGCCCCCCCCTTCCCACTTGAACGCTGTATTATTTTTTTCAAGGCATTTCTGGCGCCCCCTTTAGCCCTGCGCCCTAGGCGGCTGCCTAGTTGGCCTAATGGTAGCACCGGCCCTGCCCCCCCCCGCTCTTCTTCCCTCCCACGGCACCACCCTCTACACTGCCACAGGCAGGCAGAGACAACCCGCCTGGCTCCCAAGGCTGAGCAAGGGCAGGAGGTCTTGCAAGCTCATCACCTGTGGGGGCGAACAAAAGCTCTTACTGTCTGCAGCAAATGCCTGCATGTGCGATTGCCGCACATAACAGGGCCATTTTGATGGGCTTTCCTGCTTGGAACTGCCTGCACTGCGGCCAAAAAACCCAAAGTCTGTAGCACAAAGAGGCAGTTGCTGGGATGTGTGTGTGACGCTGACGCTCCTGGCTCCTGGATCCATACAGTGAGGAGAGAAGGGAAGCAAGCTCATTCAGGAGCATCTGTTCATTCACAGCTGGAAGAAAAGCAGGCCAAGGCGCGGGGAGGGGGAGACGCTTCAGATGCAGAACTCCGTGTTGCAGTTAAAGATGGTGACCCTTAGGAAGAGAGGAGTCCAGGATGAGGGAAGAGCGTTTCAAAGGGCCCAGTGCTTTAGTGTGCATCGCCAGCCTGACTGTGTGTGTGGCGTCCCCAGGGCTAGCTTTCTTTTGAAGGCCCTTTAAAAAAATAATGGTGAAGACCAATAGCCCGAGGGAATCCATAGAATTCCAAGTGCTGCACCTAGGGAGAGGAAACCAAATGCAGAGTTACAGAATGGGAGACACTTGGCTCAACAATACCACAAGTGAGAAGGATCTTGGAATTGTGGTAGATCACCCCACCCTTTCCTACCCAAAGAACTCAAGACCCCCAGAGATCTCAAGGTACCAGACTGCCAGCCTCAGCTGTCTGCAATCCTACTTGAATCTCTGTTCAGGGACTTGCCTTTGTCTGTAACCTGGATTTAGATGCTGAAGTCACAGAGCATCCACAAACACCATGTGGGGTAAAAAACCAAGAAGGTTTATTCAGGTAGCATTTTACAACAAGAATAGGGAAATGAGGGAAGGACACGAAAATGGAGAGAGACACTTTGGTACACAGACAGTAGAGCTACAAAATAACAAAACCTACTGATTCCTTATATCTCCCAGGCACACAGCTAGTTACCTGGGGGTCAGTTCTCTTCAGGGTTGGTTCTAGCACAGCCTTGCCGCCCGGGGAGACTACACACCTACCCTAAGGTCCGAGATGGGTAGCCCTCCACAAGGCTTGCCTTGCCAAAGCCCTCCTTCAGCTAATTTCACCAGGAGCTACCTGGGGTCGGATCCTGAGGCCGCCCAAAGGCTTGGACCTCTGCTTGGCTTGCCGCCATTGCTCCAACAGCCAGCAACCATGCGACGACCCAAAGACAAAGACACAAAGGCTACACTTTGGGAATATAGCTCTTCCCCCCTCCCCTCCTCCTTTCTGTAGCTCTGCTGCCTCTAGCCAATCAGGATGCACTTCACCTGCCAGGCAGGGGAGGGAGACTCATGACTCATGACATTTGCATCTGAAAAGCCGTAGACCGGCTTTTCAGGACTTTCAGGCGCCATGTCCCATCCGATACTTTATGCACATTTCGCCTCCTCCCAGCCCCCAACCGGTTTTACTTGGTTTACACATGAGGAGGCATGTGTGTGTGGGTGGGTGTGCAGGCGTGTGAGTGTGTGTAGGAACCCCTAGAGGCTCTTTCCTTCACAGAATTGTGGTAGATCACCAACTGAATATGAGCCAGCAATGCGATGTGGCTGCAAAGAAGGCAAATGCTATTTTGGGCTGCATTAATAGAAGTATAGCTTCCAAATCGCGTGAGGAGTCCCATGGCCAGCAGTTGAAAGGGGCTCTGCGGCTCCTCAGTTCTCCCATGACAGGGGAGGGTGAGGCTTGAAGGAGCCGCCCCCACACTCCGTACCTTGAGCGGGCTCCAGCAATGGGGTCTGGAGTGACACTGCTGGCGCTGCTGGGGCTTGACCGGGCCTCCGAGGAAAAACAGCAGAAATGCCACTGCTGCGGGGAAGCCCCTAGTAGGTCCTGACTGGTAGGTAGCTCCTCCAGAAACCCAGCCCCACTATGGGGAGACCGGGCCTCCAACGGAAAGACCCACCGCCTGACTCAGGGGGAAAGCCCAGGGGAGCCGTCTTCAGGTGGGGAGCCCTTCCCTCCAATGGCAGAGCCAACTTTCTTTAGGCACCAGGTCCACTGTTGAGTTAATCACGTTTTCAATGTAATCAAGGAGAAGACAGGAATTCCTTGGATTGCAAGTGACTTGGTTTGAGAGCGTTTTGCAAGAAAAGCACATTTTAAAATATTTATTTAATTTTTTTGACTTGATATACAAGCGACGACTTGCAATACAAGTACTGTAGTACGGCTTAAATTAAAAATCTCTGTACACATTTTTTTTGGGGGGATTTCGTTTTGATATAAGAGTGTTTGGGATTACAAGCACGTTTCTGGAACGAATTATGCTCTCAATCCAAGGCATGACTGTAATAATAATCAGCTGCCACTGAGAAGCACCAATTTTGCTGCCTCTGTTATGGCATTGCTGGGCAGTCAAACTTTTTGTGGAATTATGCCCTCAATCCAAGGCATGACTGTATAGAAAATAGTACAACTTTTGTGTGGCGGACCGACCCTGGTCCGTTGCGCGGGTTCGGCACTGTAGGGGTTAACAGGCACCGCTGGCAAAGACTTTAATCAAAGCTGCGAGTGAAATTAACATGGAATCCCGTCACCTTGAAGTGGTGAGTGGGCTTGCGTGTTCCGATGAATCCTGTGAGCAATGCCGTCGGGAGCTATGTACTCCCAGTAGGGTCACCCATGGCGGTAAGGTCCGGGGAGAGGAACCAGACAAAGAACGATCCAAAACATAAAGTCCTCAACGGCAGAACAGGCGGAAGATAATTAAACCTAAATTACAACGGCTGTGAAGGCGGATGAAGGCTGCAGCAGAGAATGGTTTTCCAATCGTCAGGGTAACCGTGCCATTGGATCTCTGCCGTACTCTGTCAAGTTTGTGTGGTGATTCGTTGTGCACCGATCTCCCCACATAAAACAGTTTCACGCACAGGCGTCTTCCAACCCAACCCACCCAACCCAACCCAACCCAACCCAACCAACCAACCAAACAAACAAAAAAAAGTCCCATGGCGACTGGCGAATGGCAACGGGGGCAGGACTGTGAATCTGGAAGCCCCTAGTCATGGACCAGCACATGGGCGGTGGATGCAGACTCAGTCGCCCTGTTCAAGGAACGAGGTAGTCGAGCAGCTCGGCAGCTGTATCCATGACTGAGCAGCCCTATTTAGGATCCACTCTGCTCACCCCGTATGGGGAGGGGGCTAGAAAAGGTGCCCTAAACATAGTCTACCTCTTTCTCCCCTGACTGGATTACCGCGTCCAGTGGGGTCACCATTTTAGCGGTCGAAAAAGACATTTGAATTTTGGAACATGGAATATACGGACATTTCTGGATAACATAGATAGTGAACGCCCTGAGCGTAGGACTGCTATTATTGCAAGGGAGCTGAGACGGTTTAAAATTGACATAGCAGCACTTCAAGAAACTCGAAGGGCAGGAGAGGGACAGCTGAAAGAAGAAAAAGGAGGTTATACCTTCTTCTGGAAAGGACTACCTGAGCAGGACCGACGAATACATGGTGTAGGCTTTGCCATCAAAAATGAACTAGTGAACTCTTTGTCAGAAGTTCCTACTGGCATTAACGAACGCCTGATAACTCTTCGATTAAAGCTCGCCAATAACCAACAGGTAACTATTTTGAGCGCTTATGCACCAACATTAGATGCTGATGATGACATCAAGGAAAGTTTTTACAGCCAGTTGGACACTCTCCTGTCAGAGATACCTAAGGAGGATAAAATTATCCTCCTAGGCGATTTTAACGCAAGAGTCGGGCGTGACTTTGATTTATGGCCAGAAACTATTGGAAAAGACGGAGTTGGTAATAGCAACCCGAACGGACTCTTACTTTTGTCTATATGTGCAGAGCATAATCTCACTATCACAAACATGCTCTTTCGACAAAAGAATAAGTTTAAAACATCATGGCAGCACCCACGGTCAAAGCACTGGCATCTTCTGGATTATGTAATTGTCCGTGCTAGAGATCGCCGCGATGTACTTCTTACTAGGGCCATGGTGAGTGCCGACGACTGCTGGACAGACCACCGACTAATCCGGTCCACTATGGTTATCAACATTGCTCCCCAACGTAGGCTTCAAGGAAGGAAACCAAGGCGTAAAATGAACATCCAAGTCCTTCAAGATCCTATTAAGCAAACTCATCTTCAATCACTTCTTAAGGAACATCTACCTACGGAACCTCCTGACAACATTGAGGACCATTGGTCTAAGCTGAAAACCTCCATTACTGCAGCTTGTGAACAAACTATTGGATATGAAACTAAGAAACATCAGGATTGGTTTGATGAAAATGACAATGAGATTAAATATATAATTGACCAAAAAAGGAAAGCCTTCCAAATATGGCAAAATGATATTAACTGCGCTGCCAAGAAAAAAACCTACGCTAGCGCAAAGGCTGAGGTCCAAAGAAGAACAAGAGAACTTAAGAACGCTTGGTGGAAAAAGAAAGCTGAAGAAATTCAACAACTTGCAGAATCTCATGATGCACGGGGCTTTTTTAAGGCCACAAGGGCCATTTATGGACCAAAAACCTATGGTACAAACCCTTTACAATCAAAAGATGGCACCAAACTCTTAAAAGACAAAGAGTCTATTGCACTGCGTTGGAAAGAGCATTATTATGACCTTTTAAATCGTAAGTCTAAGGTGGATAATGAGATTTTTTCGCAAATCCCGCAAAAACAAATTAAAGAGGAACTTGCAATACTCCCCACTTTGGATGAAGTAAAAAAAGCCATTAATCAAATGAAGAACAACAAAGCTAGTGGACCAGATGGGATTCCTGCTGAAATCTTTAAAGAAGGGGGCCCCGAACTTGTACAACATCTTCATAAACTCATCGAAAAAATCTGGATAAGAGAAGAGATCCCAGAAGACTTCAGGGATGCCATAATTATCACCCTCTTTAAGAAGGGTGATAGAACAGACTGTGGAAACTATCAGGGCATTTCTCTCTTAGCAACCGCAGGTAAAATATTTGCTAGGATTCTCGCAAACCGTCTTCTATCTATTTCAGAAGAGATCCTCCCTGAAACTCAATATGGTTTCCGCCCCTCTAGAGGGACAGTAGACATGATTTTTACTGCACGTCAGCTCCAAGAAAAATGCCGGGAGCAAAATCAACCCCTTTATATGGCATTTATCGATTTGGCTAAGGCCTTTGATACTGTAGACCGTACAGCTCTCTGGACTATCCTTATGAAAATTGGATGCCCCAATAAATTTGTGAATATCTTGCGACTTCTCCATGACAACATGACGGCAACGGTTTTGGACAACAACGGCTCTCATGGTGCTCCATTTAAAGTGGGATCAGGTGTTAAACAGGGATGTGTTATCGCCCCAACATTATTTGCCATTTTCATCACCATGGTTTTACATCTTGTCGAGGGGAAACTTCCCACCGGTGTGGGAATTATATATCGAACAGATGGAAAGCTTTTTAATCTCAGCAGGCTGAAAGCAAAAAGTAAGGTAATTACAACCTCCGTTGTGGAACTTCAGTATGCTGATGATAATGTGGTCTCCGCACATTCAGAGGATGATCTCCAAACTATCCTAAATGCTTTTGCAGAAGCATACGAAAAACTTGGTCTCTCACTTAACATCAAAAAAACCAAAGTGCTTCATCAGCAAGTGCAAGCCAATCCTTTGGTGATGCCATCTATCCAGCTTGGCGGGACAATACTGGAAAATGTCGATCATTTTCTCTATCTTGGCAGCTATCTTTCTGTTACAGCTAACATCGACAGTGAAATCCAGCATCGTCTGAGCTCTGCAAGTGCCGCATTTTCTCGAATGAAACATAGAGTGTTCGAGGATCGGGATATTTGTAAGAAGACCAAAACACTGGTTTATGAAGCCATTGTATTACCAACTTTATTGTATGCCTGCGAAACATGGACTATCTATAAACGTCACTTCCACCTCCTTGAAAGGTTTCATCAACGTTGCCTCCGGAAAATCCTGCAAATTACTTGGGAAGATAGGCGAACAAATGTCAGTGTACTGGAAGAAGCAAAGACTACTAGCATTGAAAAAATGATCCTTCAACGCCAACTTCAGTGGACCGGTCATGTTGTTCGAATGCCTGACTGCCGTCTCCCAAAGCAGTTACTTTACTCCCAACTCAAGGATGGAAAGCGGAATATCGGTGGTCAATATAAGAGGTTTAAAGATGTTCATAAGGCTAATCTAAAAAAATGCAATATAAACATCGAAAACTGGGAAGCTCTGGCCCATGAACGATCTAAATGGAGGTTGGCCTTTCACAAAGGTTCCATGGACTTTGAAGAAGCCCGAGTGCAAGGTGAAAGGGAGAAACGTGCTAAGCGAAAAGCACGTCAAATGAATCCTTTACAGGACCATCTTCTATCTGGTAACCTGTGTCCTCACTGTGGGAAACTGTGTGGATCTAGAATTGGCCTCCACAGTCACTTACGGACCCATCGCTAGAGTCTACACAATCTTCTTTAGAATCTCCTCCTTTTTATCCCGGAAGACAATCTTACTCGGTCACGAGTGATCGCCTGATGATGATGATGCAGGGAAGCCACAACCTGGTCAGTAACTGTCAGTTTCAAAGAGTTTAATGGAGCGGAACTAATAGACTACAGGAATTCACAGCATAAACATAGGAGTCAATACAGATAACAGAGCGGAAGTTTTCAATTCGTTTACAAGGTAGGCTTAGCTTGACTCAGAGAAGTAACCTTACATCAGAGAATCTGACTCGCTGATCTACTGCAGCGGTCTGAGTAGCCGGTCTCTGGGCGGCGTGTCTGGGGTTGGAGTATGCTGGGTCCTGACCAGAGTCAAGGACCGGATCCGTGCAAGCCTGCACCATGTTCCCAACAACCACCTCCTAGTCCCTGGGTACTTGGTTTTCTACCCTCCCTCGGCCCCCTATCCCGCCCCTGACGATCAGGTGACCAACTGTGCCCTGCGGGGTGATGGCGCCTCTTGGGCAGGCATCTCCTGGGTGATCTGGGGTACTTGGCAGCTCTTTGAGACTGCTTCTCACGTTTGGGTGTTCCAGCCCTACCTCGAGGGTAGTTGTTGTGATTGCCCCCATTGAAAGTATGTAGATGTGGCTATGCAGATGTGCTCATGTACAACCGGTCGGCTCAGACTGTGTCTCTTGCCCCCAGGTGAGGATTATGCAGAAAGGTGGGGGAGATGCGGGGTGTCAGCTACAGGGGAAAACTAGGACAGGGTTCGCTCAACCATGTGTGCTCCGGCTTTCTCCACATCCCGCCCCCCCCCCCTGGAGAAGATGGCATTGGGGCTCTACCGCCCCAATGCCTATCTACTTTCTTCTTGCGAGAAAGCCCTGGACAACCCATCAGCCAGAATGTTTTCCCTGCCCTTAATGTGCTGTACTGTGAAATCAAAGTCCTGTAACGCGAGGCTCCACCATAGGAGCTTCTGGTTGGACCCCTTCACCCGATCAAGCCAGCACAGTGGGGAATGGTCAGTCTGCAGTAGGAATCGTCTCCCGTAGAGCCGTAGGGTCGGAGCTTGGTCACGGCCCATACTACAGCCAGGCATTCTTTTTCTACCGTGGCTAGGCTATGCTCCCTGGGCAGAAGTTTTTTTGCGAAGGTAAGTGATGGGGCGCAGCCCTTGCCTTGGCTGCTCTTGCAACAGGACAGCCGCCATCCTGGCCTCCGAGGCGTCTGTCTGTAGCACAAAGGTGGACTCGAAGTCTGGTGCCTGCAAGATGGGAGCTGCCGTGAGGCAGGCTTTCAACCCATCGAAGGCTACCCGACAGGCACTTGACCACTGGACCCTGAGCGGCTGCCGCTTCTTGCACAAGTCAGTGAGGGGGGCGGCTAGCTGGCTAAAGTGGGGCACGGACTTACGGTAAGCCTGAACTTGCTTCTTGGTTGTCGGACGGGGCCAATTTC
This sequence comes from Shinisaurus crocodilurus, assembly GCA_021292165.1. Taxonomy (NCBI): domain Eukaryota; kingdom Metazoa; phylum Chordata; class Lepidosauria; order Squamata; family Shinisauridae; genus Shinisaurus; species Shinisaurus crocodilurus. The sequence goes on along the minus strand of CM037876.1, from coordinate 321,034,830 downwards.
GGACCGAATCAACTTTGGCTTCGAGGGGCTTGATACTCCTGCCCCCCCACCCTGTGCCCTAGATACTCCACCTCCCCCAGCCCGACCTGGCACTTCTTTGCCTTCACAGTAAATCCTGCCTCGTGAATCCTCTGGAAAACCTGGTGGACATGTTGCAGATGCTGCTCCCAATTGGAGCTAAAAATGGCAATGTCATCTAAGTAAGGGCATGCGAACTCCCCCAACCCATTCAGGAGCCCGTTTACCAGCCTTTGGAAGGTCTCCAGACCATTCCGGACTCCAAATGGGAGGGCCGTGAACTGAAAGAGCCCCAGATGGGTGCCGAAGGCAGATTTCAGCATGGCATCTGGATCCAAAGGAACTTGCCAATACCCCTTGGTTAAATCTAAGGTGGTGATGTACTTTGCCCCCCCCAACCTTTCTAACAGGACATCCATGTTCGGGATGGGGTAGGGGGTCAGGGACGGTCACCTCTCACAACTTTGCTGGCTCCCGGAGAGGGAGACAAGTGGAGGTGCAGCCACCGCTCGCCGGCGCCTTGCCCTGCAACTTGTTAAAGCTGCAAAAAAAGAAGGAGATTCCGGTGAGCCAGCAGAGATCGCCTCCTCTCCTCTCTCTCGTCTCCCTCACACCAGCCACAATTCTTTTCAAAGCTAAAGTGCAGGTTAATTTGTTTTATTTTTACTTTATATGTACTGTATTTTGTATTACGTTAATCATTTTTATATGATTAAATGGTTGTGGAACAGATCATCTGAGTTTCCATTATTTCTAATGGGGAAACTCGCTTTGATATACGAGTGTTTTGGATTACGAGCATGGTTCTGGAACGAATTACCTCGTTATCCAAGGTATTACTGTAATTCTGTTCTCAGTTGTGTTGACAACCTTTAAGGCAACACTGTGAAGAACTACCTCTGTTACACCCTGCATTTAAAACAAGAACTCGAAAATCCAATTGTGAAGCCTGGCTGGAAGGTGACAGCTTGTTGCAACGTCAGAGAAGCCTCCTGCAACCTGGTACACTCCAGCTACTGGCTGGTGTTAAGAAAAAAAACTCCATTTGTAATCCTTGGATGCAGAAAGAGAGGGGTAGGATGGGTGGGTTTGTTCTCCCCTCAAAAGATCAGGTTCATATCCTGGGAGCTCTCCTGGACGCACTGGATGCCCAGACACTGGCTGCGGCCAGGAGTGGATTCGGGATTAATTTCTGGATTCCTACAAACAGACACATGGTATTCTATAGATTCAGAATAGGTAGCAGAGATGCCCAGGGTGGAAATGGCAGCTGGATATTCAGTCAAGCTCAATGCACAAGCTGGAAAAATTAGTCATGACTAAGTCTCATGGGAAGCAATGGAGGGGGACCAAAGTGCTCTGAAATCCTTGGCATGAGCCACTATCACCCTACTGTACAAAACCCTTTTCCGGGGAATGATGATGAAGAAGGTACAAGATGTGGAGGTAGCTCATGCCTGCTTAAACTTTTCATGCTGTCTGAAAAATGAGTTCTAAAACAAACCATCATTGATGGTGTTAGTGCAGAAAATCCACAAGGCAGAGATGCAGAAATTATCTTGAAAATATTAGAACAAATGAAAAGGAAACATGACTGCATTTTCACTCAGATTCATGAAGAGCAGGGCAAGGAAGAGGAAGCCAGGAGGAACGGTGGTGGAGGTGGGCCCGTGTCATCATGGGACCGGCTGTGCCCTGACCTGTGAGTGGGAGGGAGGCACGGCCAAGCGTGCCCCGTGCCTTTTTGCCTTTCCTTTCCTCTAATCAGATTGGCTGCTGCAGCGGCAGCAGTTGGACCAAGCTAGCTGGAGCTGCGTAAGGAGGCAGGCTGGTGCGGGAGCGTGCCCTGCGAGCGCGAGGATGGAGGAAGGAGCCCCGGTGCCGAAGCGTCTCAGCCCCAGTGACTGGCGAGGCATCAGCACACGAGCGAGTCAAGCACTCGTGCAAGGAGAAGGTAAGTGCTGTGTACATATTTATTTATTAAATTATCTCAGGTAATCATTTAAAGCACATTTAAACTCATAAACCATCACCTGCAGCCAAAACAAGGGCCCAGCAAAGGGAGCTACATCCCAGAAGGGCAGCCCTTTGCAAACGTGCAGCTGGCTGGGAGCCAAATCCCAGGGGTGGGTGGAATCCAGCAGGAACTCGCAGTTCTTCCAGGCTTGCTTTAAAAGAGATTCCCGAGTGGTTGAAGAGAACCTCAATCACATACCGGTACATACACTAAACCCAAGTTCAGAAAGGGGAAATAAAAGCAAATACACAGCTCTATAAACAGCCACCGTGCAGGCCTGGCTAGTGGAAGAGCCTGCTTATAAACAAAAAAAGTGCAGGCCAGCTTCAGTTTGGGCTCAGTTAGGCCCAGATTTTAGGTCTTATAGAGCACCTCATCAACTAAAGTTCAGAAATAGACTCATCCCAAGTTCAGGGGTTCGGCTTTCCTTTTCATTTAGTTTAAAAACACACACAAAAAGGGACTCGGGCCCCTTGCAAACCACATTCCTTCCTAAACCACCTACCAATTGCCAGGCCCTCAGCAGCACTCCTAGGGGGACCTGAACCACATCCTCCCCAAATCACCTTCCCGTTGTCTGCTGTCCCTTCCAACAACCCATAGACCATTGTCCTCTCTCCTGAACAGGAAATCTCCACTGCCGGGAGGCTCAATCGACCTGCATTTCCATTCTCCGGAAGCTAGTGCAGAGTCTAGTAGCAGAGCCCCAGACTCGCTTGCTTTTTAAACGATGCCGCCTCATCAAATGCACTGCAGCAGCCATGGGACAGGCTGCTGGCTCGAGCTACGTAAGGAGGCGGGCTCGTGAGGGAGCCCACTCTCTGAGTCTGAGGAGCCCCAACCCCAGTGGCGAAGGGTCGCAGTCCCAGTGACAAAGTTCCAGCACGCACGCACGCGAGTTAAGCACCCCTGTGAGTTTAGCAACAGGGTGAGGATGCCAGGGCAGTTGACTCCTCCCTCCTCTCTCATAGTAAGTAACGGTAAATAAATAACTATAAATATAAATAAATAACTATAAATAAATTCTCCACCCTCTCCTAGTAAACAAAGTTGTTCAGGTAAACAAACCCAATAATAACAATAAAAATCAGTTATGAAGGTAGAAAGCCAGCAGGGGTGTGGAAGCCATCCAGTGTATTGCACGGAGTGCCACCATGCATGACTATCTGGACAGAAGTCGTGGTCGCGTGCTCGGTCAGTGGAATGAACTCCTGGCTCTCGGGGAACAAGTTCATTCCCTTCAAGCCAAAGTTGTGGACCTGGAGAGGCTAAGTGAGGCAGAGAGGTTAGTGGACAAGGCCTTCGAGGATCCGATAGCGGTGTCCCAATCCCTGGGTGACAGTTCCACTGCTGTCATGGAGAATGGGTGTCTCGGGGAAAGAGGGAGATGATCTCTTAGAAGGGACCCAATTCTTGGAAGATGGACAAATGTCCTCTCGTGCCCAGTTTGTGCCTCCGGGGATGCGGGGGGGCTTGTGGTAGTGGGAGATCCGATCATTAGACACATAGACAGCCGGGTGTGTAATGGGCATATAGGTGTAGACCGCATGGTAAACTGTCTGGCTGGTGCGAAGGTTGCGGATATCATGTGCCGTCTAGATAGCCTGGTAGACGGTGCTGGGGTGGAGTCAGTGGTCGTGGTTCATGTTGGTACCGATGACATGGGGAAATGTAGTCGTGAAGTCCTGGAAGCCAAATTTAGGTTGCTAGGGAGAAGGTTGAAATCCAGGACCACCAAGGTGGCTTTCTCTGGAATGCTGCCTGTTCTACACACGCAGGGCCAGCTAGACAGGCGGAGCTGAGGGGTCCCAATGTGTGGAGGAGACGGTGGTCTACGGAGGAGGGATTTTATTTATTTATTCCATTTCTATACCACCCAATAGCCAAAGCTCTCTGGCAGTTCACACACAATCTGGGATTCAGATTTGTTAGGCACTGAGGAACATTTTGGGACATTTGGTGGAAGCCCCTGCTGGAAGAGAGCGGGAGCGGACCGGAGAGGAGAGGAGAGGAGGGACCTTATTAATTTGTTATGTTTTTAATCTGCCCAATAAGCAACATTCTCTGCATGGATCACACAATGTTAAAAGACTAAAACGCCATACAGATAGTTACAAATATAAAATGGAATACAAATAGTAAACAGAATGCAACACGGTGCAATTAGGTCTGATCAAGGCCAGCGGGGCTTGCTCCACACAGAAAAGAGGCGCCGCGGGGAACAGTTGAGTGACCACCACTGCCCCAGTGGAAAGGACCTTCTTTCTCAACAGGGTGGCCTTGCGTGTCAGTTCGGGGCACCTGCAGCATGGCCTTCCCAATCTTCAGAAGGGTCTTTGCAGGGCCTAGGCCACATCTTTAGAAGTCTGGGCCAGACCTCTGCTTCGGAAGGGCCTAAAGCCTCACTGCAGGCAGGCAGCCTGGTGCATGGATGGCCCCGTGTTTGCTCAAGATTGCTCCCTGGCAAGTCTGGGGCCGGTCAAGCCCATCACATCTTTCCTTTGTTCTCCTGTGGACTAAGCCAGCCATCCTCAACCTTCCAGATGTGATGGGCTACAATATCCACAGACTGCCCAGCTGGGGATGACGACAGTTGTAGTCCAGCCATCTGGAGGGCAGCAGGTTGGGAAGCTTGCACTGAGTGGTGGCTGCGGAGGTGTTGCCTGTTCCCTCCTTGCTTGCTAGTGCCAGGCTGGTCTTCCTGTGACTTCAGGTGGTAGCCGAGAATGGTCCACAGTTTATTTCCCATGCATACCCCCCCAACCCAGCAACAACAGGGAGTTGCTCAGCTCACCAGTCCCCTCCCTTGAAGAGAGACCTCAGTGGAGCTCTTTTGCTCCTCAGATACTGTAGAAAGGCCCCAGGACACGATAGGAAGAGGCCCACAAGCCCTTTTCTCTTGTTTTTTCAAGGGTGTGTCAGCCAGCAGCCATTTTTCATGTAAGGTGGCTGGAATTTTGGAACTATCTTTCCAAGAGGGCTCCTGTGTCCTGACCCCTTAAGACTACCCGGGACAAGTGTCTGTTTCGCATGTTCTTGATTTCCCCCCATCTTTTCAAAACCTGTAAAGTAACTCTGATGTTCTTGGTAAGTCTAACTTCACTCTCTCTCTCTCTCTCTCTCTCTCTCGAAGCTTGTGCCTCAGGGGTTGATGGCGCGTGAGTGACAGCAGAGCCCTGTGTGTGTGAGATGGGAGATTAAAAATCCTGTTCGTGTGTAGAGGCCCATAAATCCACACACAGAAATCCAGATCTTTCTCCCCCTCTCTCTGCGCAGTGTGCAGCGTTTCGGATGCAATCAGCCAGCCAGCTTTCCAGCCTGTAATCCGACTCCAGCCGCAGCCAGCTCCCCCGTTTGCAGATAGCGAGGAAAAAACTCTGTAACTCCACAGGTCTATTCTCCCTGTTTATTGACTTAGCAAAGTAATATTCTACAGAGTATACATTTCCTAGTTACAGTCCATGTGCAGAGTACAATGCATAGCAAGCATTTATTCCAGTGGAGCAAGTTGAGCTTTACCCCACCTCAGCAAAGACGTTACATGGTTGCATAAGTCCAGCAAGCAAAAGTCAGAAGAAAAGAGTGAAGAGAGAGAACAGTCCTGCTCCTCTCTAAAATGGCTCCAGACAGAAAAACAAGTCAGTACGTCACCAGAACATACAAACCATGTGACTAGCTCATACTGTTTCCCAAGCCTAGCTTTCCCATGAGAAATAACACGGGCAAGTAGGAAGACACAACATTCTTGTTTACCGCCATTCTGTTCCTTCCATGTTGTAAACAATGTGCTCCAGCTTGTGAATGTGATACATATCACAACAGTTTTCACACTCCAGCCATGCCCACTCCAGTCCACTAAGTGTTTCGTTACAGGGGATTCCTTCCTTTTAAGTATCCACAGGTACTGGGAATGGGATCCAGTTCTCTCTCTCTCTCTCTCTCTCTCTCTCTCTCTCTCTCGTTTCCTATAGCCTTGGTCTATTTGGTTGTTGGTTGCAGCAGGTTAGGATTCAAAGGTGCTTTGTGTGCTCTAAATGGAAACTTGGGGGATCCCAGTTTTCACCTCTGGATCTCTTCAGGATCTTTTTAGTCACTCTGTAGCTTGGCCTGTAGCAGCGGAGTATGCAGCTCACTTGGGGGCACAAAACCTGCAGGGAAGAAGGAGAACCAGCCCCATGGAGGAACAGAAGAACCGACCTCCTTGCCCAGCCACTTTGCTTTGGCTTTCCTTACGGTTCCAAACTGCAAGTCCCCCTCCCAAACAATGGCTCACAAAGAGGCCACACGGCTAGAGATGCAGAGAGCGTTTCCTACATATGGATTCTGGCAGACTTGACTTGACGGTTCTGAACGGACCCAGCCCCTTTCTGTCTCGACTTTGCCCTCCCCTCTCAAAAGGAGGAGGAGGAGGTGGCATCAGCCTCTCCTTGGCACTTCCCAGCAATCAGTGGGGAGCCAGACTCTCTCTGCAGCTCACTTTATGGTGCCTCAAGATAAAAATAACTCAGTGACTGGCTAGCACTTATTAAATTAAATTTTAATTAAGCACCTTGGAAATTGCACAGCAAAACAACTCTGAAGAATTCTTCTGTGCACCTTGCTGAGGGGCGTGAGTGTGATCAGATCAGGTGCCCTTCCGCCTGCTGGAGCCCCCCCCCCCACCTTCTCGCTGCATCTGCAATCTTCCTCCATGGGCAAACTGAACTAGTTGCTGCTGGCTGCAGAATTAGTGGAGGGAACTTGGGCACTGCAGGGCTCTCCCCATTCTTGGGAGACTAATTTATGTATTTATTTATTTTATTTATACCCCGCCTTTTTTCCTGCAAGGAATCCAAGACGGCTTACATAATCCTCCTCCTCCTCTCCATTTTATCCTCACAACAACAACCCTGTGAGGTAGGTTAGGCTGAGAGTCAGTGACTGGCCCAAAGTCACCCAGTGAGTTTCATGGCCGAGCAGGGAATAGAACCCGGATCTCCTGAGTCCCAGTCCAACACTCTAACCACTACGCCACACTGGCTCTATGAGGAATCTTTCTGTGTTTCCACTCCAGGCAAGCAATCCATCACCCCCTGATTGTTTCTGCCAGCCTGGCCTAGCGGGTGGAGGGCAGAGCCTTTGCCCCCAAGGAGCTCTAGCTGCCCGTCCCACCTGCACCCCAAATGCAGCATGCCTTTCCAGCACAATTCCTCCTCTGGAAGATGGCAGGCATCACTCGCAACAACAGAACAGAACTCATTTCACAACAATGAAATAGATGCTGTAATTATTACATTCTGTTTTCAATTCTGAATGTTCCCTCTTCATTGCTATGTAAGAAGCTTAAAAGGCAACATAACTGAGCTTATTTAAGGCAGAAGGCCATATCGGCTTGCCATGGGGCATCTGCTTACAAATAAGAGCAGCACAGAGAGCATAAGATAGTATAGACAGGTACAGGAGGGATAGCTAAGAGAGCCAAAGATGGGTTCTGCAGGCCTAGTTTGAGCCAGAGTGAATTCTGTGAAGTGATTGCTCAATCATTTTGACTTTGCTCAAGAGAGATGTCCATGGGAAGAGCTTGTGGCTGATGCACTTTTTGTACAGAGACAGGACACTTGAGGAGAAGCTGGGAACTTTCAAAATTTCTCTGGAATTAACAAATACGTCAACAGTGATGTTAGTAGGTGGGAGGCACTTAGAATTAGGGATGAGGAGGTGTAGGAAATGCTTATTAAATTTGCAGATGACACTAAATTGGGTGGAATAGCTAATACCCTGGAAGATGGGGGGGGGGGAAATTCAAAGTGATCTCGATAGGCTGGAGCTCTGGGTTGAAAACAACAGAATGAAATTTAACAGGGATAAATGCCAAGTTCTGCACCTAGGAAAAAGAAACCAAATGCACAGTTACATGATGGGGGACACTTGGCTCAACAGCACTACAAGCGAGAAGGATCTTGGAGTTGTTGTAGATCACAAGCTGAATACGAGCCAGCAATGTGATGTGGCTGCAAAAAAGGCAAATGCTCTTTTGGACTGCATTAATAGAAGTATAGCTTCCAAATCGTGGGAAGTACTAGTTCCCCTCTACTCAGCACTGGTTAGGCCTCATCTTGAGTACTGCGTCCAGTTCCGGGCACACTTTCAGAAGGATGTAGACAAACTGGAGAGGGTTCAGAGGAGGGCAACAAGGATGATAAAGGGACTGGAAACAGGGCCCTATGAGGAGAGACTGAAAGAACTGGGCATGTTTAGCCTTCAGAAGAGGAGACTGAGGGGAGATATGATAGCACTCTTCCAGTACTTGAAGAGATGTCACAGAGAGGAGGGCCAGGATCTCTTCTCGATCATCCCAGTTTGCAGGACACGGAATAATGGGCTCAAGTTACAGGAACCCAGATTCCGCCTGGACATCAGGAAAAAATTCCTGGCTGATAGAGAAATATGACAATGGAACCAACTACCTAGGGAGGTGGTGGGCTCTCCCACTCTGGAGGCATTCAAGATGCAGCTGGATAGCCATCTGTCAGGGATGCTTTGACCTGGACTCCTGCATTGAGCAGGGGGTTGGACTCGATGGCCTTGTAGGCCCCTTCCAACTCTACTGTTCTATGATTCTATGATTCTAAGTAGCATCTTCAGCAGAATAAATATGATGCTGACTCAGGCGGTTGACACAATCACCCCTAAGTACCCTCTTCTCTCTAGAAAGGCTGTGGGGCTCTGTGGTTTACCATGGAGCTGGGAGTAATGGAACAAGAGGGGTGCTGGGCTGGCTAGAGTAACGATGAAGACTTCGGCTGAATATGACTGAACATGGGCTTGGACCCATTTTAGGGCTCATTGGATGTTGGCGGCAGCAAGGAACTCTTACTTTTCTGCCATCTGGTTAGTCCCAATCAGCAGATGTTTCTGAGTGGTGAAAGACTTATTCCAACTGGGATGACCGCAGAGGGAGACAGAAGAGCCACAGAAGCCTACTGTGACCAGTTCACAAAGCATTTTGTGGATAATATTTCTAGAATCTGTTCCAACCTGGATTCCAAAGGCTCAGTAACTGTCTTTGAGGCTGCTCTGAGTTCTTCTAGTCCAATTCTAAATTTAAAAACCCCTTCTGGTTTGCGTTCAACATGAGGATGTGGTGCGGTTTCTTGGAGAGGTATAGCATACCAGATTCTCCCTTGATCCTTTCCATCACAGCACCACATCTGGGACTCAAGGTCTGGGTGGGAGAGGGACACCACCCTCTTCATGGGATCTCTCTGATCCAATATATTGTTCTCAGGCAAGGTACTTGAGAGGGTGGTGAAGTCACAGCTCCAGGTTTTCTGAGATGATACTAATGATCTAAATCCCTTCCTGTCAGATTTTTGGCTTAGTCTTGGGTTGGAAACTTCCTGGGTCGCTGTAGTGAATGCCTTCTGCCAGGAGATGGAAAGGAGAAGAATGGATGATCATTCTCCTGTCTATCCTGAGAAAACATGGAGGGTGGAGAAGGCTGGAGGGGGTGGGAACCAAGCCCTGGAAAACACTTGCCTTGCTGAAGGCTCCCATAACAGGGAGGGAATTCCCAGGGGTCAGCTTCCCAGCCTCTTTGGCGCCAAGAGCTGTGGAACAGGCTGTGGTCCCATGGCTTCCCTCAATGGCTGGGGGACCGTTGGCTCAAGACTGTGGCTGCTGCTGGAGCAACTTGCCGAGCAACTTGCTGCTGCCCTGTGCTGCCTTTCATCCAACCTGATCTCCACTCCGCAGGGAGCTGACTGACCAAGGTCCTAATTTCCAGCACCAGGTTTGCCTGATAGTCTCCTTCCCGACCTGCAAGAGGAGCTCAGGGATTTGGGAGTGTTCTAGCTGAACCCACCACCTCCATCTCCTCCTCTTGAGAACATAAGAAGAGCCATATTGGATCAGACCAAAGGCCTGCCTGATCACCCCTTCCCACTCCTGGCTCAGCATCAGTGCCTTCTTCCCAAGACAATGACGGCAGCGAGGCACTTCCTTCCAGGATCAAACACAGCGGGCAGACTGAGACACCTCACTCCCCCATGGAGCAGAGCGGTTCCACCCAGAGCTGTTCATTTCCTTACTTTCTCCTCTTGTATTTTCATTCTTAATCTATGTTTTTAATTACTTGGCATTATTAATTGCATTTGCCTGCCAGCTGCTTCAGTACGATGACTCACTCGGCACTGATGTATTGTTCGCAGCATTCAGCAAGAGCCTGAGCTGCTTATTATAGCGATTGGATGAGCCCGACTTTAGATCTTGATACGCCGCCGTATCAGTCCTGACACATGGCCATTGTGAATGGGCTGGTAATTAGCAGAAACGCTCCCAACGAACATGCTGGTGTCACTTCCTCAAGCGGCAGCGGCGGCAGCTGGAGTCACGTTCCGATAAACAGGAGGGTGTTCCAAACATTCTGCACTTTCCAGCTACAAAGTAAATAACAAGAAGAAGTAATTAAGGGAGGAAAAACAAGTCTCTTCCTCAGCGGCTGTGGCTCTGCTGCAGCAAAAGCGAGTTCAGATCAGCCCAGTCATGGAATCTTTGCATTTGTTTGCAGAAGTGACAAGCGTCAGCTCCGGCAGATCTCGCTCGGACTGCTGCGGGAAGGCAGCAGCCGGGACCGATGTCAGGGATCACCGGCACCGCCTCGGGCCCCTCCCACCATGGGCGGCCCCCTCGAAGGCACGGAGCCTCCCGGCCTTGCTGTTCCCCCATGCCGTCTGCCGCAGTGCTGCTGCCTGTCCACCAGCTTCCTCTGAGCAAGCGGGAAGGAGCAGTCACCCGGGCCTGACATGCCCTCTCCCTCCAGAAGGTGCTGCGGGCGGATCGGGCCAGGCGAGGGACAGGGAGCAGGCGGCAGCCAGCAAGTGCGGCAATGAGCAGGAGCTGGAGGAGGGCACACTTTGGGGGGGGGGAGGGGAGGGGGGTGTTTCTCACAGAGAGCATCTTTCCCAAGGGCCCTCCAGAACCTAGAGCCAGCACCAAGGGATGGGTCCAGTCACAGATCCTCTGGTGTTCGGTGACGTCTCCTACCGCAAAGGGAAGCTGTCCCTCAGAGCAGCTCTTGTGCAAGCTCTCGCGCCACCTGAGGCGGGAGAGGACATGTGCCACCACTGCATTGCGCACCTTTGCGCCACATCGCGCCCCTTCCCACCGCATCGCCCCCTCCCCCATGTGTCCTCCCTTCCCCCACTTCTCCCACTGCGGCCGCATTGCCTCCTTGGAGGCCCCGGAGCTGACATGGCGGTGGAGAAAGTGAGGGGGGCACGACCAGGGAAACAGAGGCTGGGGGCTGCCCCACCAGAGAGCCTCACTGGCTGCTCTCTCGCTGCAGCAACCGCGAAGCTCTCCGGAGCACCTGCGGCCGGGAGGCGGCAGGCAGGGCAGCGGCCGTGGGCCCTCCTGGCGGGGGTGGAGGGCCGTGGGGCAGCTCACCGCTCCTCCCGCTCTGGCTGCTGCCTGGCGTGGGCAACTCGCTCGCCCTGCCTCATGGGGAGGGCTGGCCCTGCCTCAAAGACCGTTCTTCAGGTGATGAATAACAATTGATGGATTTGTTGCTAGAAGAAGCAGGTCCTGCCAGAGGACAAGGGGTCTGCATGAGGGAGGGGGCAGGCAGGGGAAGCCCCCATGAACCCATCAGCAACATCTAGCTGACAACCGCTGGATACAGAGTTTTGGGTGAAATGCTCTTTTGAGATGATCTTGCATTTGTTTGTTCCTCTAGCAAAGAACCACATTGCACCTTTCTTTATTCCCATATATATAGAATTTACCCAGAAATTTTAATGTTCTTCAGTACGTCAAGGTTCTCCGCACACTAGCAGAGCCACGGCTGTTTCCATTTGGGGGATACCACTGGAAGGTATTCAGGTGGCCACTCCCAGTGCAGGGGGGCGGGCCTGGGGACACGCTGGCCGGCTCCCCCTCCCCACTCCGCCGTCTGAGTCTAGAGCTGCCGCCATTTGTTTCAGGATGAAGTTCCACCTCAACCTCTCCTTCCAAAAGCTTTGCTCTTACTTCAGTCACTTGCTTATTCCACTTGGCCAGCCTGTAGCCGGGAGCCTGCTGTGGCCTTCCCGATATTGTTGGACTCCAGTTCCCATGAGCACTAGCCAGCCTGGCCAATGGTGAGGGAAGATGGGAGTGGTAGTTCATCAACATTGGGAGAGCCACGAGCAACTCAGCCCTGATCAACAGACAGGAATCTTCCCCTGAATCCTCTGGATCCTGAAATCTCTCTCTCTCGGCTTCTTGCCTCGCAGAGGCCTTTTCTCCATTTCCTCAGCTCAGCCAGTCCTCATGCGATCTGCCTGCTAGCCACTGTAGAATGTCTCTGTCCTAAACAAAGCTATTTGAGAACCCCAGCTTCAAAAGAGAGGGAAATGTCATCACACACACACGCACCGCTCATATGCCTGCCATTCCAGACTGCTGACAGAAACATCTTTCTCTCTTCCACCAAATTTCATTTTTTCTTCCTCAGAAGCTTCTTAGGTTGGGATGTTGGAACAAATTTCTCAAAAGAAAGATTGATGGTCACTCACAGGCATTGCAATACAAACAAGGGACGGAGATTAAGTGAAATTTATCGCAGAGATCTTACCAGCAGAATGATTACACAGACATAGCAGAACATTCCTGTTTATAAATATATATGGCAGGAGTTAAAATCTTAAATTCAATTATTCTATGCATATTAGCCATTCCAAGCAATAAAGGAAAAAAGGATCCATCGTACCAAAGTGATTTACAGTCTAGGCCTCGTTGCGGCCTGCAACACTCACAATATTCCTGAGCCATAAAGCAGCATAAATCTCCCTTTGCAAGTCTTTGCTTCGAGCTTTTCATGAGTATTTATTATTTCATCTACATATAAAGTGCATGTCTCACAACAATATCTGGGGCATAGTAGTTTCCATGAATAAAATGAAATAAAATGAAAAAGCAAAGTGCTGAAAGGAACCAGGAAGTGTTCCTGCAATATCTGCAAGATATTTTCTTCTAGGAAGATCCAGAAAACTCACAAAGGAAGCTGGTGATCCCAGGACGGGCTTGACCCCAACAAAAAGACCCAGGAAAAATGCAGAGCTTCCTCTTATCTGCTGCTCCCTACTGGGTCCTCCAAGGCACGGCGGCCTCTCGGAGCACCTTCCAATGGCAGATGCAGCAGGATGTACATAATATGAGTGCCACCACAATTTCACCAACAGTGAAATTCAAAGTACATTTGGGGGTTGCCGCTTAGGTGAAGCCTCTGAAGAATTCCAAGGGAAACCAAGGGATTTTTGACACAACTTGCCGCATTTTGCCTGTAGGCTTTGCATAATTGCCCCTGCTTTTTTTGTTGTTATTAGATAAGAGGTGAAGAGGAGTCCCCTTGGCACAATTGTTCAGCCATAACTGGAACCCAGTGATGGCAGCTCCTCATTCCCCCAAGGGCTAGAAGACCGCCCTCTTTCTTTCTAGCTCCTCCCAACTGGCCCGAAAGGATCTACTGCCTGAAAAAAATCTGGGAATTACCTCCGCACAGTTTTCTCTTTGGGGAAGGAACACAGAGACTGGGTCCACACAGCACACTAAACCTCAGTAGGTCAAGAGGCAGAGTGGCTGAATGTGTTGTCTGAACATTGCATGATGGTCCATGCCAAATTGGAACTCTGCAGCCCACCGCTATTTCTTTTACATTAAAAAAAAAAAAGGTTGGGTGGGAGTGGAAAGCACCCTTTGCAGCAGAATCTTTGGGGTCTTTTTCTGGGGGGGCTGCCCTCACTTTCCCAAGTGTTGATAACCCAAAGGCACAAAGCCCCCCCCCAACCAAGATCCTGCAAAAAATAGTGTTTTGGGGAACACCCCCTCAATTCCCCCCCTTCATGCAGGATCCCCAGAGTTTTTGGGTGGTGCTGGGAAGCCCCAACTGTCCCCTCAGTTTTGTCACTTACCCCCAGTCGATAACACCTTGGGAAGAGGCAAAACCAGAGGGAATCCCCAGTGGCAGGGGGCGGGATTAGTGCAAATGACAGCTTTGCAGGGGGGGGGGAACCTCGGTGCTCCCGCAGCGTCCCCTGGGACACCCACAGGAGGACCGATGAGGGCAGAGGGCCAGGGAGCCCTGCCGGACACGATCATTGCTGGGGGCCCTGAGCAACTTCAGACCCACAGAGGTTTCAAGCACTGTGTGAACCCCACCAGCGACTGGGCCGTGCCGTTCCTCCTCGGGACTGCCACCTCTCCTGGCACGCTATGTCAAGATGCTGCAAACAGTTGTCACTGACACAGTATTAAAAGCTTTATGTCCAGTTTGAATAATGGTGGTGACCTACATTGGGCAGAATCAAGTGTTGCCTTCTTAGCCGAAAGGCCACATTCATTTTTGCAAGATGCTCAATAGATCAGTTCTCCTAATCCTAATTCACAGAATGCAACAATAATTTCAGCTGATGGTACATTAGGAGATAAAAACTAGACCTGGTAACTGCAAAGCTGGGCTTGTTTTTTAAAGAAATAATTTGCTAATTACTTGATATTTTGCATTTTGCAGATAAAGTCCCCATTCCTTATGCCCACAAAAGGATTTCAGAAGATTAATTAGCTCCTCGTTAATAAATAATTAATCACTTTATCTGCTCATTGCCCAAAAGCAAATGTAAATGTGATATTACTAATTTGATGTCCTGCAAACAGCCTTGCTTGGAGGAGTCTTTGTGGGGCTCCTGATCTATTTGCAGCGTTTGCTTGTCTCACATTTCCTCTTAATTGTTGCTCAATATAATCCAGTTACATGAATGATTATACGCTTCATCAGACAGAACAATGTGCCTGGCATCTGCAGCGCAAGGAAGGCACCAAACTCCCGGGGAGTTATTGCTTACCCGGCAAGGGGCTCCAGAAGTGCCTTGGAAGGCCGCCGCCCTCTCCGTTGCCCCAAAAGGGCCAGGACAGGAGGAACCCGGGCAGAGGAGAACAGCTGGCCCTGACCCATCCAGGAAAGGGCAAGATGGAAGCAGAGGTCTCTAGCCACGGGGCGGGGCAGGGGGCAGATCGGAGTTCATCATTAGGCAGAACCTTCCCCACCCTGAGAGCCCCTGTCAGCACCAGAGATCCCTGGCGGGGGAATGGCAGAACCGCCTCCATTGTTTTGCAGTCTCTTTCAGCCACATTTTCTTGAGTTCCTCAGCCTGTCAGTAAAAGCTAGGTGCTTGTTTGTTTTTAATAAGAAAGAAATTACGGTACTTGGGAAGATAGGCGAACAAATGTCAGTGTACTGGAAGAAGCAAAGACTACTAGCATTGAAAAAATGATCCTTCAATGCCAACTTCAGTGGACCGGTCATGTTGTTCGAATGCCTGACTGCCGTCTCCCAAAGCAGTTACTTTACTCCCAACTCAAGGATGGAAAGCGGAATATCGACGGTGGTCAATATAAGAGGTTTAAAGATGTTCTTAAGGCTAATCTTAAAAAATGCAATATAAACATCAAAAACTGGGAAGCTCTGGCCCATGAACGATCTAACTGGAGGTTGGCCTTTCACAAAGGATCCATGGACTTTGAAGAAGCCCGAGTGCAAGGTGAAAGGGAGAAACGTGCTAAGCTGAAAGCACATCAAACGAATCCTTTACAGGACCATCTTCCATCTGGTAACCTGTGTCCTCACTGTGGGAAGCTGTGTGGATCTAGAATTGGCCTCCACAGTCACTTACGGACCCATCGCTAGAGTCTACACAATCTTCTTTAGAATTTTCCTCCTTTTAAAATCTCCTTTTTGTAAATTTTCTTTTCTTTTTTTTAAATCCTGGAAGACAATCTTACTCGGTCACGAGTGATCGCCTGACTGACTGACTGCTGGAGAAGCAGAAGAAGACGCTGTGCCCAGGCAGCTGTCCCTATGTCCTGAGAGGCAGGCCACTGTGGCACCCATTTCAACGATGGGAAAGCTGAGATAGGCAGTGTCTTGGCCAGAGTGAGATCTATCCAGTGAGTCGTGCTTGGAGATCCGCCACACCCTTCCTGGTGCATCTGCGCAGCTGCCTGCTGACCTTGTCTGGTCACAGGTCAAGAACGTTTTCCCCTGAGGTGACTTCCCAGTGCATGGCCCCTACCTGCTGACTTCTCCGTCACAGACAGGCTCTTCCACTCATCCTTACATGGTGATAAATTCACAGCCAGTTGGATCCAACAGGTCTGATCCTCGGTGGGGATGAAGCAGGAAGGCATTCAGAGCATCTCCTGGACTTGTCTTCTGAACTTCCCCAATTATCTCAAAGGGGCTGTGTTATTCTCCTCGCACATGGACTCAACCCCCTTGGAAGAGGGATCTCCCTCCCTCCCTCTGAGGCATCTGTCTCTAAAGAATAGGAGCTCAGCAAAGGCAGGAATAAATACAAGCGAGTCTGTGGAGAAAGCTCATTTTCATTTGATTTACAGGGATTTAAACACAATACAGCCCCATCTGTCTTCACTGCTTTCATTTGGGAAAGTGTCTCAGCCTTTATAAATGCCCCTGAAATACTGCACCTAGAATGTTATCCTTCGCTTCTTAAATTTGTAGGTGGACACCTTTCTTCTCTTGTACTCACTGGATAAATAATCCCAAGGTGTCTGGCTGGGTTTGGCTGTGAAAGATCCAGGGTTTGAATTGCTGCCTCAGGCATGAGGCACCCCACACGGAGTCAGGGGCTGTGTCTGCCTCCCACACCTTTCCAAACCATCCTTTTTTTCAAGGCATCGTTCTTGCTTTTCAGTGCCTGGCAAATCATGTTCTTGCAGCCTAGCTGGCTAGCTAGTTTGTTTTCATGTAATTAAGAAGAGTGCATGAATGCCATAAAGGTTTACTATTTTGCAGCCTCTGTCTGTCGCATCCTCAGATAGCCACCCAGTGGAGCTCTCCAGGGTGGTTCGGAGGCTGCTGACCTCAGGGGCAGCCCCCCCCCCCCGTGCAGCCCTCCGGGGCTGGCTGCCTGTGGTAATTTCTCCTCACATGCTCTGAAGCAATTTAGAGGTGTCCAATACCCCACATAGCCACATTTTGTGGGATCCGTTTCAGTTAATGCAGCCTGAAGACCAGCTGCTGTATTCACTGTATTTTATTGTTATAATTTACTACTACTACTACTACGACAACTACTACTACTACTACTACTTTGGTAGTTCTTTGGAAAGGGGTACATACATAATAAATATATAAATATGACAAAGCAAATTATCTGGGGGGAAAAACCCTGTACATCTAATGACATCAATGACAATTTCCCCAATATACTTTAGCTTCAAAGCATACTCACCACAGATATCAGCAAAGCAGACAAATCACAGCCCGTATGCCCGTAAGCTCTGGGCGTGAAATCTCAAAAATGTTGACCCTGTTTTCGCCGGGCTCAGTGCAAGACGCAGACCGTGACACATCACCACACCCCAGCGGGGGGAGAGGGGCTGCGGCTGATGCCCGGCGGGGCCCTCACAGGCAGGAGGGAGGTGGGCAAGCAGGGGGGCTCTGCGGCCACTTCAGCCAATGAATTTCAGTTCCATATAAGTGCTCCCAGGACTGCTCCCTTTGTGGTATGCATAAAATGTGCCATGTCCTTTTGTCTCTCAAGCATGTTTCCGTGTGTGTGTGTGCGCGCCCCTACCCTCCAGAGGGTATGAAGACAAACATATAATCGGATGCATCATTTTGTGCACACTTTACTACCTGCTGCAGAATCCTGACTTTCTGGAGCAGCTTGTCAGCGGGTCTCGGTTTCCCTCTTCTGTGGCATCTTTGCCTCAGTTGGACTCATTGGTGCCTTTGCACCTCTGTGAAGACCAGCCTCTCTCGCAGGTGGGGCATCACCTTGATGGCAGTGGAGATTTTGAGAGATCTTTTTTTTAAAGTGCCGTCCGTCCAAAGAGCATTCTACCTCCTCTGCCATGGCAGAAACACAATTTTGCCGAGTCTCTAAGTTATTCAGCTGTGACTTGGAGGCAGTGACCTTCCAAAGTTCCTTCTCGGGCTTCTGTTTTAAGACGCTCTTGTCAGAGGCACCAGACAAATGTCACACACGGTTGCCCGCAATTCCAAGGAGGATGGGTGAGTGGTGCTTGAAATGAGTACCATATGCTGGCTCTTGATGTCCTTGCTCGAGTGGGGGCAGGAGAATCATACTTCATCATTAGTATTTGCTAATTATTTGAGAATTGTTTGAGAAGTCAACAGGGTAGGGCTGTGAACAGGATTTTTTTTTTTTTTTAACTGAACTCAGCTTGCTAAGAACATCAGAGAATAGGATGATCCTAGATGCAATATACAGCCATCAGACTGGTATCCATTGATAGCCTCCTCCTCCTCCATGAATTACTCTGATCCCCTTTTAAAGCCATCCAAGTTGGTGGCCATCACTACACCTTCTGGTAGAAAATTCCATAATTTAACCATGTGTTGTGTGAAGAAGGAATCCCTTTTATCTCCCACCAATCTGCTTCATGGGGGGACCCCGTGTTCTAGACTAGTATTATGAGAGAAGGAGAAATATGTCTTCCTGTCCGCTTTCTCCACGCCATGCGTAAGTTCTGTACACCTCTGTCATGTCTCCCCTCACTTGCCTTTTTTCTAAGCTAAACAGTCCTGATCATGGTAACCTTTCCTCATAGTGGAGTTGCCTGTGTACTCCACTTGCTGCAGAATGCTGAACTAGATGGACCCTTGCTCTGCTCCGGTATAGCTCTTCTTATGTTCCAGTTCCTTGATTATTTTGGTTGCCTTTTCCTGCTTGTTTTCCAGCGCTACAATGTCTTTTTCTGAGGTACAATGTCTTTTTCTGCCCATCGGGAAGCCCCCCCCCTCTCTCACACGCCACTTATTGTGCATTGACTCCAGTATCAAGTGATGACTTGCATATGTGTATCAGTCATCATCACAGTATCATTTGGATCGTTGTTATTGCTTCAGAATATGTTTTTATGTATGTTTGTTCGAAGTAGCTTGCGAGGTGAAACATAAAGCACCACGTAAATACCTGCAGCCACCACAGACAGAGCTGCCACATCCCCTGGGCTGTCTCGGCACACGATGCCTTTCAAAGGAAGCATTCCTCGCCTCTTGTGGAGAGCCGTCACCCACCACCGCATGTCAAGTCATTGAATGATGTCCACGTGGAGCATCCCTTGGTTTTGTTCTCTCCCTTCCGAGGCTCTTTCTGCAACTGGATCGTTTGACAGCCAGGGAGAGATTAGTATCTTCAGGGAGAAAGGGGTTTTGTCTTGTTTCTGTCTGTGTTCCTGTTAAGAACTCTGTCACGTCTCTGATAAAAAGTTTTCACAAGTGCTCGTGGAAATGTTTAGATTGAGGTGCCTTGAAAATTGATGACAGTTTCCTTCCCTTTGCTTGGTTTTTACAAAAAGCTCTGATAGTGTGTTATCACAGCAGAAAGACATCTGCAATTTGGTGCACACCCTGTTTTTATGCTCAGATTTATTATAAGTGGATGCATCAGAGCCCCAAAGCAAACAGCCAGATTATTTCTCATGTGGTAATGAGGGCAAAACGAAACAAACAACCTCTGGATTTCTCTCCAGGAAAATGATAGGGGTGTGATCTGTAATGAGAGCCTTTCTCCTCCGAGAGTTTATAAATGCCATTTTCCATTCTATTTGCAGAGGAGAGTAGAAGGCAATTAACTTCTAGTCGTCCTTGGGTATCTTCCTTGGAAGTTGCTTTCCATTTCCCTTTAAAGTTCAATGTACCAGATTCGGTCTTTCCAGAGGAGAAGCGCACACAGTTAAAGTGGGTTTGAGATCCCCTCAGATGACCTGCTTCTTGCTAGTAGGGATACTCTGATACTCAAGAGTTTTAGGAGGTCTGCATTTTTCAGGGAACCGGCCTAAATCACACTTTCTCGCCTAATATGCAGATCAGTATGCCATCAGTGTCCACCCTTCTCCGAATTCCGTGACATGGTCCCCGTTGAGAAAACATACTAAATGTGCCCCAAAATGCATGTTTTGGCTTGAAATGGATACAAAATTTCATGCTTTCAGGTAAAATGTCTACAAATGGTTCTGTTTTATTAAACAAAACATTCCTGACTAGTGCAAATATTTGTGTGTGTGTGGGTGGGGGGGTTAAATTAAAGAAGCAGATTGCTGCAGAAACAGGATGAATGGACTTGTGAACACATGTGGCGTCTGACACGGACGGACTGGAACATCAGAAGCCTCCTTAGACTGGGTCAGACCCCACCCCACCCCCCACCAGTCCATCTAGTCCAGTATTGCCAACACTGACTGGCAAAAGCAGCCCTCCGGGGTTTCAGGCGGGAGTTTTTCCAGCCCTACCTGGAGACTGAACCGGGCAGGGACCTTCCGCATGCAAGGCGGGGGCCCACCCACGGAGCCACGGCCCCTCCCTAGAAACAGATTGACCCATCTTGCTTTCTAGAACATCTCACATCTTTAGACCAGTAGTAATTGAAGGCCGGGTGTTCTGGTAAAAGGGATCTTTCAAAACACACACACACACATATATAGTACTCTTTGTGTGTGTGTGTGAAGTGCAAGCTGTGGTCGCTTGCATGAAGACGGAGGTGCAGCGCCTCAGGCCAGCCGCCTAGATCCAGCCTGCCCGGGGGCGGCTCTGGCCCTCCAGGGCCCCCAGGCTCCCCTTCCGCCAACCACGGGCCCTTAGTTTGGCGGCTTCCCAAGTCTCGCGCGGCTTCCTTCCCACTCTGAAAGGCCGGGGTGCCTCTGCTGCAGCTGAGCTGCTGGCGGAAACAGGCTGGCACTGGGGGCGTTGGGACCCCGCCCTCTTTTGCCTTTGGCCCCGCCCCCCAGCGGAATTTGGCCCCCAAGAGCTTCCCTGAGACTGGATCTGGCCCCTGGGCTGAAAGAGGCTCGACACCCCTGCATTAAGAGCTACCAGCTGGTGTGGCCCACAAACTTCAAACCTCTCCTCTTTGGTTGATGGGCCGGGGGGGGGGAGGCAGAAATCAGGCCCCCGGGTTTGGCACAGGTGCGTAATCCAGCGAGCCCAAAATGTGCTCAAGTGTCAAGAACCCATCATGCCACACACAGCACGCGTGTCAGGATTGCAGCCCTAATCCCCCCGCCTGCCTCCTCCCGCAAGCTATTTAGCTTAGCTGCGATGATGCCCATGACCCCTTTAAGCAGGAAGGAAACAGACCGAGGGGGTGTGGGGGGTGCGCGCGCATGTGCCTCGTTTTGCTAGCTCTGCCTGCTGCCTCTGAACAGGCCCCCGGGGTAAGTAAGACCCATTGAAGACATTTGTACTCACTTCCAAGTAACTGTGCTGTGTGGAGCACTGTTTGTTTCAACTTAATTCAAGTTAGTTAAATTCTGTAAGATTATTCCAGTTTAAGTGTTTCTTTAAATCTAAATTGTGTGAACAGAACACAAAAAGTGCTTTAAACTGGGGCCTTTCCACAATAACAAACAACAACAAGGCTGTTCAGCCCCTCAGAGTTACTCCTTGTGCTTAAAAA
Source organism: Shinisaurus crocodilurus (assembly GCA_021292165.1). NCBI lineage: Eukaryota > Metazoa > Chordata > Lepidosauria > Squamata > Shinisauridae > Shinisaurus > Shinisaurus crocodilurus. The sequence continues at coordinate 321,013,335 of CM037876.1, read as the reverse complement.
CCAGAGCTGCAGAGGTGTTGGAGCAAAACGCTGAAGGGGCTCAAAAACCCGAATGCGTCTTTTTGTATTTTCCCCCACCGAAAAGCTCCCCTTCCTCTGCATCTCCTTCTTTTCTTCTCCTTCTCCAACTGCCCTGAAAATGCGGGGACCAATCCTGACAATTCTAAAACAAAAAGAAAGCGATTGCTCTGCAAGCACTGCCCCCCCCCATGAAAAACACCAGATATCAACAATTAAGGGTTTAAGTAAGGTAAAAAAATAATAAAAAAATACAAACGCCACTAATAAAATATTATAAAGCACTGGCTACCAGTTGCTTGCCGAGCCGAATTCAAGGTGTTGGTTTTGACCTTTAAAACTCTATACGGCTCCGGTCCAGTCTATCTCAAGGAGCGTCTCCAGCAACACCAAGTGGGCCGCTCAACAAGATCTGCCCTGCCACAGACGGCCTTCTCCTTGTCCCTTCAGCCAGAGCAGCTAGACTGGTGGGGACTAGAAAGAGGGCCTTTTCTGTGGCGGCCCCCGTAGTGTGGAACTCTCTCCCGAGTGACCTCCGCCATGCTCCCTCTCTGCTGAGCTTCCACCGCTCATTAAAAACTTGGCTATTCAGGCGGGAATATGGGGTGGGCTAATGATTTTAAAATTTTATATTGTTTAAATGTATTTTATCCTGTTTTTATCTTGTGTTTTTATCTGTGTACATCGCCCAGGGTGGCCGGTTGCCGGCCAGATGGGCGAATAATAATAATAATAATAATAATAATGATGATGATGATGATGATGATGATGATGATGTAATAATTATAATATACAAGATTTTGTGTGTTTCCTCTGATAACTTTTGTACCTGACCACGCACTCATGTTGCCTGGCCACGCCCTCTTGATCACACCTGCATGTTGCTTAACCATACCTCTGACAAATTCACACGTGTGTCCCTATTTTCATCTGTGACATGTTGGAGGGTGTGTTGTTCCCACAGCAGCTGGCCTCTCTCTGTCTGGGTTCTGCAGTTTTGAGCAGGGCTCTCTCCCGCCCCAAGATTTTGCAGCACTCAGAAAGATCAATATTGGTGCATGGCACTAGCCTGAACACCCAGTGGGTGAGTGCACACACGGTTCTGACCAAGGATAGCAGCCAAGAAGGCGAGAGGGCTTTGAGTTCAAGTGGCAGAGGAACTGTTTTCCGCTCAGACAGAGTGTGACAGAGTTTTATTGTTAGTTATTTTAACTGTGGAAAAGGACCGCAACCATCCTTTGTGCAGGTTCGGGCACTCAGGGGTTAACCGGAGCTGGGTTAGCCCTTGGTACGCGGCACGCGGCTCTCAGGCAGGAACCGTGACCAATTTGAAAGAAAGGAGGGTGAGAGGACCAGTTTTATGAATGGACGCTACTCCACTGTTTATAGGTAAACAGAGTCTAATTGAGTGTATCAAAACAGACACAATAGCAATGCGCCAGGCGCACACCTGCAATTGACATTAGTATAGGAGCGAGCCGCAGTAGCAATACAGACAGCAGTTAATCATAGAATCATAGAAAAGTAGAGTTGGAAGGGGCCCACAAGGCCATCGAGTCCAACCCCCTGCTCAGTGCAGGAATCTAGGTCAAAGCATCCCTGACAGATTATTGTCCAGTTGCACCTTGAATGCCTCCAGACTGGGAGAGCCCACCACCTCCCTAGGTAGTTGGTTCCATTGTCTTATTGCTCTAACAGTCAGGAAATTTTTCCTGATGTTTAGGTGGAATCTAGGTTCCTGTAACTTGAGCCCATTATTCCGTGTCCTGCAAACTGGGATGACCGAGAAGAGATCTTTGCCCTCCTCTGTGTGACATCCCTTCAAATACTGGAAGAGTGCGATCATATCTCCCCTCAGTCTCCTCTTCTGAAGGCTAAACATGCCCAGTTCTTTCAGTCTCTCCTCATAGGGCCTTGTTTCCATTCCCTTTATCATCCTTGTTGCCCTCCTCTGAACCCTCTCCAGTTTGTCTATGTCCTTCTTAAAGTGTGGTGCCCAGAACTGGACGCAGTACTCAAGATGAGGCCTAACCAGTGCCGAGTAAAGGGGAATTATCACTTCCCGCGATTTGGAAGCTATACTTCTATTAATGCAGCCCAAAATAGCATTTGCCTTCTTTGCAGCCACGTCGCATTGCTGGCTCATATTCAGTTTGTGATCTACCACAATTCCAAGATCCTTCTCACTTGTGGTATTGTTGAGCCAAGTGTCCCCCATTCTGTAACTCTGCATTTGGTTTCCTCTCCCTAGGTGCAGCACTTGGCATTTATCCCTATTAAATTTCATTCTGTTGTTTTCGGCCCAGCGCTCCAGCCTATCGAGATCTCTTTGAATTTTGTTTCTGTCTTCCAGGATATTAGCTGTTCCACCCAACTTTGTGTCATCTGCAAATTTGATAAGCATTCCCTGTACCTCCTGATCCAAGTCATTAATAAAAATGTTGAAGAGCACTGGGCCCAGGACCGAGCCCTGTTGTACCCCGCTCATTACCTCTCCCCAGTTTGAGAAGGAACCATTGATAAGCACCCTTTGAGTCCGATTCTGTAGCCAATTGTGGATCCACCTGATAGTTGTTCCATCTAGCCCACTTTTAGCTACTTTGCTAATCAGGATATCATGAGGCAGTTTGTCGAAAGCTTTGCTCAAGTCCAGATATATGATGTCCACCGCATTCCCACAGTCCACAAGGGAGGTTACCCGATCAAAAAATGAGATCAGATTAGTCTGACAGGATTTGTTCTTGACAAATCCATGCTGGCTTCTACTAATCACTGCATTGTTTTCAAGGTGCTTGCAGACTGACTTCTTTATAATCTGCTCCAAAATCTTCCCGGGGATTGATGTCAGACTGTAGTTCCCAGGTTCCTCCTTCTTGCCCTTTTTGAAGATGGGAACAACATTTGCCCTCCTCCAGTCGTCTGGCACTTCACCTGTCCTCCATGATTTCTCAAAGATAATAGACAGTGGTTCTGAGAGTTCTTCTGCCAGTTCCTTTATTACTCTAGGATGCAGCTCATCAGGCCCTGGAGATTTAAACTCGTTCAGAGCAATCAGGTGCTCCTTGACCATTTGCCTATCAATCTCAAGCTGCAATCCTGCCCATTCAGTCAGCACTTCAGGTTTGCCAGGGGGGTCATAGATCCTCTTTTGGGAGAAGACCGAACCGAAGTAGGAATTGAACACTTCTGCCTTTTCTTTGTCTTCTGTTATAAGTTGGCCATCCTCATTGCGTAGTTGAACCACCATTTCTTTCCTCTGTCTTTTACTGTGCATGTGTCTGAGGAATGCTTTCTTGTTGCTTTTAGCATCCCTAGCTAACCTTAGCTCATTCTCAGCTTTAGCCTTCCTGACACTATTCCTGCAGTTCTGTGCTACCTGCCTGTACTCTTCCCCTGTAGCCTGTCCTTCCTTCCACTTCCTATACATGTCCTTTTTTGTTTTCAGGTCATCTTTGAGTTTATTGTGAAGCCACATTGGCTTTTTCTGTTGCCCTCTGCCTTTTTTCCTTGTGGGAATTGTTTGCAATTGTGCCTTTAAAATTTCCTTTTTTAAAAACTCCCACCCCTCCTGGGCTCCTTTTCTCATGGGAGTTGCTTGCCATGGGATCTTACTAATCATTGTTCTGAGTTTGTACTGACCAGGTTGTGGCTTCCCTGCATTTCTAGGGGATTCCGTGTTAATTCTGTGTTAATTCTGTGTTAATTTGTGCCTGTTAACCCCTAAGTGGTGCTGACCCCGCGCAATGGACCAGGGTCGGTCTGCCACAGAAAAGTTGTACTATTTTCTATACAGTCATGCCTTGGATTGAGAGCATAATTCGTTCCAGAAACATGCTTGTTGTAATCCCAAACACTCTTATATCAAAACGAAATCCCCCTAAAAAAATTTGTACAGAGATTTTTAATTTAAGCCGTAGTGCAGTACTTGTATTGCAAGTCGTCGCTTGTATATCAAGTCAAAAAAATTAAATAAATATTTAAAAATGTGCTTTTCTTGCAAAACGCTCTCAAACCAAGTCACTTGCAATCCAAGGCATTCCTGTCTTCTCCTTGATTATATTGAAAACGTGGTTAACTCAACAGTGTACTTTCTGATGACGTATTATGATTGTTAAGTTTCGCTTTCCTGTAACTGTAACTTTCTTTCTTTGAGAGGATTGCTTTCTGTATGCATCTTCATGTCTTCTCTCTGATGCTCTGAATGCTAGGGTGGGCTTTGTCCACTGGACTATGCTATGCAATGTAGACTGTAACTTAGGATATAGAATAAACAGGTAAAGAAAAACCCTGTGGTGTATTCTATGGCAAATTCCTAATTACAGCTAAGCTGGAGCAAGTGGCAAGCTGGAGACAGAGGCTGTAACCCGATACGCTTGGAATGGGCTGCGTGCAGGAGAGACAGTGAATCTCTGTGTGAAGCTACATGGGCCAGTTTACACACATGAGACAGATGCTGTATTTTCCAACTCACGCTCTGCTGGATCCACGTAGGCAGACGGGCCTACAGGGTGGATTATGAGCCACAAATGGCTAGTGGTTTTATCACACATCTTCAAGAGACACAGTCTGAGCCGACCGGTTGTACATGAGCACATCTGCATAGCCACATCTACATACTTTCAATGGGGGCAATCACAACAACTACCCTCGAGGTAGGGCTGGAACACCCAAACGTGAGAAGCAGTCTCAAAGAGCTGCCAAGTACAGAGGCGCCATCACCCCGCAGGGCACAGTTGGTCACCTGATCGTCAGGGGCGGGATAGGGGGCCGAGGGAGGGTAGAAAACCAAGTACCCAGGGACTAGGAGGTGGTTGTTGGGAACACGGTGCAGGCTTGCATGGATCCGGTCCTTGACTCTGGTCAGGACCCAGCATACTCCAACCCCAGACACGCCGCCCAGAGACCGGCTACTCAGACCGCTGCAGTAGATCAGTGAGTCAGATTCTCTGATGTAAGGTTACTTCTCTGAGTCAAGCTAAGCCTACCTTGTAAGCGAATTGAAAACTCTGTTATCTTTATTGACTCCTATGTTTATGCTGTGAATTCCTGTAGTCTATTAGTTCTGCTCCATTAAACTCTTTGAAACTGACAGTTACTGACCAGGTTGTGGCTTCCCTGCATTTCTAGGGGATTCCGTGTTAATTTCACTCGCAGCTTTGATTAAAGTCTTTGCCAGCGGTGCCTGTTAACCCCTACGGTGCCGAACCCGTGCAACGGACCAGGGTCGGTCCGCCACAGAAAAGTTGTACTATTTTCTATACAGTCATGCCTTGGATTGAGAGCATAATTCGTTCCAGAAACATGCTTGTAATCCCAAACACTCTTATATCAAAATGAAATTCCCCCAAAAAAATTTGTACAGAGATTTTTAATTTAAGCCGTAGTGCACTACTTGTATTGCAAGTCGTCGCTTGTATATCAAGTCAAAAAAATTAAATAAATATTTAAAAATTTGCTTGTCTTGCAAAACGCTCTCAAACCAAGTCACTTGCAATCCAAGGCATTCCTGTCTTCTCCTTGATTATATTGAAAACGTGGTTAACTCAACAGTGGACCTGGTGCCTAAAAGAAAGTTGGCTCTGCCCTTGGAGGGAAGGGCTCCCCACCTGAAGACGGCTCCCCTGTGCTTTCCCCCTGGGTCAGGCGGTGGGTCTTTCCGTTGGAGGCCCGGTCTCCCCATAGTGGGGCTGGGTTTCTGGAGGGGCTACCACCAGTCAGGACCTACTACGGGCTTCCCCGCAGCAGTGGCATTTCTGCTGTTTTTCCTCGGAGGCCCGGTCAACCCCCAGCAGCGCCAGCAGTGTCACTCCAGACCCCATTGCCGGAGCCCGCTCAAGGTATGGAGTGTGGGGGCGGCTCCTTCAAGCCTCCCCCTCCCCTGCCACGGGAGAACTGAGGAGCCGCAGAGCCCCTTTCAACTGCTGGCCATGGTACTCCTCCTTCCCAAGTCCAGACCGATGCATGCACAGAAACCCGCCCGCCCGCACTGGGGCAGCTCGAGAGGAACGCCGGCCCCCGGAGGGAGAGCGGTGGGGCAAGAAGAAGCGAGGCGCCGGGCCTCCGGGGACAGCCGCCGGCAGTCTGGGGAGACGCGACACCCGCACTTCCCGCTGCGGAGCCGCTCCAGGGCGTCTGTGGGGCCGCCGGGAAGAGCGCCCAGGAGGGCCGCGGGACGGGAAGCCCTCGCTCCCTCTTGCTCCAGCCACAGCTGCCGGCAGGCTGCGGTTCCAGCCGAGCAGGGCCGCCAGGCCGATGTGCCAACGGCCGGACAGGGGCGAGCTGGGTTTTCCCGCCGAGGGGAGCGGCGGAATAACCCTGCCCCCTGAGCGAGGAGGATGGCCGGGGTCAACCCCTACTCCTGAGACAGTAGGGGGGCCAGCATAGGCAGCCGCAGCAGCTTGCTTCCTTTCCGCTCAACCTGGCCTCCCAGGAAGGGCAGGGAGCAGAGAACACGGCCATCCGTCCCCTTACTGGGGACACCCCCCAGGGGTGAGATTCAGGTGTCCCCACGGACAGGCCGGGCTTGAGTCTGGGCGGCAAAGGGGGGAGCGAGCGAGCGGGCAGGCCTTGAGCGCACCTGCCCCCACACCCTTTGCTGGGACGCAACCTCCGTGCTCAACCTGTCCATAATCACCACCATGGCACAAACCCGGGCGAACACCCCTCCGTGACAGGGCAGAGAACGTCCGGCGCGCGCGGGTGGAGGCAGCTCGGATGGAAGCCCTGCCCAGCCCTCTGGAGCCCATCTTGCGGAAGCTCCGGAGCCTTCAGCCCTTCCAGAGCTTGGTTCGAGACGGCTCTCCAGCCCTTCCGGACTACGGCTCCCCAGCAGCACCTCTCAAGGGCACCCGGTCGGGGCAGGCGGAACGGATTGTTTTACACCACATTCTGTCTGTGAAATGCCCAGCCTTTTCACCAACAGGGCCCCCTTCCCTCTACGTCCCACCCAGCCAGGCTGTTGTGGCTACTGCTGCGGCTGTGGCTGCATCCTGGCCCCGAGCAGGCAGGCGAGTTCCGGGTGGGTCTGGGTGGGGAAGGGGAGGGCGGAGGGGGGACGGCAGGCAGGCAGGCAGGCAGGCAGAGAGGGGAGGGAGAGCCCCCTGTGCCGCGCGCTTCCTCCTGGGTCAGTGGGCGTCTGGCTGCAGCCTTCGCACTCCATCTGGAGGATCTCTCGAAGTCGCCTGCTTGGACTGGCCCCTTCACACAGTTTTATGCCTCCCCTCTGCAAGGGTGGTGGTGGTGTAAGTTTCTCCGGACAACCAAGGCTGCGATCCTCTGCACGCTTACTCTCGAGTAGCTCCCTCTGAACTCTCTGGGGGCCACTTTGCCATCCAGAGAGCCCCCCCCCCGCCCCGTAGCACCAGGAGGTCCAGGATCTAAAGCTACCTGCCTGCCTCATTGCAGCAGGGGCTCTAGTCCTCATGGGGACTTTGCTCCCCCCCCCCCCGCCTCCGAAGAATCTCCATATAGAAAAATGAGAGTCTTGACTAACTGACTCATCAGTTCATCTTCAGTCTGCACTTCAGGTTTGCCAGGGGGGTCGTAGACCCTCTTTTGGGAGAAGACCGAGCCGAAGTAGGAATTGAACACTTCTGCCTTTTCCTTGTCTTCTGTTATCAATTTGCCATCCTCATTGCGTAGCTGAACCACCATTTCTTTCCTCTGTCTTTTACTATGCATGTATCTGAAGAAAGCTTTCTTGTTGTGTTTAGCATCCCTCACTAACCTTACCTCATTCTCGGCTTTAGCCTTCCTGACACTATTCCTGCAGTTAAAGGCAGCCGCCGGCGGGATCACATCACGCCAGTGATGAAGGATTTGCACTGGCTACCAGTTGCTTGCTGAGCCGAATTCAAGGTGTTGGTTTTGACCTTTAAAACCCTATACGGCTCTGGTCCAGTTTATCTCAAGGAGCGTCTCCAGCAACACCAAGTGGGCCGCTCAACAAGATCTGCCACGGATGGCCTTCTCCTTGTCCCTTCAGCCAGAGCAGCTAGACTGGTGGGGACGAGGAAGAGGGCCTTTTCTGTGGCGGCCCCCGTACTGTGGAACTCTCTCCCGAGTGACCTCCGCCATGCCCCCTCTCTGATGAGCTTCCGTCGCTCATTAAAAACCTGGTTGTTCAGGCGGGAATATGGGGTGGGTTAAGATTTTAAAATTTTTATATTGTTTTAATGTATTTTATTGTGTATTTTGTTGTGTGTACATCGCCCAGGGTGGCCGGTTGCCGGCCAGATGGGCGATAAATAAATATTAATAATAAATAATAAATAAATAAATTCTGTGCTACTTGCCTGTACTCTTCCCTTGTAGCCTGTCCTTCCTTCCACTTCCTATACGTGTCCTTTTTTGTTTTCAGGTCATCTTTGAGTTTATTGTGAACTTCTCCCTCCCTTCTGTGGTTCTGTTCTCTGTGTCAGCCGCTCTCGTCTCCTCGGGCTTCCCTCCCTGCCTTCTGTAGTCCTTCTAGGGGCTCTGTGCTGATGAAGTGCTGGGCCGCTCACCTGTGGCCAGGCACATCTGCTGCTAGTGATAGATGAATCTGTCATTTTTGGGTTCTTTCAGTTTCTCATTTTTCCTATCTCATGTTTAGTTCATCTCAGGCTTTCAGAATTTTTGCAAAATGTTCACATGAAAATTTGAATGGATTTTTCTGCACATTTCTCCTAATACTGCAATTTTGCCTAATACTGTACAGTAATACCTTGTATTGCAAGTAACTTGGTCTGAGAGCATTTTGCAAGACAAGCACATTTTTAAAATAAATTTTGACTTGATAAACAAGCAACGTCTTGCAATACAAGTAGGGATGTAACCGCTCGCCTCGAGCAGGCGTAGCGGGCCGAAATCGGCCCCGCTCATGCCCGTCAGAGACTCTCTTTGATGTAAGAGTGTTTTGGATTACAAGCACGGTTCCGGAACAAATTATGCTTGCAATCCAAGGTATTACTGTATACACTTTTTGTGTGTGCAAGCAATGGCTCCTAACAGAATGCCTTTTCACTTTTATTTTCACTCATATATACATTTTGTACACATTTTTAAATAGGTTCAGCACCCCTGTCATCTGGGTTTCTTCTGTGCCCAAACCCAAGAGTGCTCCCTGGTCCCGGCGGAGCCACAGCCCTCCCCCGCGCCCCCCGCCCCCACCAGAACCATTACGGGCCACTCTGCAAAGTGTCTTTTTGGAAATGCGTAGCTGGCATGCGTCTTGCTGGGATTAGCAATCCCTTCTCTTCTCTTAGGGCCCAACCACTACTTGAAGACAAGTTAATTCTGCCTGCAATTCGCAGGAGTCCTGGAACTTAATTATGGCTCTAATATGCTCACTAATGAATGTGAGCATAATTATGTCATGGAGTGATTTCAGGGGTATTTCGTGCTAATGTTAATCACTTCCATTTAATGTGTACCCTGGTTAATGAAAACACGATTGACTCCGGGCAGATGGCTCGGCTGCTCGGACAGCACAGAAAGCAGCAAGCAGCAGCCCGCTCTTTTGGAGTTCAGCGATGGGGCCCGGCAGGGCCGGTGCTACCATTAGGCCAACTAGGCGGCTGCCTAGGGCGCCGGGCTAAAGGGGGTGCCAGGAGCATAGGGCTGGAGGGAGGGAGGGCTCAAGTGGGAAGGGGGGGCACTAAATATCTGATCTTGCCTAGGGCACCAAACTGCCTTGCACCAGCCCTGGGGCCCGGTCAGAAGTGAGTTTGGAACCTATTTTCTGTGCGTGGCCCCCGGTGGGTGGGTGGGTGGCTCCTCCTGCATATGCAACAGCTGCAAGGCACCCCAGCAGCCTCATGCCTGTGTCATGTGGGTTTCTGTAGCAAACAGCACGTGTGAAGGAAGGCATGCCGTGGGGGAGAAGCGGCAGCCCTTCCCTGAACCAGCACTGGAAGGGAACTTTGAAGGGAACTTTCAAATGACACATTCATAGTAAAAAAAAGAAATCAAGCCAAGAAGAAGTTGCACTTTGCAACTGATGGTCCTCCAGCAGCCACCAGCACTCCTGAGGACACAAGAGAGGAAGGAGAGTCGAGCAAGTGGAACCCAAGTTGGGCCTAGTTACAAACCGCAGGATTTTGCCAGAGAAACCGCAAAAGCCCAGAGATAAAGCAAATATATTTTTCTCAACATGAAATGGGAGAAGTAAATAAACCCAAACTTTTGGGCATTTTGTTTTTAATTACTGCATTGGTTTTGATGAAAATGTTATGTTTGCTATTGTAAGTTGCCTTGAGGGCCTTTGGAATGCAATCAATTCATTAATCAGTTTCTGCCACTGATGTAACTTGGCTCTTGCCAATAATGGCATTTTCAAATTAATGACTCCACTCGGTGGGATGCCGCCATTCCCTCCCCCTCTCCAGGAGACAGTCTCCAATTGGGCTTCAGCTTCATGCTCCTGGTTCTGAGCTTCCAGAGGCACCTGGTGTTGGATCACCGGCCCGGCTCTAAACCTTGCGTTCTTGAGGCTGCACTCCTGTTCACACTTACCTGGGAGTAAACACCACTGAACTCAGTGGAACTTACTTGTGAGTGGCCATGCGTAGGACTGTGCTGTAAAAGAGCTGGAGGGAAGGGGGCTCCAATCTGCTCCTCAACCTCTCAGAAATGCTACACACCTCCAGCTTAATCAAAATGCGGCTTCATGGCTGAAGAAGCCCCATCTGTCACTACCAACTAGGGATGCGTCAATCTGTCCACTCCACTCTCTCTCTCATTTTTTTCCAATCTTAAGTTTTGTTTGTCTTGAAGTTTGAGGATTTGTGCAGTCTTAAGTTGGTAGTTCTCGGGGACGAGGCTTCGGACCCTCGGCTGCTCACTTGTGGGGTGCTGCAGGGTTCCATCCTCTCCCCAATGTTATTCAACATCTACCTCAAGCTGCTGGGAGCTATCATCAGGAGGTTTGGGGTGCAGTGTCATCAGTATGCGGATGACACGCAGCTCTACCTCTGTTTTAAGTCCTCACCGAGGTTGGCCGTTGAGACCCTGTCCAAGTGCCTGGAGTCAGTGGCTGGCTGGATGGGAAGGAACATGCTGAAACTGAACCCCGACAAGACCGAGGTGCTTCTGGTGGGGGACAAGGGGAGGTTAGGGGATGTTGACCTGGTGCTGAATGGGGTACATCTACCCCTGAAGGACCAGGTCCGCAGCTTGGGGGTCATCCTAGACTCCCAGCTGTCCATGGAGGCTCAGGTGGCAGCTGTGAGCCGGGCGGCGCTGTATCAACTCCATCTGATACGGCAGCTGCGCCCCTACCTTCCTAATCACCTGCTCCCATCAGTGGTTCATGCCTTGGTGGTCTCCTCTCGCCTAGACTACTGTAATGCGCTCTACGTGGGGTTACCCTTGAAGACGGTCCGGAAGCTTCAGCTGGTACAGAACGCGGCGGCTCGCCTGATTAAGGGCAGCCGCCGGCGTGATCACATCACGCCAGTGCTTAATAAGTTGCACTGGCTACCATTTGCTTGCCAAGCCGAATTCAAGGTGTTGGTTTTGACCTTTAAAACCCTACACGGCTCCGGCCCAGTTTATCTCAAGGAGCGCCTCCAGCAACATCAAGTAGGCCACTCAACAAGGTCTTCCACGGACGGCCTTCTCCTTATCCCATCAGCCAGAGCAGCCAGGCTGGTGGGGACTAGGAAGAGGGCCTTCTCTGTGGCAGCCCCCACATTATGGAACTCCCTCCCTAGTGACCTTCGCCATGCCCCCTCTGTGATGAGCTTCTGCCGTGCATTAAAAACATGGCTGTTCAGGCGGGAATATGGGGTGGGTTAGGTTTTTAAAAGAATTTTTTATATTGTTTTAATTATTATATTTTATTGTATTGTTTTATTGTATTTTAATTGTACATCGCCCAGGGTGGCCGGGTGACCGGCCAGATGGACGATTAATAAATATAATAAATAAATAAATAAATAAATAAAGTTCATTTTGTCCCAAACTTTGAGTATTTCAGATGAAAAATCATAAGCATTTTTGGGCACATTTCTCTTCATACATGCATTTTGCTTCATACACATACTTTTGCAAGCATTTTTCCTAATATAATGCATTTTTAATGTTATTTCCCCATATATAAGTATTCTGTATACATTTTTTAAATTGGAGAACTTCATTGCAAAATGCAGAGAAGCGTGAATTTCAGTGGATACCTGAGTTTTAGTTCACATAGCAGTTCAAAAGAGCAACATTAGGTAAGTTCACATTTAAATGTGAACTGAAAAATAAATCTCCCCCATCCCTACGAGTGGCCTCATCCTGACCCAGACATCATCATTCTGTTGGGGTGCTGAGAATCCACTGATAAGGTGTGTCAGCATTAGGAATGTAAAATTGTTTAATTGCTTTTGCTTCCCTGATGGGACTCAGAAACTGTAATTCCATGGAATTCTTTAATATTCTGCCTCAGTTAAAAGTACATAAGAGGAGCCCTGATGCTGCTGGATCATGACAGACGGAGGATGCTGAGGAGCAATCGTGTCGACCACCCAGCCAAGCCACTTCCCCATTCCGGGGGTCAACCAGGGCTTCAGCAGAATTGCCTGCCCCAGCTGCCAGGAAAATTCCCAAGAGTCATCAGAAAAGCATCCAGATCCATCATTCCGCTGGAGCAGACCATCTTAATCAGCTGCCCAGCCCTGCAGAGGCTGCGAGTCCCAGGAAGTCTAAACCCTGCCAGGTCCGCGACATCTGTAGAAAGCCCCTCCAGTCCACCCCCAGATCACCGTCATCCCAGCCTAAGCAAGAGACAAGATCTCAAGTGTACCCTGCCGAATGAGTCAGGGGAGATACTAACCGGCACAGACCCATAGTTGCCATGGGATTATTATGGTGAGCACATGAAAAGATAACTTTTCTAATTTATTGTTGTAGAAATAATGACTAGATAAGCTTTATAAATAAATAAGACTTGAATGACATCCCTCAGCTTACTGTACCCACAGTGTCATCAGACCTATCCGGTCATTATTTACACAAGAGTAAATTAGAAATGTTATCTCCTGGTGTGCACACCATAATGATTCAGGGTTTCCCCCCCTTTCCTGCACCTAAGGTTAGAACTAATAATCAGAGGCATGCATGCAGACAGCCATTTTGCCAAGTGGGAACATGCTGCGGTCTTGCTTGGTAAGCCAATATTTGTAATGTCCTTCCAAGTGGTGAGGAAGTGGCAACATTAAACTACGGAATTCGCTACCACAAGTTGTAGTAATTGCAACCAACTTGAATGGCTTTAAAAGGGGATTTGACAAATTCATGGAGGGTCAGGCTACCAGTAGCTACTAGTCCCGATGGCTCTGTGTTACCTCCAGTATCAGAGGCAGCATGCCTATGTACACTAGTTGCTGGGGAACATGGGTGGGAGGGTGCTCTTGCACTCATGTCCTACATGCGGGCTTACACAGGTGGCTGGTTGGCCAGTGTGTGAACAGTGTCAGGATCCACTCAGCTGGGAAGTGCTGCAGCTCCATCTGGTGGCCACTTTTCAGAAAGCAGCCTGCGCTCCGCCACCGCATTTGCAGGGTTCAGCCCCAGACCTCCAGGTGCTCCCAGGCTCGCTAATGCAGACCAGCTGGGAGCTGCGGGCAGCCCTACGTAAGGGCTTCCTCTTCCCTCAAGCCTTCGCCACAGCAACATGAGTCATCAATCATGGTGTCTGCAGCTGGTTCCTGACTCTAGTGACCAACTCTGATCCTTGCCCCGCCTGTGTTCAACCTGAATCTGACCCTGACCTGTGCTTCTTGCCTCTGGCCCGACCTTGCCTGGTATGTGTCTGGCCCCTGCTCATTCCCGGACTTCACTCATAACATTTTACTGCACATCTCCAAAATCTGGAAAAGGAGGAGGCTGGTACAAGAGGGGCAGCTCTGCTTGCCACATGGAAGGACATTACAAACGGAAGCAGGAGACGAGGGGAAAGCATTTCCGGAGTGTTGTGGCTGGTTTGCTGTTCGGAGCTCCCCAAATCGGAACTCAAATAGGCACCATGACAGGAGACCTTATGCATTTACGCAGCTGTAGCGCCCTGCCATTACGTCCCACCCAGTGTCGTCATGTGTGGGGCAGCTGGCCCAGCTGTCATGCGCTGGTGCTGGACATCAAGCCACAGCTGAAGAAGAAGCACCAGTGAGCCACTGTCCGGCAGGGTCACGGCCCGGTGGCAGAGTGCCCGCTGCGCACGCAGGGGCCACTGGGTGCCACCCTTGGCTTCTTCAGTTGGGAGGATCAGGTAGCCGCCGGTGAGGGGAAAGCCCTCCTCCACCTGAAACCCTGGAGGGAGAGCCGCTGCTGCCAGCCGGAGTGGGCCAGAGTGGGCCAGATGGACCAATGGCCCGGCTCAGTCTACAGCAGCCTCCGTGCATTCAGACATGGGCCCTGTTTAAAGCCCAGCATGTCCCTGCAGAGAGGCAGGAAGCTGCTCAAGGCCTGTTCCTGGGAAGACACGTGGGCGGGTGTGCACTTGCGCACCAGTCCTGCCTGTGGGCTGCCCACCAGGTCCGGGGTTTCTGGCTGGCCTCTGTGAGAACAGAATGGTGGATCAGAGAGGCCCCTGTGCTCTGACCCAGCTTCGGGGCTTTTCTTGTGCTCTTTGGAAAGGGCCAGTGGGAAGTGGCCGTATACCAGATCAGACCACGGGTCTGTTGGGTTTTGCATAGGCAGAACGAGATTACCACCTGACATCGAGATTATCACCTGACCTGGTGGGTGTCACTTGAGTTCAAGTATACAAGGTCTCTGGTCATGAGACATAGTCTCGAGGTGATGTGACTCAGCAACCTTGGACAGGTTTGAAGCAGTCAACATGTTGATGAATAGGTTATACAACTGGGTGAGTAATATCCTATTTATAGGTGGTATAAAGCTAACACATTTGCTGATAGCTTCACTTGCTCTTCTTCACTCTCTCTTCCACTTGCTGTCTTGCTCGTCTCGACTCGACATGTCTCTTGGACTTCACTTCATCTAGCCTTACCACTGGGGTATTGAATTTGTATCTGCAATGATGTAGTGAGTAGAGATGCATTGCTTGCCTTAATCCCATGTAATTGGGTCTTACAAATAAACTCTTTAATCTTTATTAACTGCTGTTATCTCCTCCTTCCGCCTGCGTGACTGGGACTGAGGGTCACTGGCTAGGGAAGCTTTTGAACCCGGGTCAGTCCAGCTCTCACAGGGTCCACCTAGCAAGGACACTGCAGGGAAACGTGCTCTT
Source organism: Shinisaurus crocodilurus (assembly GCA_021292165.1). Classification (NCBI taxonomy): domain Eukaryota; kingdom Metazoa; phylum Chordata; class Lepidosauria; order Squamata; family Shinisauridae; genus Shinisaurus; species Shinisaurus crocodilurus. The sequence goes on along the minus strand of CM037876.1, from coordinate 320,998,100 downwards.
GGTGCAGGGATGGAGACAAATTAGTCGAATTCAGTTTCTCCCCATTTCTCATCTTTCCAATCTTAACTTCGGTTCATTCCAAACTTTGACAATTTTTCCAAACATTAGTTCGGTGGGCCGTGACTTTGAGGGGTTTTTTGGTGTGTTTTTAAAAAACTTTATTCATGTGCATTTTTGTGAGCATTTCTACTAATGTTTGTACACAAATTTTCCTAATACACATTTTGGGCAAGCAATTCCCCTAATACTGTATATTGAATCACCCAAAGAGTTTCAGCTATTGGGCAGTATAGAAATGTAATAAAGAAAATGAATAAATAATTGCATTTTTGAATGGTATTTGCACACACACACACACACACACACACACTTTGTATGCATTCCTTGATTGAAGAAGTCTACTGCAAAATTCAGAGATGTGCACATTTGGAAGAATAACTGAGTTTCAGTTCATGCTTTGTTTCAAACATGTGAAATTAGGTAAGGTTGCATTAAAATGGGAACCAAATCTTCCCCGGTCCTAGCTCTGAGGAAAGTCACTTTCAAAGAAGGAAAAAGTTTGGTCAGGAGAAGGGGCTAAGAATATGAGCCAGGCAAAAACAACTCCTCAGTTTCCCAGCAGCAGGAGCTGGGCTAACAGGAAGCAGCAGAATTGGCTATCTCCAGGCAAAAATGTGCGTCTGCCTTTTTGTCTCTTTGTCATGTCCTATTTTGTGCTTGCAAACTGCTCCTGCAGCCAGAAATATGACATTTCTCTTCATGCTGGATCTGACTCAAGGCAAGATCGCACTGCTGGAAGGGAATATTGAATAGGGAAGTTTTTCAGTGTTCAATACAAACAGCGACTATCATTAAAATAGAAGCTCTTGGGTTGCTGAACATTGTGGAAATCTTGATATAGCGACGCGTGCTACTGCCTCCCCGCCAGATACTGTAGTAAAGTCCAAGCCACAGAGAAAAACACTTAACTGAGAAAAAAATGTCATTTAATCCAAAATTATTGATCGTGAAGCCATTCTAGCTCACAAACACTGAGCCAAGGAGCAGAATCTAACATGAATTTAAGTTGGTGGCAGTGCTGAGCTCATGAGCAGAGACAAATGGGTGGAAATTCTGACGGATTTTGTGCTAGGTACAAAATGCACACACGGGGAGCCCCGCCCCGCCCCGCCCGACTGCCCTCTTGTGCACGATTGCACGCCTGAGCCTTTACAGCGGTCCTAACATTTCACTTTTTCCTTCTCTGGTTCAGCCCGATGCTGGAAGTGATCTAACGTCTGGGCACTGCCTCTCCTGCTTGAGCAGAGAAAGCTGATACGGGCCTAACCTCCAGCCACTTAGCTAAGGGAAACCTGCCCTGGAACCTTCATACCTTGGCACAGGTGCATGCTGTCTACTGATGAACCAGGTGAGTCAGTCTGTCAGTCAGTCAGGCGATCACTCGTGACCGAGTAAGATTGTCTTCCAGGATAATTTTTTTTTCTTTTTTACAAAAAGGAGATTTTAAAAGGAGGAAAATTCTAAAGAAAATTGTGTAGACTCTAGCGATGGGTCCGTAAGTGAAAGTGGAGGCCAATTCTAGATCCACACAGCTTCCCACAGTGAGGACACAGGTTACCAGATGGAAGATGGTCCTGTAAAGGATTCGTTTGACGTGCTTTTCACCTAGCACGTTTCTCCCTTTCACCTTGCACTCGGGCTTCTTCAAAGTCCATAGAACCTTTGTGAAAGGCCAACCTCCAGTTAGATCGTTCATGGGCCAGAGCTTCCCAGTTTTTGATGTTTATATTGCATTTTTTAAGATTAGCCTTAAGAACATCTTTAAACCTCTTATACTGACCACCGATATTCCGCTTTCCATCCTTGAGTTGGGAATAAAGTAACTGCTTTGGGAGACAGCAGTCAGGCATTCAAACAACATGACCGGTCCACTGAAGTTGGCGTTGAAGGATCATTTTTTCAATGCTAGTAGTCTTTGCTTCTTCCAGTACACTGACATTTGTTCGCCTATCTTCCCAAGTAATTCGCAGGATTTTCCGGAGGCAACGTTGATGAAATCTTTCAAGGAGTTGGAGGTGACGTTTATAGATAGTCCATGTTTCGCAGGCATACAATAAAGTTGGTAATACAATGGCTTCATAAACCAGTGTTTTGGTCTTCTTACAAATATCCCGATCCTCGAACACTCTATGTTTCATTCGAGAAAACGCGGCACTTGCGGAGCTCAGACGATGCTGGATTTCACTGTCGATGTTAGCTGTAACAGAAAGATAGCTGCCAATATAGGGAAAATGATCAACATTTTCCAGTATTGTCCCGCCAAGCTGGATAGCTGGCATCACCAAAGGGTTAGCTTGCACTTGCTGATGAAGCACTTTGGTTTTTTTGATGTTAAGTGAGAGACCAAGTTTTCCGTATGAGTTGTAGGTAACAGAACATACACTAGGAGGTGGTGTAGTTCCCACGGGCAGCGTTTCCCATGTTCACCAATACATTTGAAATTTTTGTCTCCTTCTACACAAACCAGAAGTCACTTGGAACCACATGAACTCAGAAAAAACTCTGCAAGGTTCAGTAGTGCAGGAAACAATTTTTAATCTCTGGCATATCCGGGCTTGCAAGAGAAACATCCAGTGATCTATTTGGCTTGTAGTAGTAAAACAAACATCAAGGGCTAGCGCTTTGCTCTGGATTGCTGCACAGCCAGAATTATTTTAGGCACTGCAGATAAAGAAGTCACAGTCCCTCCTTGCTTGCTGCAAATATGTAGGCCAAACAATGCAAACATGTCAGCAGCAGGGTCCAAGTTGTTCATTTTGTGTGGGGCACACATGAAACTAAATACTTGGTTACTAATTGGTGGCTTTTAACTGGTTTATCTGGTTGCTAAGAATGTCACAGGTTGTTTTTTTTACCAGCTAGCTAGCTGGATATTCTTTCTTTCCTCACAGTCAAAAAATAAAACAGATTTGATCACTTACTGTCTGTTCTTGGCATATGATGCGTCATCATTCAAGCAAAGCAGATGAGAGAAGCCTAGCCCTAGGCCTTGAATCATAGACTGTGCCCAGAGAGCTGGTTGGGAGCTTTGGCATCAAGGGGAGCAAGTGAAAATATTTATTTCAGGAGTTTCTACCTTGCCTTTCAACCCCCAAAAGGGCCCTTACATGCTACACATGAAAGAGTAATAGCTTTTCATTTTAGGCATTTCTGTATCTCAAGTTCTGGTCAGGCTTCATGGGACCTCAAAAAGGTTCTGTCCAGGCTTCATGGGACCTTGCCGCAGAACACTGCTGTTGGCATCCCTCCATTATGAGATTTATTCCTGCTCTCTGCTTTCTGGTTTTTAACCAGTTACTGATCCAAAAGAGGATCTGTCCTCTTATTCTAACAAAAGTACATAAGAATATAAGAAGGACCGTGCTGGATCAGACCAAAGACCATCCAGTCCAACATTCTGTTCACACAGTGGCCAACCAGCTGCCTGTAGGAAACCGACAAGCTGGACATGAGTGCAACAGCACCCTCCCACCCATGTTCCCCAGCATCTGCTGTACATAGGCATACTGCCTCTGATACTGGAGGTAGCATATACCCATCCGGACTAGTAGCTATTGATAGCAATATCCTTCATGAATTTGTCAAATCCCCTTTCGACGCCATCCAATTTGGTGGCCATCAGTGCATCTTCTGGTAATGAGTTCCATAATTTGACTCTGCACCTGTGTGAAGGATTACTTCCTTTTATCTGTTCTCAGTCTCCAACCAATCAGCTTCAGGGGATAACCCCATTCTAGTATGATGAGAGAGGGAGAAAATTGTCTCCCTGTCCACTTTCTCAAACACCATGTGTCACTTCATATACCTTTACCATGTCTCTCCTCACTTGCCTTTTTTGCTAAGCTAAACAGATGCAGACATTGTAACCTTCCCACCTAGGGGAGCTGCTCCAGCCCCTTGATCATTTTAGTTGCCCTTTTCTGCACTTTTCCCAACTCTACAATATCATTTTTAGGTATCTGACAAGTTTGCTCAGGAGTCTCTGGTGAAGGACTTTGTCAAATGCCTTTTGGAAGTCCAAGTAAACAATACCTATAGTCTATAGATAACTCCTATGCTTGTTGAAACTCTCAAAGAACTCTAAAGGATGGGTGGGAGTTTTTAAAAAAGGAAATTCCAAAGGCACAATTGCAAACAATTCCCACAAGGAAAAAAGGCAGAGGGCAACAGAAGAAGCCAATGTGGCTTCACAAAAAACTCAGAGATGACCTGAAAACAAAAAAGGACACATATAGGATGTGGAAGGAAGGCCAGGCTACAAGGGAAGAGTACAGGTAGGTAGCACAGAAGTGCAGGAATTGTGTCAAGAAGGCTAAAGCTGAGAATGAGCTAAGGTTAGCGAGGGATGCTAAAAACAACAAGAAAGCTTTCTTCAGATACATGCACAGTAAAAGACAGAGGAAAGAAATGGTGGTTCAACTACGCGATGAGGATGGCAAATTGATAACAGAAGACAAGGAAAAGGCAGAAGTGTTCAATTCCTACTTCGGCTCGGTCTTCTCCCAAAAGAGAGTTTATGTCCCCCCTGGCAAACCTGAAGTGCAGATTGAAGGGGCAGGTTTGCAGCTTGAGATTGGTGGTAAGCAAATGGTCAAGGAGCACCTGATTACTTTGAACGAGTTTAAATCTCCAGAGCCTGACGAGCTGCATCCTAGAGTAATAAAGGAACTGGCAGAAGAACTCTCAGAACCACTGTCTATTATCTTTGAGAAATCATGGAGGACAGGTGAAGTGCCAGACGACTGGAGGAGGGCAAATGTTGTTCCCATCTTCAAAAAGGGCAAGAAAGAGGAATCTGGGAACTATAGACCAGTCAGTCTGACATCAATCCCTGGGAAAATTTTGGAGCAGATTATAAAGAAGTCAGTCTGCAAGCACCTTGAAAACAACGCAGTGATTACTAGAAGCCAGCATGGATTTGTCAAGAACAAATCCTGTCAGATTAATCTGATCTCATTTTTTGATCGGGTAACCTCCCTTGTGGACTGTGGGAATGCTGTGGACATCATATATCTGGACTTCAGCAAAGCTTTCGACAAAGTGCCTCATGATATCCTGATTAGCAAGCTAGCTAAAAGTGGGTTGGATGGAACAACTATCAGGTGGATCCACAACTGGCTACAGAATCGGACTCAAAGAGTGCTTCCTTGGTTCCTTCTCAAACTGGGGAGAGGTAACGAGCGGGGTACCACAGGGCTCGGTCCTGGGCCCAGTGCTCTTCAACATTTTTATTAATGACTTGGATGAGGAGGTGCAGGGAATGCTTATCAAATTTGCAGATGACACAAAGTTGGGTGGAACAGCTAATACTCTGGAAGATAGAAACAAAATTCAAAGATATCTCGATAGGCTGGAGCACTGGGCCGAAAACAACAGCATGAAATTTAATAGGGATAAATGCCAAGTGCTGCACCTAGGGAAAGGAAACCAAATGCAGAGTTACAGAATGGGGGACACTTGGCTCAACAATACTACAAGTGAGAAGGATCTTGGAATTGTGGTAGATCACAAACTGAATATGAGCCAGCAATGCGATGTGGCTGCAAAGAAGGCAAATGCAATTTTGGGCTGTATTAATAGAAGTATAGCTTCCAAATCGCGGGAAGTGATAATTCCCCTTTACTCGGCACTGGTTAGGCCTCATCTTGAGTACTGCGTCCAGTTCTGGGCACCTCACTTTAAGAAGGACATAGACAAACTGGAGAGGGTTCAGAGGAGGGCAACAAGGATGATAAAGGGACTGGAAACAAGGCCTGTGATCTATGGCCTTTCCCCAAACCCACCCTGTGAGTTTAGTACACCTGCAAGGGGTGGAGCCGGGAGAAGAGATCAAGAGCAAGATGCTTCTCAGACCCTCACATAAGTCCATGAAGCTCATTTAAAACTCTGCTGTTAAGCAAATATGATCTTGCATCCCAAGAGTTGAAGGCAATTTCAGAGCAATTTCATATTTGAATGGAGATTCAATTTTGTTTGCTTAATATGATGAGCATAAGAACCCAAGAGCCATGCTGGATCAGACCGAAGGTCCATCTAGTTCAGCATTCTGTTCACACAGTGGCCAACCAGCTGCCCACGGGAAACCCACAGGCACGACATGAGTGCAAAAGCTCCCTCCTGCCCATGTTCCCCAGCAATTGGAGTCCATAGGCATTCTGCCTCTGATACTGCTTTTAAGCATGATTTTCGAGGAGGTCTACTTGAGACCAACAGTACATGCCTTCCCAAAACTTGGCATGGCCTCTCCCTTTAAAAACACACACAGGGACCTGAATTATTACTTGATGGTATGCTCAGATAGACGGCTTATTGCTGTGCACTGACCATGCAGTTTTTATATTTTCCTGCCTTTTCTTGCTTAGGCTCGTAATTTTTATTCAGTTGCTGGGAGCTGCCTCGATCCCATGTCTACAGAAAGAAAAAGAAGCAGACAGCATTTCCTGGGACCCCGAATTTTGCTGCTCCTCCTTGCCACAGTACCCTTGCCCACCCCCTGTTAGGGGCTACATTTCCTCCAGATGTCAACACAAGGGCACCCACTTTGCACCCCAAAAACAAGGACCTTCCCCCGAGCACGCGCAGCTGTGGGCGGGGAGAAAATTTGCGGACGTGGGGGAAGAGAGTCGAGGCTTACCTGTTGACGCAGATAATTAGCAAGCATGGGGGCGGGGCTGCAGGAGCCAATATTAGGCCCGGCAGCCCCAACCCACACCCTCTTTGTTCTCGGCAGCTCCCTCCCTCCCGCCCTGTATACAGTATGGGCTCCTCTGGTCGCCGTTAAGGGGCCGAGTAGGAATTTTGGTTCATCTCTATTAGAGGGATGAGCGCGTTTCGCCTACTCCATACTGTAGCAGGGTTGGGGGTGTTTGCAATCAGTGCATAACAAGTCAAATTTGGTCACATTTGGATAGTAGGCAGGTAAGTGCGGGTTAGGGTATTGATAGGGTGAGGTGAGCATACCTGGCACCATTCAGGTGACAGGCGGTTTCAGGAGGCCCCAGATTGATGGGCCAGTAGGCTCAGTCAGCTGAGGATCAGGAACGCCTGTGATGCCTTTGTTCTCGCCAAGCTTGTTGTCGTGGGACTCCGAGAGGGGGCGACGCAACAAAGGCTCCCAACACTGTAAAGTGGAAAATGGGGCGGCGGTGGATACAACGCCACCTCCCAGTTTTGGATGCTCCGCCCAACTGGACAATCGAGCGGCCTAGGAGGCCGGATTAGAATAACCCGCACTCCATCCCTTTGCAGTTCATTGTATGTAAATAAATGTGGCCCAGTTAAACACCAAACAGGTGTCTCGGCTCTTCATTTCCCCCCTACGTTCGCAAACAGGGATCCTACTGGGTGGCTGCAGTTGGAATTTGGGGTACTCTTCTTCTCGAGGTCCCTCCTCCTCTCTCCAGGTGGAAATTCACCTCCCAGTCTCTGCCTTGGATCTACCCCTCTCTCCCCTACAGTCTCTCACCAGGATCCTCCCAGGCCAAGACGAGGGGCTTCGGCAGCCCGGCGTGGTCCACGTGGCACCGGTAGTGGTTCCTATCCTTGGGGTCAATCCGGACGCTAATCCAGGTGTGGTAGGTCCTGTCTGAGTTGGGGATGACGCCCCCGCGGAGGGTCCCCTGCACCCAAACGTCCCCGTCTTTCTTCCAGGTGGCGAAGATGGTCTCCTTGGGGTAGAAGCCATCGGCCCGGCACCCAAGGGTTTCCCGGCTGTCATAGCGCTCCGTGCGGGCCGGGCCACCGTCACTGCTGGGGGTTCTGGGAAAATGGCAATAGCATTGTCAAAGGTGCTAGCCAGCACCACGTTTCTGAAGGTCCTTGGGCAAGACGCCCTCCGTGGGCCCGCTCCCTCAGTGACTCTCCCTTCTCACCACCATGGCCTGCTCTTACTCCTCATCCTCTTCCTCATCACGGCTACCACTTGCTTGCTTGTTGGGCAGAGAGCCAGGGAGCAAGCAGGCCATGGCGTCACCTGCTCCTCTTCCTCGCCGCCACCCCCGTTGCCTGGGCCAGAGGCAGGGAACAAGCAGGTTGCCATGGCCAAGAGGAGGAGCAAGTCCCGGGGGCCCTTCTCAGTGGGCAATCAGCAATGTACCCAGGAAACAACCCATGGTTCTAGGTTGTAGCCTGCCAAAACAACCCATGAACAACCCCTGCTTCTGGGTTTGCACGTAATGACAACCCATAGTTAAAACAACCCACAGTTCACAACCCAACAACAAACCATGAGTTCTTTTCCTGGGTTGTTTGTGATTAACAACCAATAGTTAACCCATAGCGTTGGGTTTGCATGTAACGACAACCAGCAACTCATACTCAGCCCATACTCAGGGTTGTCATAACGTGTGAACCAGGTGTGTGTGAGGGATCACTCTTCCTGAAGTTCCCTCTGGCTAGACCTCTGGCCGGATCCCCCCTTGGTACTGGGCCCTGTGGCCTGCCTCCTGCCCTCCAGATTCCAGTCTCTCTGCCCCCCCGCCCGCCAGAAAGGTTCCCTCAGACTGGCTTTCTCTTTCCCCACAGCTCTGAGCTCTGCTCCCTTCAGTCACCCCAACTCTCTGTCATCCACTATCCAACTGCCTCAAACAGTCTCTAATCCAAGGGTGCCCAACCTTTTTTGGGTCAGTGGGCACATTTGAATTTTGAGAGAGTGTTATGGGCACTGCAGGTCGGGTTGGATTGGGGAGCCCATTGGGCTGGATTAGGCCTGCAGGCTGGGGATTCTGCACCCAGTTTAGGGCAGAAAAGCAGGCAATGCAGAGTGAGTGCATCTCTCTGTGGGCAGGAATGGGTGGGTGGGTTATTTTTTAAAATGGGGGACAGGCGTCCAATGCACATGCAGTCCAGAATGGGGGCAAAAGCATGACCAGGCATCCAATGGCCTTCTGCCTCACTTGCAGGCCCATCTGGTAGAGTCCTAAAGGCAGCAGTATGACTGCACCACTTCAAACTCCACATGGAAGGCGCCGTTTTTGTCTGCTCCCTTTTGTAAACAGTAAGTTTTTTAAAAAAGATCTCCCTGCAATTAGAAAACCAAGAAACGAGGGGGAAAGGCCCTGGCTCAGCCCTCTCCCTGCTGTGCTAGTGTTCTACTTGCAGGGAGTGTTTTTATGCAGAGAACCCTTCATAAAGGTGATCCTCACACCATCGGACCGAAGGGCTACAGCCTGATGGGCTACTCGATCCATCTCCCGCCTGCAGGAGCCCTGGCACCCAGAAGCTGCCCCCCTCACCTCTCCTCATCAGAGCCTCCTTCCCGTAAGCCAAGACGGCCGGTCTGCAGCCACTCCACGCACTCCTACTCCAGGTAGACCTTCAAGTGCTGGGTGTAGGCCAGGTTGGCATCCCGCTTCCTCTCGAAGACCTGCGCCAGGGGGTTGGCAGCCGTCCAGGTGAGCATCTCCTTGTCCATGCTGATGTAGTCCCTCCCGCCATAGCCGTATTGCATGTGCCCGCCTCGCCGCCCGTCTGCTCTCAGCTCGCAGCCGTACATGCGCTGCCACGTGTGGGAGCCTAAAGGAGAGACGCATAGGCAGGCAGGGCCAGAGCACACCGGAGGCAGAGCAGGGTCCGACCCACAGCCCTATGGCCATCTGGGTTTGTGCAAGCTCAGGTGACCCTGTGCTCCCCGCACCACTTCCCTCCAGAAGCGGGAAGCAGATTTTGGGTGGAGCACATGCTCCCCTCTGCATCTCCGAGGCTGATTTAACACGTGTTACAAGGCCGGAGCTGGGTGGGGAGTATTTCTGCGAGCACGCCAAGCACCTCGGAAGCGCAGTGCCAAACAACGGAGGGGCAGGGACGTCCCAGCAGCCGACATGCGCCTCAGAAGTGCAGCGCAACTGCGGGGCGCACTCGGTCTCTGCCTCCTCCTCCTCCTCCTCCTAGGCAGCAAGGTTGGAAGGAAGGCGGGCACTCACCGTCCTTGCCGGATGTAGCCATTGGAATTGTAGACCCCTGCCATGCGGGCTTACTTGGGAGCGCAAGCCCGGATTTAACCTCAGCCTCATTTGATCGCGGGCGAGATTCAGCAAAGGAAGCATTCCAAAGTGGGAGAAGAGAGCTTTGGACGATGCAGGAGCTGGAGAGTGTTAGCCTGAAGGGCTGCCCCCCAGAGGCAGTTCTTTGACCGGCTGGCCAGCCCTTTGCAGGGAAGATGGGAGGCACTGGTGCCCCCTCCTATCCCTCCCACTGGCAGGAGCCAGAGTCTTGGAGGGTGTGAGTGTGTGTGTGTGGGGGGAAGAAATATGAATTTCTGAACTGAAAAATGCATCTTACCTGAGCAGCGCCCCTCCCTCCCCACACCCCAGGAGGGAGGAATATGGGAGGAGGGGTCTACAGCAGGGTACTGAATTTTTTTCACCCTGAATGCCGAAATTCATAGAATCATAGAATAGTAGAGTTGGAGGGGGACTATAAGGCCATCGAGTCCAACCCCCTGCTCAATGCAGGAATCCAGGTCAAAGCATCCCCGACAGATGGCCGTCCAGCTGCACCTTAATAGGGATAAATGCCAAGTTCTGCACCTAGGAAAAAGAAACCAAATGCAGCCAAGATGGATGGGAATATATCAGTTTGCACCGCATCTATTGCCCTTGTGGGCTGGCCTGTTCTTTGCCAACTTTCTTTCTCATTCATGTGCTTCTGTCAACACAAGGTGCTGGCAGGAGGCAGGTGCCACACAGACCTGGGCCCCAATCCCTACTCAGCCACAGAGCTGACTGGGTGACCTTGCACCAGTCACCGTCTTTGCAGGTAACCTACCTCGCAGGGCTGTTATGAGAAGCAGAAAATCTAAAGCTGCACCCCCTCCCCCCACCTCATGGCTTTCAGTACACAGATGGGTAAGTGCTTTGAAGCTGCTCCTCTAAGTGCCTGAGTGAACAGCAGAGACCTTCCTGTTTCTGAACAACAAAGAGGGTTGTGTTAGCTTCCTGCCTGGCTTGCAATAGAGAGAAGCTTTCCGGGTTTTAAAAATATATATATTTATTATGCCCTTCCTGCAGCAGAGCCGGGGTGGGGAGATGGAATGAAACAGACAGCCTCCTATATCCAGCCCCTCTGTAAATACCAGACAAACTGCTTGGATGGCCAGGAGTTCAATTAAACAAGGAAAGAAGATCTGATCAGAAGGACTCTTAAAGCAAATAAGGGTGTGTGTGTGTGTGTGTGTGTGTAGGGATAAACCAGCCTTTAGTATCACCTTTTTGCCACGGCACAGCCTTGGCCAGTAATGCCTCAGCAAACAGGCTGGGCAGCTTGGCCAAATCTAACCTGTGGCTTGGCCCTCTGGCACTGCAAACACAAGGAGGGCAACTGACCATAGGAATGCAGCCCGGGGGGGGGGGGTGTCGGCGGATTAGACGTTCATTAGAAACCTCCCAAGGTGATTGAACTATAAGTATTGATTTCATCCAGCAAATGAGTTAACTTTGGTAAGAGTTTTTTACTTATCATTTGGAATGTATTCTGCTGACCTCCGGTGAGAGTTGTAGATGGATTTACGGCGATTTGCAGAGCGTGGGAGGTGATAAGCCTCGCAGCACTAAATCTGTTGCTTCTCAGAATAGAACAAACAGAAAACTGGAGGCTTGCAAAAATACAATTTTAATAAGGAGAGAGAGCGTATTCCTTCTGATTAAGGTCTTACATGCGGAGTGGACGGGAAAAAGAAAAAAAAGCAACCAAGCTTTGGAGTCGTCCTGAAAGAGCTCACCCCTCTGACCACAGCCTCTCTAGGGTTCAAAGATTGGTGAGAAGTGAACTGGAGGAGGGAAGTGGGGCTAGAAAAGGAACGGAATTAAAAAAAACAGAGTCTCGTCTCTGCGGTAGTAGAGATAAATTAATTATGGCTGAGAGAAAAGATGCCAGATCGGGTGCTAAGATGGTGGATGCTAAAGAGAAAGTAACTCTGTCTTCTCCGGAAAAAAATCCCTCGGAAGTGCAGACCACAGAAATGGAGGCGATTCTCTCTCGTTTTGCAGATAAAATTAGTGGGGAAATATCTCAACTTAGAGGAGAAGTTCTACAGGTTCAGCAGGATTTGAAGGCAGGATTCCAGAAAGTTCAAGAGGACTTTAAACAATTGAAAGAGGAAGTCAAGATCTTGGATGACAAAGTGGAGGGTGTACAGCAGGAATTTCAACGTAAAAGTCAGCAACAAGATTTAAGATTTAAGATTTGATGCACTGGAGTTACAAATGATTAATATCCAAGACAGAGCGAGGCTAGAATTCCAGTTTTCTATACTTTGCCAAAGATTCATAAGGGAATTTGTCCTCCTCCAGGCAGATCCATAGTATCAGGCTGCAGTTCTGTGCTGGAACCTCTTTCACAATACGTAGATTATTTCTTAAAACCTTTCATACCTCTTATACCTTCCTATGTACGTGATTCTTCAGATCTTATAAATAAAACAAAAACAATCTGTATAGAGGAGAAGGATATTTTGTTGACAATGGATGTAAGATATTTATACACTAACATACCTCAGGAAGAAGCTTTATCTGTTATTCAGCACACACTAGATCTAAGAACAGAGAAACATCCTCCCACCCATTTTCTACTCTCCCTTGCTGAGATGGCTTCATGCAAAAACTATTTCAAATTTAATAACAAATTTTATTGGCAAACCAAGGGGGTGGCTATGGGGTGCCCTATGGCCCCAGAGGTGGCTAACTTATATATGGCTGAATATGAGAGGGAACTTTTTTCATCTGCTGGTCAATATAACAAACATATTGTGATATGGTTTAGATATATAGATGATGTTTTTTCCATTTGGAGGGGTGATGCAGTATCATTACAACAATTTATAACATACGTAAATTCTAGGAATGAAGATATCCAATTTGACATCCAATATAATACCTTAGAAATCCATTTTTTTGATTTGATGATAAGAATAGAGGGCAAACATCTCATTACCTGTAATTATAAAAAACCTACAGATGTGCCTAGATATCTTTGGTATGACAGCTCCCATCACCATTCCTTGAGGAATAATCTTCCATATGGACAGTTTTTAAGACTAAGACGTAACTGTTCAAAAACATCAGATTTCATACAAGAATCTAACGCATTGGCACTACAACTAAAAGAGAGAGAAATGCTGTCATTACAGAGGGTTTAAAAAAGGCTGAAACAAAAACACAGGCAGAACTTCTAACAAAAAGAATGTTGAAGTGCAAACTCGAATCAACTGCATTTTGACTTATGATAAAATGAATGATCATTTACAAAGTAGTATAAGGAGACATTGGCACATGGTACAAGATATTCCTGGTTGCCAAAACCAACCAATGGTCTCCTTTAAAAGAACAAGAAATTTTAGAGATTTACTAATAAGGAGTGAATTTAAGGAAAATTATGGAAGCCCATCCAATGTTCTGTTTGATTCTCACAGGCCAATAGGACACCACCCCTGTGGACATTGCTGCTATTGCAAATACACCAATAAAACTACAGCATTTGTAAATCCCTCAGATCATAGAATCATAGAAAAGTAGAGTTGGAAGGGGCCTACAAGGCCATCGAGTCCAACCCCCTGCTCAATGCAGGAATCTAGGTCAAAGCATCTCTGACAGATGTCTGTCCAGCTGCACCTTGAATGCCTCCAGAGTGGGAGAGCCCACGACCTCCCTAGGTAGTTGATTCCATTGTCTTATTGCTCTGACAGTCAGGAAATTTTTCCTGATGTTTAGGTGGAATCTAGGTTCCTGTAACTTGAGCCCATTATTCCGTGTCCTGCAAACTGGGATGACCGAGAAGAGATCTTTGCCCTCCTCTGTGTGACATCCCTTCAAATACTGGAAGAGTGCGATCATATCTCCCCTCAGTCTCCTCTTCTGAAGGCTAAACATGCCCAGTTCTTTCAGTCTCTCCTCATAGGGCCTTGTTTCCAGTCCCTTTATCATCCTTGTTGCCCTCCTCTGAACCCTCTCCAGTTTGTCTATGTCCTTCTTAAAGTGAGGTGCCCAGAACTGGACGCAGTACTCAAGATGAGGCCTAACCAGTGCCGAGTAAAGGGGAATTATCACTTCCCGCGATTTGGAAGCTATACTTCTATTAATACAGCCCAAAATTGCATTTGCCTTCTTTGCAGCCACATCGCATTGCTGGCTCATATTCAGTTTGTGATCTACCACAATTCCAAGATCCTTCTCACTTATAGTATTGTTGAGCCAAGTGTCCCCCATTCTGTAACTCTGCATTTGGTTTCCTCTCCCTAGGTGCAGCACTTGGCATTTATCCCTATTAAATTTCATTCTGTTGTTTTCGGCCCAGCGCTCCAGCCTATCGAGGTCACTTTGAATTTTGTTTCTGTCTTCCAGAGTATTAGCTGTTCCACCCAACTTTGTGTCATCTGCAAATTTGATAAGCATTCCCTGTACCTCCTGATCCAAGTCATTAATAAAAATGTTGAAGAGCACCGGGCCCAGGACCGAGCCCTGTGGTACCCCGCTCGTTACCTCTCCCCAGTTTGAGAAGGAACCATTGATAAGCACTCTTTGAGTCCGATTCTTTAGCCAATTGTGGATCCACCTGATAGTTGTTCCATCTAGCCCACTCTTAGCTAGCTTACTAATCAGGATATCATGAGGCAACAAAAGTACTTTCTAAAACACTTTACCACCTGCAACAGTTCCTTTGTTGTTTATGCCATCCAGTGTAAATGCCCAAAAATTTATGTAGGAAAAACTATTAGACCTTTAAAAAAACGTATAGGAGAGCACCTTAGCAATATAAAAAACAACAGACAAAGTGCACCACTGATTTAGCACTTTACAGAACAGCAACATTCCTTTACAGATCTTACATTTTGGGCTCTGGATAAAATTAACACCAATAATGAAAAACAACTATTAAGAAGGGATATACAATGGATTATTAAATTAGATACTTTAAAACCAAAGGGTCTCAATGAGGATTTGGAACTGTTCCCATTGATGTGACTCTGCAAATTACTGCAGTTCGACATAGAAGCTGTGCCCTGACTGGATGTCCTTGACAAATTGCCAACAAGATAACGCCCAAAAGAAAAAAACTGTACCAAAATATAACAACGGTCGAAAAGACCTATTTTTTCAGTCGCCACTAAAACAGTGAAAGACACTTCAGTTGTTTAAGAAATCTGCAGACTCTTTTACAAGTAAGATATAATTTATATAAAGAATACGTATATTTTTTTTAAAAAAGCAATACTTGTTTCTCATTTTTAAGAAAATGTTTGTAAATGATTTCTATTCAAAATATAAGGAAATTAATTATATAATGAGAAAGTATTTTTATTATGTGTTGTCCTCACCATGTTAACTAAATGTATGTATTTTGAACTCTTACAGCCCCTTGAGGAAGGCCTTGAAAAAAAAACAGGCCGAAACGCGTCGGGTTTCTCCAGATAATTTGACCACATTATTATTATTATTAATTTTATTTCTATATCACCCCATAGCTGAAGCTCTCTGGGCGGTTTACAACAATTCATAGAAACAATAATACATATAATAATGTACAGATAACAATAAAAACATCCAATTTCATTACAAAAATGTAAAACCAAATTTAAAACCCAATTTAAAATGGGAAATAACTGAACAAGTTAATAAACTAAGCTTGCAGCTAGCACTTTCCAGCTCTTGATCAGAAATCCAGGAAAGAGGGGGAAGGACAAGCATCTTCTCAGCACTCGGAAGGATGATTCCCATCCCATTGAACCTCCACAAATTCAAAGAAAAAGGAAATGCCAGCAGGTCTGAGCAGGAGAAGGGCCCAGGTGCGGTTCTCTTTCTCATTTCCATCCACAGCTTTTTAATCGCTTCAGCTTTGCATCTTTCAGCGAAAGAAATTAAGGGAGGAGCGTCATCAGTACTTCTAAGAAATATTCTTTCCCACTTGCAACCAGGAGGATTAGCCAATGAGTGCTGCAAGGAAAGCGGTGGGAGAGAAGAACATTAAAATTAGTTGGAAAATGCACAAATAAATAGGAAAAGATATGTTTGGAATGGAAGTTGTGCAGGAAGGAAAGAGGGAGGGGTCAGTTGATCTGGGGCTTTCCTATCTGACCCCCACCTTCCTCTGGCAGCCCCTCAAGCCCCACCTCCAAGCCCCACAGAGCGGCTGATGGGCCTTCCAGAATGCCCCCCTCGCAACATCAAACCCTGGTTTCCTCTGATGCTAACCCAAAGGGCGTCATACTTCAATGGGCAGACTGCAAAGGGAGGCTCCAGAATGAAACTGCTGAACTTCCAACTCTATGATCTATGAAATCTATGAATTCATCAGCAAGTTTGATTCTATTTATTTAGGGGTTAATTGAGACCTGAGGTGACTCACCCCTGAATAAGCTTGTAGTATCACCGGATCCTGCTATTGTGAATTGCTGCTGTGCTTCTCTCTCATATACATTTGACCATTGCAAAAAAAAGTGTCACAGGCTGTTCCATTTGCATTACATGGTCAATTCGCCCCAAATGACTGCATTCCCCCCCCCCCCAAATGCCCATATACATCTGCCAACTGCGGATAACCCTTCACACATAGGAGGGAGTGGCCTCAGTTCATAAAATATTCAGCCACAATAAATCTGCAAGTCTTTAAAGTGCCACAAGACACTTGGTTGTTTCTGCTGAAGAGACTAACAAGAGATGCTTCCACCCCTTTGGACACTGGCCTTGTGTGGTCAGTTTGAAACGCACAGAATCTACATTGGACAAGTGTTTTTGTAAAGGGAGGATAAAAAAAACGAACACAAGGAATTGGGGGAGGAGGTGGGGGGAGACCTTACCTGCAGGTTGCTGGAGGTGTGTTGCTAAAAAGAGAGAGATGGAGACAGGGTTACATCCATGGTCAGGGGTGGAGCTGCTTATTTGGAGGGTGAGAACTACACCCTCCTCCCCTGGGCTGCCCCTCAAAGCATGAAACCCTCCTACGTCTTTTCTCTGCCCAGCCAAAATACAGTATTGTTGCAAAATACAAACTGCCTTCCACACAGTTGGGATTTAAGTCTAGAGACCCCCTTCCTGCATCCATCGACTCCCCTGGGAACCTGGGCAGGATCTGTGCACCGTCAGCCTCAGAATTTGGGGAAGGGAGGGGCCCTCGCTCGGTGGTGGAGCCCCTGCTTTGCACACAGAAGCTCCGTCTGCCCAGGTCCAATCCTGGCAGCTCCTGTTCAGGAAGAATGCCAGGTAGCAGGTGAGGGGCAAATCCTTCTCTCTCTGCCTGAGAACCTGAAGAGCTACGGCCAGTCAGAACAATACCGCTGCCCATCTCCATAGAGCTTTCAGTTGTGCTTGAAAGTGCTTCACAAGCATTACCCAGCTGCCGTCCTTACAACGACAGCCCTGTAAGGTAAGCTAGTGTTAATATCCCCCATCTTGCAGGTGGTGAGACAGAGGCTGAGATTGAGCAGCTGGCCTAAGGCAACCGTTTGAGTTTATTGCAGTTGGGGGGCTTCTTAAGTCACTGCTCAGTCTTCCAGCCACTACGCTTTTAAAAGGGTCCAATCCAGGTGGATCATGGGGGAACAGAAGTGGGGAGATTCCTGGACAGCTTCTCCTGAGGGATGAGGAGTGGGGAACGACCGGGCAGCCTGTATCCGTATTCCTTGATCCCCTCCCCATGTGTTCCTCTGCTGCCACCCTTTTCTCTCTCTGTCTCTCTCTCACACACGCTTGGTTACCTTTCCTGCTCTTCAGGTAGCGGGAGAGTCCCACGGCCACAAAGACCGCGCCCAGCACGAACCCCACCACCCCCGTCCACACTTTGCTCTGGGCAGAGTCCGACCTCCGTGGCTCTGTGGAAGGAAAAAGAGGAGCCCCACGTGAGGAGGAGGACCGGGGACAGGTTTGGCCTCTCAGCCTCCAGGTTTTGAAAGGAGGATCCTTTCCTTGCGCTACACACAGGGAGGGCCCCTTTCAGCCCACACTGGCAACCTCTCCTCAGTCTCCAGAGATCAAAAATGCTAACCTGTATTCTTGCCTTCCTGTAAAGATTAAAGAATTCCCAGGATACTTTCTGGGTTCCCACTTGCGAACCAATGCACTAAACTGGAAATAGAGAAGCTGTGTCCAGAACTGTGCCAAATGGGGGCCCTTCAGGAGCACAAAGCCCTCAGTTGAATGATCGAAAAGGGGAGGAAAGCAGTAAGTTACAGACAGATGTGGGGTCCTTTCAGCAGCTGTGGGCTGATTGTGGCTAAAATGAAAGTTCAAAATCACAAGAGCCTGGAGTGCCGCTTATTCCAGGGGGCTTCACAGAGCTGGTGGATCCCATCCCCAACTGGAGAGTTGCTCCAGCCCGTTGATTCTTTGGGTTGCCCTTTTCTGCACCTTTTCCAGCTCCACAATGCCCTGCCTGAGGTGTAGTGGCCAGAAGAACTGTACATGCTATTCCCCTTCCTCTGCCTCCCATGTCAATTTTTAGACTGCAAACTCCTGTCCTCTTTCACTTTGGACTGTGTGTTGCACACTGAGGGCACCATATGAATCATCATCATCATCATCATCACAACAGGAACTCCTGGATGATCATCAGGAATGTGGTGCGCGGAATGTGGAACAGCTACAGACTTTGGCTCTCGCTAAGAACATCCACCAGAATAGGGCACCTCCTGAGACATGTGGGGGCCTCCCTCCATCCTGACCAGGTCAGGGTTGAAACAGGAATGGGGAAATTCCCACTCTCCTTACAGGATGGTGAGCCTGTGGCTCACGCTGGCTCAGCTTGTCTGAGCGTGGAAAGCTAAGCAGGGTCAGCCCTGGCTATTACTTGGATGGGAGACCCCTCCTCTAGTTTCCTGCATTGAGCAGGGGGTTGGACTCGATAGCCTTGTAGGCTCCTTCCCACTCTGTGATCTATGAAATCTATGGAGTCTCCAGGGGAAAGAGGCAGGGAGGGAGGCTCATACCCCACTGCACAGCAATGGGCGTCTTCAGGCTGGCGTGCTCCACTCGGCAGGTGTAGACATCTCCATGCTCGGGCATCGTCTCCAGCATCACCTGGGTCTGGTAAGTCCAGTCTCCATTCCGGAGCTCTTCTCCGTACAAGACCCCTTTCTTCTCCTCCTGCCCATTCTTCAGCCACTTGATCTCAATCTCCAGGGGATAGAAACTCGCCACAGTGCAAAACAGGAGGGTGTGGGGGGACAGGGGGTCTTCCTTGGTGGGGGAGATGGTGACCGTGGGCCGAACTGGAGGGAAAGAAGAAGGATGTGTGTGAGAGACACGGTGGGGGAGACCGGAGGGAACAGGAGAAGCTGAGAGGGATCCAGAGAGAGGAGGAGAGTTTTCTGGGCAGACCAACACCGTTTTTTCCCCCCATCCGCAGCCAGCCAGACAGATGCCCACCTGGAGGGACCACAAATAGGGCATAGAGGTCATAGCCCTTTCCTGTGGCTCCCCCCACCCCCCCGCCCAGCACCTGGCATTCCTCTGAAGGATGCTGCACCCACACATGGAGTCTGTATGTATCCATCTTTGGTTTTGGGAAGTAGGACTGCTCATCTCCTGTTTTTGCCAGAAAAGCTAACCAGCCGCTTCCATGTGGCTGGAGAATAAATAATGATAATTTTGTAAGAACTTGGTACCCTTTCTTAATGTTTTTGTCAGAAGTGAATGGTGAAGATGGACTTCCAGTTAATCAGCTGGATTTCTGGCATACTAGATTCTAATCTGGCCCAGAATTCTGGACCAATTAATGATACGATAGAATATTTTAATTGTATTATTTACAGATGTATGAACAATGTTGTGTATGTGACTGTATTTAACATATTATTACAATTATTTGTTAGTTTTTTTATTGTTATTGTTAAAAATGCAAAAAAAAAATTAAGATGAAAAGGGTTCTGTGAGGGAGGAGGAAGAGGTGTCAGACTGTCTCATTTGGGGTGAAAGGTGCACTGTTTTCACATATCCATTAATGTGTAAAAAATATTGTGCAAGGCATAAACATGAAAAAGTTTTATATATGGATGTCTAGAAACAATTATATACCGTACTTGGGTTTAATTAGTAAAGGTTGAGCAAGGAGTTGTTTTCTCACAGATATAGTACTTCAAAATTAACTGAATCTAGCCTGAAAGAAGAATGTTTAAGCCTCCTTTATATGTTTTAATCTCATGGGAATCTCCTAGGAGTTGAGAGTGTGAGACCAAATTTATGGGGGAGAGAATCCCAGAAGGCAACATCTACACAAAATGGTGTGTGTGTGGGGTGTGTGTGTTGTTTTGCTTTTGGGATGAGGAAACTACTTTTACCAACTAGAACAGCCACGGGGAACCTCTGGCGTGCAAGGGTGTTCCAGGAGGAAACCTCCCCTTCCCTAGGCCACGGCCCAGAGGGAAAAACCCGTATCTTGTTTTAGGGTTATTGGAGGGTGGTCTGACCCTCAAACACCCCCTGCCATCTGGGTTCGCATGACATGGCAAGCCATGGCAACCTGGGTGCGAACACCCACCCTGCAAAAATGGCTCCCGAAGGTGCAGGGCACGATGCAGCAGTCCCCACGGGTACATTAAGTCACGGTGGGCTGCCCTGTCATGCGAAGCCATTCATAGAAAGTGGGAAAATGTGTTTATCACCCTCCTTAGCAGTGAAATAGTCTGAGCTAGAAGTCCTTTGTCAGGAACCCCAGTAGATCCTGGTCTTGTGCGTGTAGTGTGTGTGTGTGTGTGGGGGGGGGGGGGGCGCTTATATGGCTCTTCTTGGAGTTGCCACGGGACTCCATATAATTGTGGCCGTGGGGAGGGGGCACTCCATGTGGGGCTGCTGAGCCTGTTCTGCTTGTGTCTATATCTGTGTGTGGAGGGTGGGGAGGAGTCACACGTGCCCCCCACATGGGGAGACAACACCAGAAACTGCAGAGGAGAGAAAGGGGGGAGAGAGACCCTTCCAACCCACCCCCACCCCTGCCTCTCCTTCCCCCTTTCTGGCTCCCTCTTCCTCCCTGTCCAGTCCTTCCTTACTCCCCACCTTTGATCTCTGCAAAGATCTAACCCTCCCTATTTCAAATTGTGGAGGAGAAATAAAAGAGCATTCTCCAAAGAATCCTTTCTGAAAAATAACTTCAGGTCAACAACGGTGCAGTGCAGTCAAGAGCAGCGTCCTAATCTGCTCTCTCTCTGGGGAATAAGGGATCTTCTTACTTTGGTTAATCTCATATCTGCATTTCCTGCCCAGAAAGTATGTGTGGTGGTGGTGGGGATGAAAAGATAACTTTTACAATAAGCTAAATGTTATTTGTCATTCTGTGTAAATATAAATATGTATTAATATAAATATTACAAATGAACACTTCACCTTTTCTTTCACTTAAGTGATGTCCATGAGTTGAATAGGAAGGGAGGGTCCTGCACGCAGAAGGGCCCCCCCACCAAGAACTCATCATCATCAGGCGATCACTCGTGACCGAGTAAGATTGTCTTCCAGGATAAAAGGAGGAAAATTCTAAAGAGGATTGTGTAGACTCTAGCGATGGGTCCGTAAGTGACTGTGGAGGCCAATTCTAGATCCACACAGCTTCCCACAGTGAGGACACAGTTTCCCAGGTGGAAAATGGTCCTGTAAAGGATTCGTTTGACGTGCTTTTCGCTTAGCACGTTTCTCCCTTTCACCTTGCACTCGGGCTTCTTCAAAGTCCATAGAACCTTTGTGAAAGGCCAACCTCCAGTTAGATCGTTCATGGGCCAGAGCTTCCCAATTTTCGATGTTTATATTGCATTTTTTTAGATTAGCCTTAAGAACATCTTTAAACCTCTTATATTGACCACCGATATTCCGCTTTCCATCCTTGAGTTGGGAATAAAGTAGCTGTTTTGGGAGACGGCAGTCAGGCATTCGAACAACAGGACCGGTCCGCTGAAGTTGGCGTACGATTGCCCCATCCCACTCCCCTGATTTTGAGAAAGGGGGGGGGGAGGCGCATCTTTTGAATTTAGCCTTTCAAATTGTTTTCAATGTTCTTGTTTTGGTTGTTCTGAATTGCTCGAGCTTTTCTAAGACGAGGTCTTCTCCGACCGCAGCCTCCACCCACAGTGACTGGGAGAGGCTGGAGAAGGAACCGGTCGTCCCCCCCCCCGCCCAGACATACAACCACACTCCCCCCCCTCTGCTCTCGGCCACCCACTTTCCCGCCCCCCCCCCGCGCAGGACCCTCCGGGACTCACCCCTCCGCGCGTGGGCGAAGGTCCCGTAGATCTCGTAGTTGTGCCGACAGTAGCTGTCCACAGATCTCCGGTAATCCTGCACCAAGTCCTTCTGGCTGTTCCAGTACTGGGCTGTGGGCTCCCCCAGCGGCGCGACGGCCTCGAACTCCCCGCGGTCGCTGTCGAAGCGGACGATGTCCTGCCGGCCGTAGACGTACCTGAAGAAGAAGCGCGCCCGCGGCTGCCCCGTCCCGTTGGAGAAGCGGCACTCGAACTTCGCCTGGGCCAGGAAGTGCCGGGGGGCTGGGAGGGGGAGGGGGGAGAAAGAGCGTCAGGAGACCCCCCAGAGCGTCGGGAGGGGGTGGCTGTGGGGGGCAGGGAGGACAGGAGGGGGAGGGGGTCTTAGCGCGCCGCCCCGCCCCCCCCCCCCCGCGTGCCCAGAAAGCACGTCTTAAAAAGGCAGAGGGGGGGGGGAGAGGGAGAAATGCACAGGCAGGCGCTTTCTTGCCCAATCATATTACGAGAAACGGGCCCGCTCCCGCCCTTCAGCGCCTGTAGCCAATGAGAAAAGTCACAACTTCGACGGTTCGTCACAGAGAATTTTAGAGTGACGCACACAGACGCGAGGATAGGAAGGCGCTCCCTCGTTCCTTACGAACCCTTTTTATTATTATTATTATTATTATTATTATTATTATTATTATTATTATTATTATTATTATTATTGTCTTCTATGGAGGAGAACTAATTGCTCCCCATTGAAAACCAACTTCAGAAGTTTCACAGCGTCACTGTTCTTGTCATCAGGCTATAGCATCCCCGCCTGCAAAAGACAACTGGCACAAGGACGCCGCAGCCTCCTCCTCTCCCAGCTAATTTCAGATGAAAAGCTCATTCGTGCAGCGACCTGTCCTCAAAAACTCTGTACAGCCCCAAGCACACCGAAGAGGCTGGATTTATATTTGTATGGGTGGTATCCAGCAAGCATCTCCACAAACACGCCCCAGGACACCCCCATGACAAGAGGCAAACGCCTGCCAGTGGCGCAGCAAACAAAGACACCTCCAGGGGAAGCCAAGGAAAGGCTGCAAGAACTTCTGGGAGTGTTCAGCTAAGAGGGGAGACTTGACAGAGGTGTGGGTACCGTGGACAGGGAGACATTTCCCTCCCTCTTTCATAATACTGGAACCCAAAGGGGCCATCCCATGAAGCTGATGGGTGGGAGATTATTCAGGACATATCAAAAGAAAGATTTCTTCACATAGCACAGAGACAGAGTCAAACTATGGAATTCACTTCCACAAGACGTGGTGATGGCCACCAATTTGGAGGGCTTTAAAAGGGGATTGGACAAATTCCTGGAGGAGAAGGCTATCGGTGGCTACTAGTCCTGATGGCTATAGGCTACCAGAAAGGATCAGAGGCAGTATGCCTGTGCACACCGGTTCCTGGGGAACATGGTGGGTAGGAGGGTGTTCTTGCTCTCGTGTCCTACTGTGCATTTCCGGGGGGGGGGCAGCTTGTTGGCCACTGCGGGAACAGAACGCCGGACTAGATGGACCCTTGGCCTGATCTGACCCAGCTTCTGGGCCCTTCCGATGTCCCTGCTTCTAGGGCATCGTGCCCAACCTGGTGCCCTCCAGAGGTGTTGGACTGCAACTCCCACCATTCTCTGCCAGGCAGAAGTTCAACAGGTACAGACGTCCGTCTTCACTGCACCTCCTGTGGGGAATGTTGGGTCTAGGCTGGACCTCTGCCTGTCCCCCTGGCTGTTCAAAGGACTCTTGTGTAAGGGCCTCTTGGCTGATGGAAGGGCCCGTGGGGAGAGTCTGTGGAAGAGTATCTGGTGACCTTCTCTCAAGAGGTGGCTGTCAAGGGGAGGGATTGTGGGAGGGGCTGGTTCTGTCCACCCTCAACCCCGACCCCGACCCCGCTCGCTTCCAGGGGGCAACCTGCTTCTCCCTGGTGAAGCACCTCTGGATGGCCCTCCTTGCGGGGGTGGCGGGGCGGGGAAGCAACACCCCTGGGCAAAGCGTCCCTACTCCTGTCGAGGGACCGTCTCCCAAGAGGCCCGGAGGGTTGGCAGAAGGGGTGGGGCTTCTGGGGTCCCCCACTTCTCTTTTCCACTGACCCTCTCCCTCTGGTCCTTTTTCTCTCCACGGGCTATACCTGTCTTTGGGTTTCAGGGGGTTCCATCCACATTTGGTAGCCCCCTCCTCCTTCCGCCCAGCCCCTCTCCTCACCTGGGGGCGTGTTCCTTCCTCCAGTTCCAGGGACCAAGGACGGCCCCAGCAGCAGCAGCAGCAGCGGGAGAACAAAAGCAGGCCCCATGGTTGCTGCCCCACAAGGAGAGGAAGAGAAAAATCTGCTTCCACCCCAGAAGGGAAACTTCTTGGTCTGTTTAGGGGGGGGGGGGGCACCACTATTTCTGTAAAGTCCCGGAGAGGCGGCTCTGTCCAGACATGAGAAGCTGAGAAGCACCAGTGAGAATTCAGTATTCAGTAGCGTCATCAGTCTCCAGGCAGAGGGTCCGCTGGATTGTCCGCACTGAGAAGATAGGTTTTGGGTGCACAAGGCGGCAGAGGAAGCCCCACCTGTGTGTGTGTGTGTGTGTGTGTGTGTGTGTGAGAGAGAGAGAGAGAGAGAGAGAGAGAGAGAGAGAGAGAGAGAGAGGCCTGGCAGGGGGTGGAGATGCAGGTGGAATGAATGGGGGACGAGGCAGCACGGATCGAGGCCCTTTCTTTTCCGCAGCCAGACTGGGACTACCCTGTTTTTCAAGGGGAGTTACTCTGTTCCCAACCCTCCATCCCACCTAGAAAGAGAAGGTTCCAGGGGGTTCAAAAATGAGATCCTTATAAAAGAGCCGCTAAGTTGACCAGATCCGACCCTGCAGCCTGGTCACTTTCTCTTTGGGATGCACGTGGGCTGCATGTATCCAGGACTTCCGTCTCCCGGTGTAGGATGTCCTGGCTGTATGTCAGCCTTCCTCCTCCTCCTCCTCTTCCTCCATTCCTTCCTCCCTAAAGCATTTATATTTGGGGAGGCATCTCAGGTGTGGAGTTCAAATTCCCTGGGATAAGAAGGCTGGAAGGGGAGAGCATTTGGCATTTCCCAATTCACAGAGACGGGAGGGGGGGCAGGGGAATTGCAGTTTCATTCAGCCAGGCTTAAAAGACGTTTCTTACAGTTGGTTACAGTCAGGGCTTTTTTTCTGGTGGAACTCACCGGAACTGAGTTCCAGCACCTTTTCTTCTATTAAGTGCATTACAATTTAATCGCCATCTACTCCCGAGGAAATGTAATCCAAGAGTTCCGGTACCCTTTTCTCCAGAAAAAAAGCACTGGTTACAGTACATTTGTAGTTACTTGGGGTCTGAACTTGTGGAGCTCAGACCAGCAACTCTGGCTACATGCTGCTGCACGTGGTCCACGTGGAGACAACACGTCCACGTGGAGACAACAACCTGGTGGTGCCACGCTCACTAGAGTCTGAACAGAAAGAGGAAGAAGCTGGGAGCTACGCCCACTTCTTGTTCAGACTGTTAATAATTCAATGAGTACCTTCTAGGAAAACCACCCTAGAAGGTATCAGTGACCTTAACCATTTCACCCAATTACCTGGTGAAACATTAGTCATAGGTTTTGACTGCAATTTTAATTATCCAACAAGAACTTCCTGGCAGCAGGAGCTGCTCAACAGGTGAGGGGCTCCCCCTGGATAGAGGCTGTTAAGCAGGGGCCAAAGGCAAAGGGCCACCGGTCAGGCTGTGTCTGCTGTAGCTGCGGATGACCTGTGCCGGCAGCAGTAGCGGAGGCGGGGGTGGACTAGACCAGATTACCTCTGAGGTCTCGTCCAACCGGAAGACCCTATCATTCTAGGCACCTCGCTCCCGCCACCCTGGGGGGGGGAGCATCCTACAGGATCAATGGGGACCCCGATTCTGTGGCATGTTGCACTTCTGTAGTAGGAGGGAGGAGAAGATCAGTGTCCCCCCTCCTCCTCCTCCTC
Source organism: Shinisaurus crocodilurus (assembly GCA_021292165.1). NCBI lineage: Eukaryota > Metazoa > Chordata > Lepidosauria > Squamata > Shinisauridae > Shinisaurus > Shinisaurus crocodilurus. Next base: position 320,971,884 of record CM037876.1, on the reverse strand, counting down.
CTCCTCCTCCTCCTCCTCCTCCTCCTCCAGGATGTTAAGGAAAGAGCAAGGAACTGGATCCTTTCCTTTCATTTTGGGCAGCACAGCCGCCCGTTGAGGACTTTATGTTTATGTTTTCACCCATTTCACCCATTTCACCCAATTACCTGGTGAAACATTAGTCATAGGTTTTGTCACAGCCGCCCCCTCCCCTCTCGGGCACATCATCATCAGGCGATCACTCGTGACCGAGTAAGATTGTCTTCCGGGATAAAAGGAGGAAATTCTAAAGAAGATTGTGTAGACTCTAGCAATGGGTCCGTAAGTGACTGTGGAGGCCAATTCTAGATCCACACAGCTTCCCACAGTGAGGACACAGGCTACCAGATAGAAGATGGTCCTGTAAAGGATTCATTTGACGTGCTTTTCGCTTAGCACGTTTCTCCCTTTCACCTTGCACTCGGGCTTCTTCAAAGTCCATGGAACCTTTGTGAAAGGCCAACCTCCAGTTAGATCGTTCATGGGCCAGAGCTTCCCAGTTTTCGATGTTTATATTGCATTTTTTTAGATTAGCCTTATGAACATCTTTAAACCTCTTATATTGACCACCGATATTCCGCTTTCCATCCTTGAGTTGGGAGTAAAGTAACTGCTTTGGGAGACGGCAGTCAGGCATTCGAACAACATGACCGGTCCACTGAAGTTGGCGTTGAAGGATCATTTTTTCAATGCTAGTAGTCTTTGCTTCTTCCAGTACACTGACATTTGTTCGCCTATCTTCCCAAGTAATTCGCAGGATTTTCCGGAGGCAACGTTGATGAAACCTTTCAAGGAGGTGGAAGTGACGTTTATAGATAGTCCATGTTTCGCAGGCATACAATAAAGTTGGTAATACAATGGCTTCATAAACCAGTGTTTTGGTCTTCTTACAAATATCCCGATCCTCGAACACTCTATGTTTCATTCGAGAAAATGCGGCACTTGCGGAGCTCAGACGATGCTGGGCACAACCCCCCCCCCTATTGCAACGCACTTTCTCCCCCACCCCCACCTGGGAGAGGAAGGCAGCTGGCCCTGGATGTGCATGTGCTGCTCGTGAGGTGGCTTTCCTGCCTGGAGGTTCCCCACACAGGTGCTGAGGGCAGCCGCATCTTCTCCATGAACTGCTCCGTCCAAGTATTCGCGTTGCCTGCCTCCCACTGGGTCTCCATGTAAGTTTGTTTTCCATGCTGAGGTTACTCCTTGGAAAGGGCGACTCAGTCGGGGTCAGCCCTGTGGCCCTTGCTTGCTCCGCAGCGTCCTCATGGAGTAAGGTGACCACATGTACTGGTTTTACCAGTACAGTACTGGTTTGGGGGAGATTGTCCTGGTTAGTCATAAGATGTAACCAGTACAGTTTGGGACTACAAAATCAAAAATTATTAATTTATCAAAAGATTGAGTACATCAAATCAATCCTTGATAAACCAGCCTAAATCAATTTTATTAATTTATCCTAGTTTTAGTTTTATTTTACATGACGGTTCTCGTCGTTGGATCTCGGCAATACTCGGCATTCAGCACACGCACTCTCACTATATTGTGGCCGCGGCGACTCTTCGATAATACTCCCGCGCAGTACATACAGCCCGACCGTGGGAACTCGATGATGACATCATCACACAGAGCCCGCCAAAATCGACCAATTCGGTGTTAGCTTCGGACTATAAAAGGCCCTCCGCAGCACAAGACAGGCACCAGTGATCTGGCATCTTCGGACCTTGACACTGGCCGTCAGAGCTCCACGCTCAGTTACTCGAGCTTTTCGCTCCGCCGTTTTCACGGCGCACCTCGCTGCTTCGCCAGGACTAGGCTGACCATACGTACCGTTTTAAAAGGGACAATCCCATTTTTTTCATATTTCCTGACCATCCCTTCTTTTTAATATAAATGTCAATTTTGTCCCATTTTTAGTAAACTATATATAGTTTTTAATTTTTTGTAAAAAAAACTGAACACGGCTTGTTTATTTCTCATAAGACTCTCCGCGTTAAGAAACCCCGGGGGGGGGGATGTGAGCCAAGCCCCATGCGGAGCTGCTCCCGCGCTCTCCTTAGCCCTTAGACAGGTCGAGGACTACTGACGTAGTCTAGAGTGCCGTGTGAGCCACACCGAAGAAAGGGAACTTCACGGCGATGGGCCAGAGCCAGGAGCCGTTGTCGCCTTGCTGCGGGGTAGCAGCACCCCCCTGCGCAAGCCTGAAGGGGTAGAAATCAGGCAGGGGCACAGCGCCCTTCGCCCGCAGCCGAAGCCAGCTGCCGAGCGCCAGCAGCACCAGCCAGCCAGACAGGCCCTGCATTTCTCTGGCGGGCGCCGAACCCCGGGCAAGCAGGTGAGACGGCGGAGCTGACACACGGGCGGGCGGCAAGAGGCAGCGCCGGGTGGGAGCGTGAAGACCTGGGCAGGCACCAAAGGGACACAGACCCGCCGCACGCTCTGTGGCGGGATCACGCCGAGACGTGAGACGGGGGTCTGCCGGTGGTGGCAACAATGGAGGCAGCTGAGAGGAGACCCACATGCACACTGAGCCTCTCTGCATGGCGGCGAGGGAGGGGACAGCGGCTCATTCACACAGGTCAGGGCAGACATATTCATGCCCTGGTCAGCCAGTTAGGATGGGACCTGAAGGAGGTGGGCCGTGTTAGGGGTGGGCTTAGGAGGATCAGCCTTTTCTTAAAGCGCTAAGAAGACTGGACGGGGAGAGCGAAGAAGCCGTGCCGCTCGCACTAAGGAGGAGGCGCAGTGTGTGGCAGGCGGCCGGACGAGCAGGCGAGCTCAGGGCACATCGGACTGCAGGCAAAGCTAAGACACGCTCGTCGCTACTAGCGCAGCCGTTCTCAACCTCTGGATGTGTCGGACTACAACTCCCAGCATCCCCAACCAGCCAGCTGGCTGGGGGATGCTGGGAGTTGTAGTCCCACATATCTGGAGGGCACTAGGTTGGAGAAGGCTGTAGTAAGGAGTTAGCCCTATGGAAGCCAGTGGGAGTCACTTTCCAGTACAAACCCGTATCAGACCCCTCTGCAAGCCACTGAGTGCTCTTTCCTTCTGGATTAATAGACTGACTAGGTTCAGACAACATGATAACCCACACTCAGGGCTGAGTAAGGGTTGTCGTTGAACCGTGAGTTGTTGTCTGAACCCAGCTGAGATAAGAAACCATGGTGAACAACCCACAGTTCACAGCCCAATAACAACCATGGGTTCTCTTCGTGGGTTGGTTGTGGTTAAGAAGCCATGGCTTGTTAGTGCAGGTGGGTTCAGACAACACGATAACCCACATTTCAGCAACAACCCACACTCAACCCATAGTCAACCCCTGAGTGTGGGTTATCATGTTGCCTGAACCCAGTCATTGCGGATAACCATCAGTCCCCACCATGGTCTTTAGGCCGTTGTCCCCATGATCCACTCTGGCTGTGTGCAGGCCTAGCTGTGGGGTTACAGAGTGGCAAGGGAAAGGTGCTGCATGTGTAGCCAGTGATAACTTCCTCCTTATTGGTACAGTACTACTTAATGGTAGTTCAGTACTAAATTTTGAAGTGCAGGCGCTCATCATTACAGCCCCAATGACCATACCCCCAAGGACAACCCAAAATGCAGGCAGCTGTGTTGATCCATTATAGATAGATACCCACAAAGAAAATCAGTCCATAGCATACTAGCTAATTTATTAGGATCAGCTGAAAAAAGTGCCAGAGCTCTGGGACCCAGTGTTCCCACTCCACTACACCATGGCTTCTTTATCAGAGGGGAGAGGGACATTGCTCAATGGCAGAGCACCCATCTTGCGTGCAAAAGGTCCTGGGTCTCACCCCTGGTATCTCCAGGTGAGACTGGGAAAGGCTCCTGTGTAAACCCCTGGAGAGCCACTGCCAGTCAGTGTGTAGGCAACAATGAGCTAGATCAAGCATGGGGAACCTATGACCCTCCAGATCTTGTGGGACTACCGTGAAGAATTGAGGCCTACTCAGGCTTGAGTTAGCCTGAAGGCCCAAATATCTCCTGATGGGAGGGGGCATTTGTGACTTCGGGGGTGCCACAAGGGCAAGGGCCACCCCCCTAACATGGCTACTTAATGGCTGTGCCTTGTTCCGGTCCTCCTCACACCCTCAGGTTTCGTGGTTGCCCTATCAGCCTGCCCTCGGGTCTCCAGATGCTGCTTCTGAATGCCAGATTGGTGCAAAATAAAACCTCCCTCATCCACGATTTAATAGTGGATTAGGCGGCCAATCTGGCATGCATTATCGAGACCTGGGTGGGAGAACAGGGAGGAGTTAGTCTTTCCCAGCTTTGCTCCCTGGGGTACTTGGTGCAGCATCAAGATAGACCTGAGGACCGGGGAGGGGGGGTTGCCGTGGTCTATAGGGCATGTGGGGCTGCCTTTGAAGACTGTTCGGAAGCTGCAGCTTGTGCAAAATGCGGCAGCCAGGCTTATTGCGGGGACCAGAAGGTCCAAGCACATTACACCGGTTCTGGCCCGTTTGCACTGGCTGCCAATTCTATCTATCTCTCCGGGCTCCCTGTCTGTCTGACTGTCTGTCTGACTACTGGTCTGGAGTGTTTGCACCTTGTGTTGGGCCAGCAGGACAGATTAGGGATTCTGTTGGTGTACCGCCCACCCCACTGCTCAACAGACTCCCTGGCTGAGCTGACGGAGGTGGTCTCGCTGGCGATGCTGAGGTCCCACAGGCTGTTGGTCCTGGGGGATGTTAACATCCATGCTGAGGGCACCTTGTCTGGTGTGGCTCAGGAATTCATGGACTCCATGACAACCATGGGACTGTCCCAACATGTCATCGGCCCAACACATGTAGCAGGGCACACTCTAGACCTGGTTTTTTCAGCCGAGCATGGAGATGGTGATCTGAAGGTGGGGGACTTTGAATCGGTCCCCTTGTCATGGTCAGATCACTACCTGCTGAGATTTAGGCTAGCGGCAGCTTTCCCCCTCTGCAAGGGTGGGGGACCTATTAAGATGGTCCGCCCCCCCGGAGGCTGATGGATCCGGATGGTTTCCAGAGGGCCCTTGGGGGGTTTCCGGCTGCTGATATGGCTGGCGGTCCTGTCGAATCCCTGGTTGATCTCTGGAATAGAGAGATGACCTGGGCAGTTGACACGATCGCTCCTGTGCGCGCTCTCTGTAGGAGAGCTCGTACAGCTCCGTGGTATACCCCAGAACTGAGAGTGATGAAGCAAAACAGGAGACGGCTTGAGTGCAGGTGGAAGAAAACTCCTAGTGGATGCAATCGAGCCCTGGTACATGCCTATTAAGCCAGGTATACCTAGAGGCAGTGAGGGTGGCAAAGAGACAACATCTCACTGCCTCTATCCAATCATCTCTTTGCCACCCAGCGGAGCTCTTTAGGGTCGCCCGGGGCCTGTTGTATGCTGGCCCCAGGAACATCATCGACCCATCTGATGCCCGCTGTGATATATTCGCTAGGCACTTCCAGCAAAAAATCTCTTGCATCCGCAGGGACTTAGACTCCAATGTTATAGCAGTAGAATCAGGAGAGGTACCCGGAGCACAGCCTGGTCTAGTTATTTTGGATGAGTTTCAGTTGGTACAGCTTGAGGATGTTGACAAGGTGCTTGGACGGGTTCGTGCAACCACGTCTGTTCTGGATCCTTGCCCCTCTTGGCTTATAAAAACTAGCAAGGAGGGAACGGCCAGCTGGGCCAGAGAGGTGATCAATGCCTCCTTGCGAGAGGGAGTGGTCCCATGCCACCTGAAACAGGCGGTGGTGAGACCACTCCTGAAGAAACCCTCTCTGGACCCGGAAGATCTTAACAACTTTAGGCTGGTGGCGAATGTTCCTTTCCTGGGCAAAGGTCCTTGAGCAGGTGGTGGCCAACCAGCTCCAGGCGCTCTTGGATGAGACTGATTATCTGGATGCATTTCAGTCGGGGTTCAGGCCTGGTTTTGGCACAGAAACAGCTTTGGTCGCCCTGTATGATGACCTATGTTGGGAGAGAGACAAGGGGAGTGCCACCCTGTTGATACTCTTGGATCTCTCGGCGGCTTTCGATACCATCAACCATGGTATCTTTCTGGAGTGGCTGTCTGAGTTGGGGGTGGGGGGCACTGCATTGCAGCGGTTCTGCTCCTGCTTGGATGGCCGGCTCCAGAGGGTGGTACTTGGGGAATGTTGCTCGGCCCCATGGACTCTCCAGTACAGGGTTCCTCAGGGGTCGGTCTTATCCCCCATGCTATTTAACATCTACATGAAACCACTGAGTCATCCAGAGTTTTGGAGTGCATTGCCATCAGTACGCTGATGACACACAGCTCTATTTCTCCTTTTCATCTTCAGCAGGTGAGGCTGTGGATGTGCTGAACCGGTGCCTGGCTGCAACAATGGACTGGATGAGGGCTAATAAACTGAGCTCAGTCCTGACAAGACTGAGATGCTGTTAGTGGGTGGTTCCTTTGACCGGATGGAGGGTGTTCAACCTGTTCTGGATGGGGTTGCACTCCCCTTGAAGGAGAAGGTTCGTAGCTTGGTGGTGCTCCTTGAGCCATCTTTGTCACTTGAGGCTCAAGTGGCCTCAGTGGCAAGGAGTGCCTTCTACCAGCTCTGGCTGGTGGCCCAGCTGTGCCCCTATCTGGACAGGGATAGCCTGGTCTCAGTAATCTATGCTCTGGTGATCTCTAAACTAGACTACTGCAATGGATGGACTCTACGTGGGGCTGCCTTTGAAGACTGTTCGGAAACTGCAGCTTGTGCAAAATGCGGCAGCCAGGCTTATTGCGGGGACCAGAAGGTCTGAGCACATTACACCGGTTCTGGCCCGTTTGCACTGGCTGCCAATATGCTTCCGAGCCGAATTCAAGGTGCTGGTTCTAACCTATAAAGCCCTACACAGCTTAGGACCACAATACCTGGCGGAACGTCTCATCTCTCCCAACCGCAATCTACCTGGACTCTACGCTCAACATCTGGGGCCCTCCTCCAACTGCCACCTCCAAGAGAGGCTTGGTCGGTAGCAACAAGGAGGAGGGCCTTCTCAGTGGTAGCCCCCCAATTATGGAATAAGCTCCCCACTGAGACCCGCCTGGCGCCGACCTTACTATCTTTTCGGCGCTAGGTTAAGACTTCCCTCTATGCCAAGGCATTCAATAGTTAAGAGCTCAAAATAGCACGGGGGGGGGGGATTGTCACCTGCAGGCTCAATTTTATTAACTTTTGGATTGTATTTTAAACTGTGCTTTTTAATTTGGTTTTTAATCTTTTTAAACTATTTTGTATGTTTTTATTATTGTCTTATGTACCGCCCAGAGAGCTTCGGATTGAAAATAAATAAATAAATAAATAAATAAATAAATAAATGTCCTGGTTTTAAATTTGAAAAAAATGGTCACCCTATCATGAGGCCAAGTGAGGAGCAGAAGACTCAGCTGTGTCTAGGTCAGATGCAGCATCACAGGGACAGAGAAGGCGGAGCCGTGCCTGGGACTTTCCCCTCATCGGCCTTCCGATAACCCCTCTCCTAGAAGCCAACATGCCAGAGCCCCTCCCAGAAACAACGGAGAGCATGGTATGTGGCGGAGAGCATGATGTGTGGGGTGGGCCAGGCTTTGGGTATCTCCGTGGGCACCGTCCTCCTCATTAAGAGCCGGCAGAAGAACGGAACCAGCTTCAGCCAGAGGCCCTTCTGAATTACAGCCGCCTGCAGAAGGGTCTGGGGGGGTGGATTCACCTTCATGGTGAGCCAGGGCTGCTATCTCCATGGGGAGACCTATTACGGGCAGACCTCTGCCATCCCTTTCCTCCTTCATGAGGCCTAGCAACCTTCTCCAGTGAGATCATCAAACAAAATACTTGTCTTTATGGCCCTGAACAAGTGATGTGTGCGGCAGGCAGAGGGAACAGCATGGAGGAAACCATGGAAGAGGGGGCAGGGGGAGGAGGAGAAAACTGGGGGGGGGTATGAGCTAGTGAAGAATGTGAGCAAATCTGGAGGAGCATGTACCAAGTTCACTCTGGTCACTGAGGGAGCAGAGAGCTGGGGAGCTTTCCAACTCACAGCTTAAGTGTGGTGTCTGGTTGTTTCAGATGAGGAGGGCCTTTGTGTTTCATTTGTGTCCCACCCCTGACTCTGTCCATGAGAGGTACCGCATATGCTCCTTTCTTTTCCGTCCTTCTCAGGTAAGGGAGGTTCAAGACTCCAGGTCCTTCCACTGAGATCTGCCCCTGCCTTCCTCTGAACTTCCAGGATCCTGTCGTGGTGACACTTTCCCCCTCCTCAATCCGCTTGGAGAATTGGGGGGGGGGCTTTGCTGGCATTCTCTGATTCCCCCCATCCTGCGACATGGCCTCACCCCCAAATCCTGTGCTCACCTTTGTTGGAATATGGCGTCTCATATTCAGGTTTGCCTTCGAGCAAGAAGCTAACACCACAGAGTTTTTCCAACAGACATGTCCAAGGTCTTGGATGAGAGCATGTCACCTTTGGCCCAGTGTAGAAGGGCGTACAGTTATGCACTAACTGGCTTCAGATGATTTGGAGTCAGGAACAGATAGATTGATTTCAGCTGGGGATTACATCATGCTATGGGTGCAGCTGGCATTGCATCATCTATGGGTGTGACTGTACAGAATGGTATATAAGGTGTGCAAAGTCTCTGTGTTCTTGTTGGGGGAATAAGGAGTTAATTGTATGAAGGAGTTATTGATTATAAGCATTCTGTAAGTATAAGAGATAGTTTATGTATGTCCAGACTGTATCTGTTTTTGTCTGACATACTGTTCTCTTTCACTTTTGTAATTAGCACTCTGTATATGTTCTGTTCCTATTTTGCAAGTCTTCATTTAGTAAACCTTTGTGTTTAAAGAAACAGACTTGTGTTTTGTTTTTTATCCTACTGGCCTAGCACTCGCTTCTCACGCCACAATCTCTCCGCTGGCAACTTCTGCAGCTGCCGGTACAAAGTTGTTTAACTTTGCCCCCCCCCCCCCCCGGCGGCTCAGATTTCCAACAACCTTGAAATGGGCCATCAGGGCAGAGGACGGCCCATCAGGGGTCCAAAACAGGGAGGGTGGACCACCAAGAGCAATGCTCCAAAGACGGCCACCCAAGGGATGCAAATTCGACAGTAAAACAAGAGCCTGTTCTTGTGCCTTCTGCATCTGCATGCCCAGGAGGGCCCCACTCTAGCGTCTCCCCAAGAGGGAAGGATTTCACCCTGCGGATAACACCCTCTAGGAAGCAGTGGAGGTGGGCTTGCAGTGAGATGCTGTCCTTCTCCTCCTTCCTGTGGGCAATTTCCACCCCTTGGTCCTGGTCCTACCCTCAGGAGCAACAAACACCAAGTCCACACCCTCTTCTGAAAGGCATGGCAGCCTTTCAGATCTTTGAAGACTCCTATCCCGTCTCCCCTAAATCTTCTCTTCTCCAGGCTAAACATACCCAGCTCTTTCAGCCTTTCTTCACAGAACTGGTTTTCCATACAACAACTGACCCTCTTCATTGCCTTCCTCTGAGCCTGTTCCAATTTTGTCTATGTGTTTCTAAATGGTGGCACCCAGAACTGGGCACAGTCCACCAGATGAGATCTGACCAGCACAGAATAGCCTGGAACTATCACTTATCATCATCTGGACATTATGCTTCTGTTAAATGAGCCTGAAGATTGTACTGGCTTTTTTTTAGCAGCTGCATCATGCTGTAGGCTCATTCATTACATGGTTAAGCATTATCAGAACTATCTGTTAGCAGCAAAATGGCTCCACCAAGGCTTCCTCTCAGGAAAATCACTCACCATGAGTTCTGCTTAGGTCACTGATTGACTGAGGGTGCTTCCAGACGGAGAGCTCCTGGTGCTACTAATTAGAAGACATTGTGCAGCTTTCCATCTTTTATTCCTTAATTGATTATCTGTGGTAAGAGAATAGATGGAAGAAGTGGTAGGAAAACACAGGAGGGTGACAAGTGGAAGAGAACAACATCTGGACACACACACACCCATGAAATCTTGTGAATGAGGCAGGGCGATGTCACAATGAAAGCCTCTTCTGGAAGCACCCCAAGAGGTGGGTTTGCATGTGCTGGGCAGGGCCGGCGCTACCGCTAGGCAGACCCAGGCGGCTGCCTAGGGCGCGTGGCGGAAGAGGGCGCAGAGTTTCTGCGCCCCTTCCTCGCCTCCGGCGCGCTCCTGCCCTGCCTGCCGCCTCCACCGCGCCTCCCCGCCCGCTTGCCGGCCGCCGCCGCCGCCGCACCTCCCCCCGCCCGCGCGCGCGCGCCCGCCCGCCCGCCAACCACCTACCTACCTTCCCGTCGTAAAGTGCGGGGGTCCCATCGCGTCGGAGGAGGAGGCGGCGGCAGCAGCAGCCAGCAGCCAGCAGCGGGGGCGGTGAGAAGGTAGGTGGTTGGCGGTCGGGCGGTCGCGCGGTTGCGCGTGCGCGGGTGTGTGTGTGTGCAGAGCAGGGCTGCTTTGCTCCGGAGCCCCCCCACGGCACGAGGGGGGGCGCTAAATATAATTTGGCCTAGGGCGCCAAACAGCCCTGCACCGTTCCTGGTGCTGGGGAGGGTCTTGAAGAGTGATTGGCACTGTAGCCAGGGCCGGTGCTACCATTAGGCCAACTAGGCAGCTGCCTAGGGCGCAGGGCTAAAGGGGGCACCAGAAACACCTTGAAAAAAAATACAGCGCTCTCAAGTGGGAAGGGGGGGCGCTAAATATCTGATCTTGCCTAGGGCACCAAACTGCCTTGCACCGGTCCTGACTGTAGCCATATTTCCTGCGAGGCCCGTGCATTGTGCCCCCTTCCTCTCACATGCTTCCATGTTGCCACCTCTCTGAAGTCTGAATAAACTAGATTGTGTTTGTCTGAATGCATCTGTGTTTTGCCCCCTTTTGAAAAATTGTGTGTTGCCACCACCAAAGAGCATGATCTTATTACAGTGCCACGGGGGCCTTTCCACACATTCCATGGCGCAAATCCATGTTTGTGAACAAAAATATATTTGCCAGGTTGCCACAGCCACTCCTGGCTCTCTGATAAGTGTGCACACGGTTTGCTCATTCATGCATTACCCTTTCTAAAATTTAGGATATGTGGATCAGATTTTGTAGATCATGTAAAACATGGAATGGCTTAAAAACTTAGAAAATCATCCTTTAGGCAAGGCTATTTAAATTAATAAGAGATTTACGATAAAACCAAAAATACTACTTTTGCAAGAGACCCATAAAGCCCAAGAAAGGGAAGGAATCTTTAACAGCAGTCAATGGAAAACTATACATATAGCGAAAGGAACAAACAAAGCCAGGGGAGTAGCAATTCTAATACATAATACAGTGGACTTTGAACCAAAAAATAATAATAATACAAAAGGACACCAATGGCAGATATATATTTGTAGAGGGGATACTGAATCAAAACAAACAAATTGTATTAGCCTCATTGTATAGTCCAAATGAAAGGCAGCTAGACTTCCTGCATAAAGTTTTGAAAAAGCTAAGAACTTTTTCAAAAGCAGAGGCAATAATTGGAGCAGACACTAATTGGAACAAGCCCCTCCCCAAATGTTGTGCTCTGGAGGGGCACTGGGTAGGCTATGTGGAGAAGGGGGCCCTGGCCCAATGCAATGCAGGCCTTTAGCAATTGCTCTGCTGAGGAGGAGGAGGGGAGAAGACCTGTTGGCAACAGGATGCCTTGGCCAAAAGGAGATCTAACATGGCTCCTAAAGCTACAGGCAGGAGAACACACGCACCAAACCCTCACGAAAGGATATCCCAGGGGCCATTCCTAATTTCACGCTGGAGTTAGTTTTGAGGGATCCCAGAAGGTCATGAAGGCAGGATCCAAGGTTGCCCAAGTGACTTCTGCTTGCACAGCAGGACTTTCTCCCCTTCTCCTCCCCCCTGAAGGCCCCCTGCATGCCCCAAAAATCTGCTCTGGGGGGCCTGTCGGTGGAAAACCTTCATTGGTGTTCACCCTTCCTTGTTTTGCGCCCTTAGTCGGAAACCTGAAATGTTCTAGTCCAGAGAAACAGGGCAAGGGAGGAGGGGTGGCCTTTGTCTCCCCTCACCCAGAGCAAGTGTCTGCAAGCCTGCAGGAGTGTGAGATGGCTCAAGATTCCACTCAAGAGATGGTTTTTGCAACAGCGATGCCTTCCCTGCCCAGCAACTGATGACGAAGCCAGTCCTGCAGCCTGCGATTGGCACAGCTCAAGTTTCGACTCTGGGAAGTCCCCACAAAAGGCAAACCTAGACAAACACACAAGGGCCGCATCAGGTGACAAGCCAGGCCTGGAAAGTCCCTGGCACAGACCCAGGGTGCAGACAGGGTGGGGTGGGAAGGCCAGGCAGGGCCAGGCAAGATAACACAAGGCTAAGGTGACCATATGTACTGGTTTTACCAGTACAGTACTGGTTTTTTGGACATTGTCCCGGTTAGTCGTGAGATGTAACCAGTACAGTTTAAGACTACAAAATCAAAAATTATTAATTTATGAAAAGATTGAGTACATCAAATCAATCCTTGATAAACCAGCCTAAATCAATTTTATTAATTTATCCTAGTTTTAGTTTTATTTTACACGACGGTTCTCATCGTTGGATCTCGGCAATACTCGGCATTCAGCACACGCACTCTCACTATATTGTGGCCACAGCGACTCTTCGATAATACTCCCGCGCAGTACATACAGCCCGACCGTGGGAACTCGATGATGACGTCATCACACAGAGCCCACCAAAATTGACCAATTCAGGGTTAGCTTCGGACTATAAAAGGCCCTCCGCAACACAAGACAAGACAGGCACCAGTGATCTGGCATCTTCGGACCGTGGCACTGGCCCTCAGAGCTCCATGCTCAGTTACTCGAGCTTTTCGCTCTGCCGTTTTCACGGCGCACCTTGCTGCTTCGCCAGGACTAGGCTGACCATACGTACCGTTTTAAAAGGGACAATCCCATTTTTTTCATATTTCCTGACCGTCCCTTCTTTTTAATATAAATGTCAATTTTGTCCCATTTTTAGTAAACTATATATAGTTTTTAATTTTTTGTAAAAAAACTGAACACGGCTTGTTTATTTCTCATAAGAATCTCCGCATTAAGAAACCTCGGGGGGGCGGGATGTGAGCCTTGAGTCCCATTAAAAATATTGGGGGGGACTCAGTCCGACTCATGAGTCGAGTCCTCAAGTCCGAATCCCCATCCCTGCTCCACACTGAGGTAAATACACTCTGCATATGCTCAGAGGCACATTTGTGTTACCACCATATGTTTGCAGAGCTGAATATTACTATGTCAGAGCAATAAGACAATGGAATCAACTACCTAGGGAGGTGGTGGGCTCTCCCAGTCTGGAGGCATTCAAGGTGCGGCTGGACAGACATCTGTCAGAGATGCTTTGACCTGGATTCCTGCATTGAGCAGGGGGTTGGACTCGATGGCCTTGTAGGCCCCTTCCAACTCTACTTTTCTATGATTCTATGATTCTATGGAAAGCGGTTTCCAGGCATTGGCTCATATTAAGCCCTGTTGCCTCTTCACAGATGAACAATGCAGGAAACAGACCGCTCAAGCTGGCCAAGAGAAGCAGCCATGAAAAGCACCAGCCAAAACCCTGCCTGCCCCCCCCCTCCCCGCCCTTGGCCCTGAATCCAAGAGGCGGATGTGCCAGGTGTAATGATGCACTCTGCATGTGCTCAAACACACTCTCCTTTCCAGCCAGCCTGTAGGTGGAAAGAAACACATGTCCCACTCTGGAGGCATTCAAGGTGCAGCTGGACAGACATCTGTCAGAGATGCTTTGACCTAGATTCCTGCATTGAGCAGGGGGTTGGACTCGATGGCCTTGTAGGCCCCTTCCAACTCTACTTTTCTACGATTCTATGATTCTATGAATCCAGACAGTGATTCTAGCTTCTGATATTTGCATATTCCAGCACTTTGCAGTAATGCAGCCCCGGCGGAAATGGAAGGCCGATGCTGGCAGTTCTGTGTCCCAAGCCTTGGCCATATGACCCATTCTGACAGATATGCACAGGGGCACGACTCCAGCAGCAGAGGCAAACGCCTCTGTGGCGTTTATTGTGGTACAGCCCTGCACAAATCAGCACAGCAGCATTTTTGACAAGGTGACAGGAGGGCTTGGGAGCGGGGTGTTGAGCAGGACAGAAATGAGAGCATCTCTCTTTTCACACTTCCTGGAAGCTAAAGTTGCCTCCCTTGGATCCCACCAGTACCTCCTGATGAGTCAGGGTTAAAATACCCGAACCTCCAGCATTCAAACTGAATTCGCCTTCTACTCTAATATTTCTAGGGATGGATGAGAAGAGGTGGTGGTGGTAGAGTCCTCCTAATGTCGCTTTTTTTAAATGCTCCCCTCTGTGTGGGGAGGGGGGAACTATCTTCAAATAGGAAACCGGTGATGATGGGTCTCTATTTACCTCCAGTTTCTGGGGTTCTCAAACGGGAGGGTGCTGTTGCAATCATGTCCTGATGTGGGCCTCCCATTGGGGCCTCCCATGGGTCTCTGTGGGGAACAGGATGCCACACTGGATGGGCCTTTGGTCTGATCCAGCACGGCTCTTCTTAGTTCTTACGTTCTTATGTAATGGATCTAGTGCTTTGCACTCGTGCTGAACTACTCACCACTTTTGTTCCTTCATGAGATTGTGCACAGCGCTGGGAACCCTCTGCAACATGCTCAGGCCTATTTGCCTTATTTATGAGCAGGCATCACAACATGGATACTGATTCTTGTAAAGCTTTTTCACAGTCATAGAAACTGTTTTTGGTGTTGTCATACAGAGTAACTATGTAGGTTTGACTTGTATTTAAAAGTTGCTATATAATTTTGTTGTCATTTGTGCATTTATGGAAATATTTGTATTTTTGTAATAGAAGATAAATAGTTCTCTCTCTCTCTCTCTCTCTCTCTCTCTGGCCATATTTCAACTATATAATGCCTCAATTCACCTTTATTTTCCAGACTTTATCTGGAAGATAAATAGCTGAGGCAGCCTGCTGGACTAGATGGGCATTTTGGTCTGATCCAGCAGGGCTCTTCTTGTGTCCTTATGCAACAGTTTGAACTATAACTTTTCTCCCTGGTGTGCTAGATTTCTACTTGCAGGGAGTTAGTCTACTTTGGCTCTCCATTCTGGTGCATGTGCAGATCCTGCCTGGCTGCGAATGACTCCCTGTGGGCTAAAGGGAAGAGAATTAAGGGAGGGAGGGAAGAAAGGGGAGGTTCTGAAAAGTCAGAGCCTGAGATTCCTCCACTCTGTAACTCTTTTCAGCTAGATACAAGGGGAGGGAACGCACTCGTCGTCCGTCCCGTCCCGTCCCCCCGCACACATTGGTCACTGGATCCTACCCCCCTACCCGTTTCTTTCCAGTTCTCTGGTGACAGAAGCAGAACTTCTGGCCCGAGGGCATCCCACCCCACCCCCCAGAGACATCCTTCTTTTCCCGGAGACTCCACGGGCAGCGGACGCAAAGCTGCAGAGGCGCTCCGGTTTCGCTTCCCCACGCACCAAGCTGGACTCAGCGTTCGGGGAAGTGAAATGGAGAAACTGGCGACAACCCAAGTGACGG
Organism: Shinisaurus crocodilurus; assembly: GCA_021292165.1. Taxonomy (NCBI): domain Eukaryota; kingdom Metazoa; phylum Chordata; class Lepidosauria; order Squamata; family Shinisauridae; genus Shinisaurus; species Shinisaurus crocodilurus. The sequence continues at coordinate 320,956,308 of CM037876.1, read as the reverse complement.
TGGTCAGAAAAAAGTGAAGCAAAAGCTCCTCGCGAAGCCACTTCAGCTTCCAAGCTACATCACCAGTGCTTAGGAGCTGCACATCCGCGCAGTGAGTGGGTGGGGGTGGAGAAGTTCCTGAATAACAGCTGGATTTTTTATTTTCAAAAGTGGCGGTGGGGGGGGGGAGGGACGGGGAGACCAAACCTTTCCGCCATTCTTGCTCCCAGCCAGCATCCCTCACGGCAGCTCCAGGTGAACCCTGAAAACGTCACATCACCTGCCAGACCCCGATTTGTCTGGGGACCCTCCCGCCGCCGCCGCCGCCGCCTGCCCCGCCCCATCTCAGGAGGACTGTGATCTCGCAGACAACCCCCCAGACCTGCTTTTTGTAACATCTTGCCTGATGAAGAGATCTGGACATCTCAAAACTGTGCACGTTTTCGGGTTAAGTTTTGGTTGGCCCAATGAAAGATTGCCCTGATATGGATTTGGGAATATTTCTTATGGCCAACACGGCTACTTTTGCTGTTTGTGTGTAAATAAGGGAATCATCACTGCTGGCACTTCCCGCATTTCAGTTCTGTCTGGCCTCACTGTATAGAATCTCCCCCCACCCCACCCCACAACAACATGTAGATATGCTTTGCAACTCAGGATAGCACTTCTTGCATCTGACAAAGTGCACTCCGTACCACAAATGCTGTGCCATAATAAAAGTGTTACTCCTTAAGGTGCCACTCTTTCTTGTCATAGTTCCTCTCACTGTGTGTGTGTGTGTGTGTGTGTGTGTAAAAAAAAGCAGGGCAAGGAGCAGCACACCTGCCTGGCCATTGGGGTGGGAACATTCACACACACTTACGTGCCAGCTACTTAGGAGAAATTTCCTCCATGTCCGGTGGAGCTCACCTGCTCTCCACCCTTAGGACTCCGGCCTTTCTCCCTGAGGCCCAATGGCCAGCTCTACTTTCAGAAAGGAAAAGAGGCCAGACTCTTAGCTTTAGTTTTGATATGTCACCCTTTTTTGGAACTGGGGGACGAGGGAAGGAGAGGCTACGAAGGAGAGGTCACCTTGGATGCCGCCTCTCCCAGCTGCCAAGAGGAACATCATCACAGGGAAAGGGATTAGCTGTCAAATTAACTCTCTGTGCCAAGAACTGACCCTTTCTCACATTTTCTTGGTCTGTCAGAGAAAACTCCCTTCCCAACTCAGGGCTGCTCCGCTTGAAGACTCATGATGAAACTGCTGAATTCTCACCGGTGCTTCTGTCCAGAGAAACCACCGTTCCCTGATGGGCTCTTTCGGGGGGTGAATTTAACAGCCTGAACTCCACCTCCACCCTCCCAGATTCTTGCCCTTGATACCCCCCTGGCACGGGCTGCCCCCACCCCTGCCAGGTCTTCCAAAAGCAACTCCCATAAGAACACAGGAAGAGCCATGCTGGATCAGACCAGAGGCCCATTCTGAGGAAAGACACCCACCCACGGCCAGGCACAAGAGGGCCTTTTTTATCGCATTCCGTAGCATGCATCCTGCTGCTGTTGTAATCCTGCTGCAGATCATTTTCACATTAAAAAAAAAAAAAAGATTCTATGTTGTTGTAAGTAAACACCCTCAGATGTAGCTTGCAGGGCCAATGCTGGGGCAGACCCCAGAGAGACCCTCCACCATCCCTCTGTGAAGGACCCAAGACCCAGTCTCTCTGCTCACTGGTGGGCAGCCCACCAAACCCTGTGAAACTGGGATAAAGGGGCCCCCCACCTCTCCAACATTGCAAGCCAAACTTAATGATCCTCATGCAGGTGATCAGTGGAGGGCCCACCATGGGCTGGACTTCAACCGGTAAAGAGATCTACCGTACTCCTTCTGCAAGTTCTCCCTGTGGTTCCTGCCAGAGTGGGGTGACCTCTATGGGAACGCAGCTGAGCAGGGGAAGGCAGGACTCCTGGGGCCAGAGGAAGCTCGCATAATTTTTGGACCTAACCTGGAAGGGGAAGGGAGTGTGGCTCATGGGTTATTTATTTATTTATTATATTTACACTCAGGACCGGTGCAGGGCAGTTTGGCGCCCTAGGCTGGGTTATATTTAGTGCCCCACCTCTCGTACGGGGGGGGGAGGGCTCCGGAGCAAAGCAGCCGGGAAATGCCTGCTTGCCCAGCGCCCCCCCCGCCCGCCGCCTCCAGCAGCCGCTTTCCCCTCTGCCAACCGGTCGCAGCCGCTTTCCCCTCTGCCAACCGGTCGCCGCCGCTGCCGCCGCCGCCACACGCGCTCCTGACCCGGCCTAGCTCCAGGCGCAGTGGAAAGCCGAGCGCGACCGCGAGCCCACCCGGCGCCCGCAATCCCCCCCCCCGCACAAACCTGGTGGTTGCAGACCGGTGTCTTTGTCAGCAAGGCGGCCAGGCGGGGCAGGAGCGTGCCCGGCGGCGAGGAAGGAGCACAGCGTTTCTGCGCCCTCTTCCGCCACGCGCCCTAGGCAGCTGCCTGGGTCTGCCTAGCGGTAGCGCCGGCCCTGTTTACACTCCACCTTTTTTCCTGCAAGGAACCCAAGGTGGCTTACATAATGCTCCTCCTCCTCTCCATTTTATCCTCACAACAACCCTGTGAGGTAGGTTAGGCTGAGAGTCAGTGACTGGCCCAAAGTCACCCAGTGAGTTTCATGGCCGAGCGGGGACTAGAACCCGGATCTCCCGACTCCCAGTCCAACACTCTCACCACTACGCCACACTGGCACACTGGGTTAGAACAGACAGCCAGGTTGCCCCGAGTTCTTGGGGATGTGTCCCTCTCAAAAAAAAAGGTCCCAGGATACTGTTCCCGACAGCTTTCTCCTAGATCTTCAGGCTGCCCCACCAACTCCTCAAGAGTTCTTCTCCTATAACAGCAGAGTATTGCCAGGAAATGTATTTTGTTTCAGACACACCCTCCATTTTCACAGAGTTGTCCAGCAGAGGACTTGTTTGATCCCAAGGAAATGATAAATCAGTTCCAGGATTGTTCACAAAGAGACAGCTTTATTGAGTAACTTCATCAACGTGCATACTCAAAGACTGGGAGCAGACAGGTTTATTGAGCAGCTTCCAAGGAACACATGAGGCCCCAATGAACGGGCAGGTCGAGACGGACCATGGCGTGGCGGTCTGGCAGCCACTGTCTGAGGTCCGAACAGAGCAGCAGCCTTTTATACTTTTTTGCTGTTTACACATAATGCTAGCAGCTAAGCTATACATCATGGCTACTAACTGTTTGAAGCTGACAGCTCGGCGAAAACATTACTGCTAAGCTAATTAGCAGGGTGAGTAATGTTGGCACAAGCATTCGCAACTGGGGCCTGGTATCTGCACTCGGCCTTGGTTCTCATCATAGCCAGCCATTCAGCAGGTGCACCTGGTGCTTGTTCTCAGCGTAGTAGGCCCAAACACTGGTTAGCGCTTCGCTGTGCATGCCAAGAATTCATTAAGGTAGCTTGACAGTCCTTTGACCCATCTCTGTGCTGGGAACCAAAGCAGCTTCTCGTGAGACAGGCATGCAGGGACGAGAGAGATGCTAAGATTCTTTCTAGGCCTCTCTCAGGCCCAAGGAAAATGGAAGGTGCTTTTCAGGTTCCAAATGGATTCTCACAGGGTCTTACAAGAGTAGATCTCCCCAACTCCACCGGACGGGCATTCAGACACTCAGACCTCCCCACCTTCTCCCAAAGACAAATCCTGTTTTGCTCAAAGTTACACATGCAGCACACCATGAAAAAGTGTTTGGTTTTTTTTTATTATTATTAGACTGTTTGCCTCCAATACAGAAACTGAAAACTATTCCTCTCTACTAAGTGAAAAGGGATCCATGATACAAATTTTGGAAACAAACGTACACCCTTCCCCAGCTGTGCTGGGCCCTCGAGATGAGTTGTACTACAAACCCCATCACCCCGCTGGCTGCGCTGGCTAGGGATGATAGGAGTTGTAGTCCAACACATTAGGAGAGCAACATCCTAAAATGGTACGTAGGAAGTGGCCTTACACCAAGTCAGGCGCCTGGTCCTTCCTGCTGCTTTCCTGACCCAGCAGCACATCTTGAGGAGGAACGTTCTAGGCAAACCCTAAACCCTCCTCAGAGGCCTCCTGTTGTCCTGGCAGACGGGGTGGCCCTTGAGCTCGAGTCCTGAGATCAAGGACTCCGCTGAGAACCTGGGCAGGATCTGTGCCCTGCCAGACTGGGAATCCTGTGGACAGGAGGGGGCCACGATGAAGCACTGTTAGAGCCCCTGCTTTGCATGCAGAAGGTTCAATCCTGACATCTCCAGTTAAAAAAGGATGCCACCTGATGGGAGGCATCTTCCTCTCTCTGCCTGAGACCCACGGTGCTTTCGAGTGTTCAAAGCACTTCACCTGCTGTCATCCTGACAACAACCACCCTGTAAGGTAAGCCAGTGTTATTCTCCCCATATTGCAGGTGGTGGGGGCTGGGGGGGCATGCCTAAGGCCACCTGGTGAGTTCACGGCAGAGGCAAAATTCGAACTGAGTGAGGACTTCCTCAGTCTCTTAGCCATTATGCCAGGAGGAGGGCGGTCCCTCTCCTTGGGTCAGGCCCCAACCTTGAACAAGGGTCTTATCCAGGTGGATCCTGGCAGGGATGTTGAAGAGTCCTTGGTCTCGAGTCACGAGTCGAGTCACGAGTCTTTGGACCCGAGTCTCGAGTCCGAGTCCGAGGTCCAAAATGGTGACTCACGAGTCACGAGTCACTCCCAAAGCTGACTCCACGAGTCCCTATTAAAATCAATGGGGTTCTTCCCCAACAAAATAAGGCTACTTCAGATGTGTGGCTTAAATAAATTCTAGGCACAAGTGTGCCTTTTTATCTCGAAACTCTGCCACTGATTTTGACAAGAACAGACCAGGCAAACAAACCCAAAATAACCAGGCAGGCAGAGGAGTCAGGGAACCCCAAAGCAGGCAGGCAGAGGTATTTGTCTTGGACAATTCAAACTGTGGAACTGGTTAAGAAGAGACCAGGCAGGCAGAGGAGGCTGGGAACCCCAAACAGGCAGGCAGAGGCAGCCAAACCCAAAATGTCTGAAAGGTTGCATTAGGAAAATGATTTTAAAAAATAAACTTGGATTGTTACTGCAACTGGGTCCAGGCAGCACCTGCAGGTGGCATCAAGCAGGGATGTTGACGAGTCCTTGGTCTCGAGTCCCGAGTCGAGTCTCGAGTCCCATTAATAATATTGGGACTCGAGTCCGAGTCGAGTCAGAGGGGGGACTCAGTCCAACTCACGAGTCGAGTCCTCGAGTCCGAGTCCCCATCCCTGGATCCTGGAGGAGCCGAAGCTGGGAGATTCCTGGGCAGCTTCTGCTGGTGGATGAGGAGTGGGAGGACATGCAACCCCCACCCAAATCTCCTTGAGCCCCTCCCACCACATTCCTCCGGTCCCACCATTATCTCTGCCCCCCGCCCCCATTACCTTTCTTGCTCTTCAGGTAGAGGGAGAGTCCAACGGCCACAAAGACCACGCCCAGCACAGCCCCCACCACCCCCCGTCAGGGGCAGAGTCCGACCTCCGTGGCTCTGTGGAAGGAGGAGAAAGACGAGCCCCACGTGAGGAGGAGGATCAGGACCAGAAAGATTCGGGGCAGGCCCCTCAGCCTCCAGGTGTTAAACTGCTTCGGGATTTGCTTCAAATGAGGATATAAATACATACATAAATGTTGCTAATCAATAAATAATAAAAGGGAGGATCCACTCCATGTGCTACACACAGGAAGTCTTTTTCTGCCAACACTGGCGACCGACCACTCCTCACTCTCCAAAGTTCACAAGCACACTAGCCAAGGCTGCAAGGTCTGCTTAGCATGGCTTCCTCTAAAGATTAAATAATTCCCAGGATTCTTTCTGGGTCCCACTTGCAAACTGAAGCACTAAACTGGGAGTAAGGGGAGGTGTGTGCAGATGGGGGCCAGTCGGGGACAAAAAGGCCTGAGCTGAGGGATATCAAGCTGCCAAGAAGATGCTCAAAGAAAGTGGTATATCACAGACCGATGGGGGGGGGGGGGTCCTCCCACCGGCTGTGGGTGGCCCATGGATGAAATGTGGATAGAACATGCATTCATCCCATCAATGTGGGGGCAATTCAAGTCACCCATTATAACACTTCTTCACTGGGAATCTGGGATGCCTCCTCGCTTCCATTTTCCATCTCAAGGTCACCCTTAGCCATGGGCTGCCTGTGGACGACATAGGGGAGTTCAAAAACACAACAGCTCAGAGCACCCCTGTGAGAAACCCCTGCTTCTGGCATAGATCCGCAGTGCCCCCCAAAGCAACGGGTCAGTTGGCACCCAGCTGAATAGTTTTATAGTTATATAGTTTACTCATCTCACTCCTTTGTCCTCCAAAGGGGGAACAAAACCTGACTCCCTTTTCTTCAATAGGCTGAGTAAGGGGACCCCAACCACTTTGGGCTTTTGAGTTGGAAGTTACTGTCATTACGAAGGTGGGTTCAGCCTGTAGGTCATTTTCTGATTTGCTGGCTAGACCACCAACAACAGAAAAGGAGGCTATCTTGTAATTGGTCAGACCAAGCATCAGTCTCTGCAAAGGGGCTGAATTTTGCTGAGCAGAGATTGCATTAAAAAAAAGATCCCCTCGGTCATTCTAGGGCAGTGATGGCAAACCTTTTTGAGCCCGAGTGCCCAAACTGCAACACAAAACCAACTTACTTATTTCAAAGTACCTTAAATTTGGCAGGAAGGAGGAGGGGGCACTAGCTAATCACGCCCCGCTTTGTCTCAGGGCATGGCTCTTCACCGGGCGCACAAAGATTCGGGCGCACGCATGCTGTGCTTCTGAGCTGTCTGTTCAGTTAGGAGGAGGGCTGGGTGCCTGCGCAGTCCGCTTCTGGGGGTGGAGATGTTGGAGTGTGCCTGCCTGTGGAGGCCAGCGAGGAATGAGTGGAGAGGAGTTACTATGGAAACCCGACGCTGAATGCAGAAGGGGACCATCTTTTCACGATCTGGCGACCAATGGCTTGAGTGCCCACAGAGAGGTCCCTGCGTGCCAGCTGTGGCACGCGTGCCATAGGTTCGCCATCACTGTTCTAGGGCGTTTCCTTTATACCATCTACAGTAATACCTTTGATTGCAAGTAACTTGGTCTTCTGAGAGCGTTTTGCAAGACAAGCAAATTTTTAAAATAAATTTTGACTTGATAAACAAGCGACCTCTTGCAATACAACCAGTTTAACTTAAATCTAGGAGGCATCCCTGTCCAGGATGGAAGGTTAGGAGGCAAAGGCTCATCATGCTACCTTGGACAGAGAGAACTAGTTGAAAGAAGGGGCTGAGCGTTGACAGGATGTGAGTTTCCAGTCAACTAGGCAGTGCACAGGCATGCCAGCAAAGCAGGACCGGTGCAGGGCAGTTTGGCGCCCTAGGCTGGGTTATATTTAGTGCCCCCCCTCGTACGGGGGGGGGAGGGCTCCGGAGCAAAGCAGCCGGGAAATGCCTGCTTGCCCAGCGCCCCCCCCTGCCCGCCCGCCGCCTCCAGCAGCCGCTTTCCCCTCTGCCAACCGGTCGCCGCCGCTGCCGCAGCCGCCGCCACACACGCTCCTGACCCGGCCTAGCTCCGAGCGCAGTGGAAAGCCGAGCGCGACCGCGAGCCCGCCCGGCGCCCGCAATCACCCCCCCGCACAAACCTGGTGGTTGCAGACCGGTGCCTTTGTCAGCAAGGCAGCCAGGCGGGGCAGGAGCGTGCCGGCGGGCGGCGAGGAAGGAGCACAGCGTTTCTGCGCCCTCTTCCGCCACGCGCCCTAGGCAGCTGCCTGGGTCTGCCTAGTGGTAGTGCCGGGCCTGTCCTTGGTGTGGTGTCATGTTGCTGGCAAGGGTGAGCTTCAAGAGAACATGTGTTTTCAATTAATGAATGGTATACAGAGGTATGGGATATCGCGTTAAATGATAAATTAACTTGTAATATTAAGTGTCAAAAAGGACAATTGGAGAAAGACACTTTTGTGAACATTTGGGGCAAATTTTTGGATTATGTGTTGGTAAAGGGGAGGGGGAACAAACCTTGTCAAGATTTGTTATATTTTTGGAATATAGAATAATAGCTTGTATATATACACATACAAAAAAACAAAAAAACAAAAATTGGGGTGAGAAATATAACTTGGTCCCAAGAGGTGGGGGGGTACACAATGTTAATGTTGTTGTTGTTGTTGTTGTTGTATTCATTATTTAAAAAAATAAAAAAATTTAAAAAAAAAAAAGAAAAGAAAAGAAAGTGACTCCCACTGGCTTCCATAGGGCTAACTCCTTACTACAGCCTTCTCCAACCTAGTGCCCTCCAGCTATGTGGGACTACAACTCCCAGCATCCCCCAGCCAGCTGGCTGGTTGGGGATGCTGGGAGTTGTAGTCCGACACAGCCAGAGGTTGAGAACGGCTGCGCTAGTAGCGACAAGCGTGTCTTAGCTTTGCCTGCAGTCCGATGTGCCCTGAGCTCGCCTGCTCGTCCGGCCGCCTGCCACACACTGCGCCTCCTCCTTAGTGCGAGCGGCATGGCTTCTTCGCTCTCCCCGTCCAGTCTTCTTAGCGCTTTAAGAAAAGGCGGATCCTCCTAAGCCCGCCCCTAACCTCCACGGCCTGCCTCCTTCAGGTCCCGTCCTAACTGGCTGACCAGGGCATGAATATGTCTGCCCTGACCTGTGTGAATGAGCCGCTGTCCCCTCCCTCGCCGCCATGCAGAGAGGCTCAGTGTGCATGTGGGTCTCCTCTCAGCTGCCTCTGTCGTCGCCACCACCGGCAGACCCCCGTCTCACGTCTCGGCGTGATCCTGCCGCAGAGCGTGTGGCGGGTCTGTGTCCCTTTGGTGCCTGCCCAGGTCTTCACGCTCCCACCCGGCGCTGCCTCTTGCCGCCCGCCCAGGGTGTCAGCTCCGCCGTCTCGCCTGCTTGCCCGGGGTTCGGTGCCCGCCAGTGAAATGCAGGGCCTGTCTGTCTGGCTGGTGCTGCTGGTGCTCGGCAGCTGGCTTCGGCTGCGGGCGAAGGGCGCTGTGCCCCTGCCTGATTTCTACCCCTTCAGGCTTGCGCAGGGGGATGCGGCTACCCCGCAGCAAGACGACAATGGCTCCTGGCTCTGGCCCATCGCCGTGAAGTTCCCTTTCTTCGGTGTGGCTCACACGGCACTCTAGACTACGTCAGTAGTCCTCGACCTGTCTAAGGGCTAAGGAGAGCGCGGGAGCAGCTCCGAATGGGGCTTGGCTCACATCCCGCCCCCCCCCCCGAGGTTTCTTAACACGGAGAGTCTTATGAGAAATAAACAAGCCGTGTTCAGTTCTTTTACAAAAAATTAAAAACTATATATACGTAGTTTACTAAAAATGGGACAAAATTGACATTTATATTAAAAAGAAGGGACGGTCAGGAAATATGAAAAAAATGGGATTGTCCCTTTTAAAACGGTATGTATGGTCAGCCTAGTCCTGGCGAAGCAGCGAGGTGCGCCGTGAAAACAGCGGAACGAAAAGCTCGAGTAACCGAGAGAGCGTGGAGCTCTGAGGGCCAGTGTCACGGTCCGAAGATGCCAGATCACTGGTGCCTGTTGTGTGCTGCAGAGGGCCTTTTATAGTCCGAAGCTAACACTGAATTGGTCGATTTTGGCGGGCTCTGTGTGATGTCGTCATCATCAAGTTCCCACGGTCGGGCTGTATGGACTGCGCGGGAGTATTATCGAAGAGTCGCCGCGGCCACAATATAGTGAGAGTGCGTGTGCTGAATGCGGAGTATTGCCGAGATCCAACGACGAAAACTAGGATAAATTAATAAAATTGATTTAGGCTGGTTTATCAAGGATTGATTTGATGTACTCAATCTTTTGATAAATTAATAATTTTTGATTTTGTAGTCCCAAACTGTACTGGTTACATCTTATGACTAACCAGGACAATCTCCCCCAAACCAGTACTGTACTGGTAAAACCAGTACATGTGGTCACCTTACTCTATGAGGACGCTGCGGAGCAAGCAAGGGCCGCAGGGCTGACCCCGACTGAGTCGCCCTTTCCAGGGAGTAACCTCAGCATGGAAAACAAACTTACATGGAGACCCAGTGGGAGGCAGGCAACGCGAATACTTGGACGGAGCAGCTCATGGAGAAAATGCAGCTGCCCTCAGCACCTGTGTGGGGAACCTCCAGGCAGGAAAGCCACCTCACGAGCAGCACATGCACATCCAGGGCCAGCTGCCTTCCTCTCCCAGGTGGGGGTGGGGGAGAAAGTGCGTTGCAATAGGGGGGGGGGTTGTGCCCGAGAGGGGAGGGGGCGGCTGTGCTGCCCAAAATGAAAGGAAAGGATCCAGTTCCTTGCTCTTTCCTTAACATCCTGGAGGAGAAGGAGGAGGAGGAGGAGGAGGAGGAGGAGGAGGAGGAGGAGGAGGAGGAGGAGGAGGGACACTGATCTTCTCCTCCCTCCTACTACAGAAGTGCAACATGCCACAGAATCGGGGTCCCCATTGATCCTGTAGGGTGCTCCCCCCCCCCAGGGTGGCGGGAGGGAGGTGCCTAGAATGATAGGGTCTTCCGGTTGGACGAGACCTCAGAGGTAATCTGGTCTAGTCCACCCCCGCCTCCGCTACTGCTGCCGGCGCAGGTCATCCGCAGCTACAGCAGACACAGCAGACCGGTGGCCCTTTGGCCCCTGCTTAAGAGCCTCTATCCAGGGGGAGCCCCTCACCTGTTGAGCAGCTCCTGCTGCCAGGAAGTTCTTGTTGGATAATTAAAATTGCAGTCAAAACCTATGGCTAATGTTTCACCAGGTAATTGGGTGAAATGGTTAAGGTCACTGATACCTTCTAGGGTGGTTTTCCTAGAAGGTACTCATTGAATTATTAACAGCCTGAACAGGAAGTGGGCGTTGCTCCCAGCTTCTTTCTCTTTCTGTTCAGACTCTAGTGAGCGTGGCACCACCAGGTTGTTGTCTCCACGTGGACGTGTTGTCTCCACGTGGACGTGTTGTCTCCACGTGGACGTGTTGTCTCCACGTGGACCACGTGCAGCAGCATGTAGCCAGAGTTGCTGGTCTGAGCTCCACAAGTTCAGACCCCAAGTAACTACAAATGTACTGTAACCAGTGCTTTTTTTCTGGAGAAAAGGGTACCGGAACTCTTGGATTACATTTCTTCGGGAGTAGATGGCGATTAAATTGTAATGCAATTAATAGAAGAAAAGGTGCTGGAACTCAGTTCCGTGAGTTCCACCAGAAAAAAAGCCCTGACTGTAACCAACTGTAAGAAACGTCTTTTAAGCCTGGCTGAATGAAACTGCAATTCCCCTGCCCCCCCCCCCCCCCGTCTCTGTGAATTGGGAAATGCCAAATGCTCTCCCCTTCCAGCCTTCTTATCCCAGGGAATTTGAACTCCACACCTGAGATGCCTCCCCAAATAAAAATGCTTTAGGGAGGAAGGAATGGAGGAAGAGGAGGAGGAGGAAGGCTGACATACAGCCAGGACATCCTACACCGGGAGACGGAAGTCCTGGATACATGCAGCCCACGTGCATCCCAAAGAGAAAGTGACCAGCTTGCAGGGTCGGATCTGGTCAACTTAGCGGCTCTTTTATAAGGATCTCATTTTTGAACCCCCTGGAACCTTCTCTTTCTAGGTGGGATGGAGGGTTGGGAACAGAGTAACTCCCCTTGAAAAACAGGGTAGTCCCAGTCTGGCTGCGGAAAAGAAAGGGCCTCGATCCGTGCTGCCTCGTCCCCCATTCATTCCACCTGCATCTCCACCCCCTGCCAGGCCTCTCTCTCTCTCTCTCTCTCTCTCTCTCTCTCTCTCTCACACACACACACACACACACACACACACACACACACACACACACACAGGTGGGGCTTCCTCGGCCGCCTTGTGCGCCCAAAACCTATCTTCTCAGTGCGGACAGTCCAGGGGACCCTCTGCCTGGAGATTGATGACGCTACTGAATACTGAATTCTCACTGGTGCTTCTCAGCTTCTCATGTCTGGACAGAGCCGCCTCTCCGGGACTTTACAGAAATAGTGGTGCCCCCCCCCCCCCTAAACAGACCAAGAAGTTTCCCTTCTGGGGTGGAAGCAGATTTTTCTCTTCCTCTCCTTGTGGGGCAGCAACCATGGGCCTGCTTTTGTTCTCCCGCTGCTGCTGCTGCTGCTGGGGCCGTCCTTGGTCCCTGGAACTGGAGGAAGGAACACGCCCCCAGGTGAGGAGAGGGGCTGGGCGGAAGGAGGAGGGGGCTACCAAATGTGGATGGAACCCCCTGAAACCCAAAGACAGGTATAGCCCGTGGAGAGAAAAAGGACCAGAGGGAGAGGGTCAGTGGAAAAGAGAAGTGGGGGACCCCAGAAGCCCCACCCCTTCTGCCAACCCTCCGGGCCTCTTGGGAGACGGTCCCTCGACAGGAGTAGGGACGCTTTGCCCAGGGGTGTTGCTTCCCCGCCCCGCCACCCCCGCAAGGAGGGCCATCCAGAGGTGCTTCACCAGGGAGAAGCAGGTTGCCCCCTGGAAGCGAGCGGGGTCGGGGTCGGGGTTGAGGGTGGACAGAACCAGCCCCTCCCACAATCCCTCCCCTTGACAGCCACCTCTTGAGAGAAGGTCACCAGATACTCTTCCACAGACTCTCCCCACGGGCCCTTCCATCAGCCAAGAGGCCCTTACACAAGAGTCCTTTGAACAGCCAGGGGGACAGGCAGAGGTCCAGCCTAGACCCAACATTCCCCACAGGAGGTGCAGTGAAGACGGACGTCTGTACCTGTTGAACTTCTGCCTGGCAGAGAATGGTGGGAGTTGCAGTCCAACACCTCTGGAGGGCACCAGGTTGGGCACGATGCCCTAGAAGCAGGGACATCGGAAGGGCCCAGAAGCTGGGTCAGATCAGGCCAAGGGTCCATCTAGTCCGGCGTTCTGTTCCCGCAGTGGCCAACAAGCTGCCCCCCCCCCGGAAATGCACAGTAGGACACGAGAGCAAGAACACCCTCCTACCCACCATGTTCCCCAGGAACCGGTGTGCACAGGCATACTGCCTCTGATCCTTTCTGGTAGCCTATAGCCATCAGGACTAGTAGCCACCGATAGCCTTCTCCTCCAGGAATTTGTCCAGTCCCCTTTTAAAGCCCTCCAAATTGGTGGCCATCACCACGTCTTGTGGAAGTGAATTCCATAGTTTAACTCTGTCTCTGTGCTATGTGAAGAAATCTTTCTTTTGATATGTCCTGAATCTCCCACCCATCAGCTTCATGGGATGGCCCCTTTGGGTTCCTTCCAGTATTATGAAAGAGGGAGGGAAATGTCTCCCTGTCCACGGTACCCACGCCTCTCTGTCAAGTCTCCCCTCTTAGCTGAACACTCCCAGAAGTTCTTGTAGCCTTTCCTTGGCTTCCCCTGGAGGTGTCTTTGTTTGCTGCGCCACTGGCAGGCGTTTGCCTCTTGTCATGGGGGTGTCCTCCTGGGGCGTGTTTGTGGAGATGCTTGCTGGATCATCAGGCGATCACTCGTGACCGAGTAAGATTGTCTTCCGGGATAAAAGGAGGAAATTCTAAAGAAGATTGTGTAGACTCTAGCGATGGGTCCGTAAGTGACTGTGGAGGCCAATTCTAGATCCACACAGCTTCCCACAGTGAGGACACAGGTTACCAGATAGAAGATGGTCCTGTAAAGGATTCATTTGACGTGCTTTTCGCTTAGCACGTTTCTCCCTTTCACCTTGCACTCGGGCTTCTTCAAAGTCCATGGAACCTTTGTGAAAGGCCAACCTCCATTTAGATCGTTCATGGGCCAGAGCTTCCCAGTTTTCGATGTTTATATTGCATTTTTTTAGATTAGCCTTATGAACATCTTTAAACCTCTTATATTGACCACCGATATTCCGCTTTCCATCCTTGAGTTGGGAGTAAAGTAACTGCTTTGGGAGGCGGCAGTCAGGCATTCGAACAACATGACCGGTCCACTGAAGTTGGCGTTGAAGGATCATTTTTTCAATGCTAGTAGTCTTTGCTTCTTCCAGTACACTGACATTTGTTCGCCTATCTTCCCAAGTAATTTGCAGGATTTTCCGGAGGCAACGTTGATGAAACCTTTCAAGGAGGTGGAAGTGACGTTTATAGATAGTCCATGTTTCGCAGGCATACAATAAAGTTGGTAATACAATGGCTTCATAAACCAGTGTTTTGGTCTTCTTACAAATATCCCGATCCTCGAACACTCTATGTTTCATTCGAGAAAATGCGGCACTTGCGGAGCTCAGACGATGCTGGATTTCACTGTCGATGTTAGCTGTAACAGAAAGATAGCTGCCAAGATAGAGAAAATGATCGACATTTTCCAGTATTGTCCCGCCAAGCTGGATAGATGGCATCACCAAAGGGTTGGCTTGCACTTGCTGATGAAGCACTTTGGTTTTTTTGATGTTAAGTGAGAGACCAAGTTTTTCGTATGCTTCTGCAAAAGCATTTAGGATAGTTTGGAGATCGTCCTCTGAATGTGCGGAGACCACATTATCATCAGCATACTGAAGTTCCACAACGGAGGTTGTAATTACCTTACTTTTTGCTTTCAGCCTGCTGAGATTAAAAAGCTTTCCATCTGTTCGATATATAATTCCCACACCGGTGGGAAGTTTCCCCTTGACAAGATGTAAAACCATGGCGATGAAAATGGCAAATAATGTTGGGGCGATAACACATCCCTGTTTAACACCTGATCCCACTTTAAATGGAGCACCATGAGAGCCGTTGTTGTCCAAAACCGTTGCCGTCATGTTGTCATGGAGAAGTCGCAAGATATTCACAAATTTATTGGGGCATCCAATTTTCATAAGGATAGTCCAGAGAGCTGTACGGTCTACAGTATCAAAGGCCTTAGCCAGATCGATAAATGCCATATAAAGGGGTTGATTTTGCTCCCGGCATTTTTCTTGGAGCTGACGTGCAGTAAAAATCATGTCTACTGTCCCTCTAGAGGGGCGGAAACCATATTGAGTTTCAGGGAGGATCTCTTCTGAAATAGATAGAAGACGGTTTGCGAGAATCCTAGCAAATATTTTACCTGCGGTTGCTAAGAGAGAAATGCCCCGATAGTTTCCACAGTCTGTTCTATCACCCTTCTTAAAGAGGGTGATAATTATGGCATCCCTGAAGTCTTCTGGGATCTCTTCTCTTATCCAGATTTTTTCGATGAGTTTATGAAGATGTTGTACAAGTTCGGGGCCCCCTTCTTTAAAGATTTCAGCAGGAATCCCATCTGGTCCACTAGCTTTGTTGTTCTTCATTTGATTAATGGCTTTTTTTACTTCATCCAAAGTGGGGAGTATTGCAAGTTCCTCTTTAATTTGTTTTTGCGGGATTTGCGAAAAAATCTCATTATCCACCTTAGACTTACGATTTAAAAGGTCATAATAATGCTCTTTCCAACGCAGTGCAATAGACTCTTTGTCTTTTAAGAGTTTGGTGCCATCTTTTGATTGTAAAGGGTTTGTACCATAGGTTTTTGGTCCATAAATGGCCCTTGTGGCCTTAAAAAAGCCCCGTGCATCATGAGATTCTGCAAGTTGTTGAATTTCTTCAGCTTTCTTTTTCCACCAAGCGTTCTTAAGTTCTCTTGTTCTTCTTTGGACCTCAGCCTTTGCGCTAGCGTAGGTTTTTTTCTTGGCAGCGCAGTTAATATCATTTTGCCATATTTGGAAGGCTTTCCTTTTTTGGTCAATTATATATTTAATCTCATTGTCATTTTCATCAAACCAATCCTGATGTTTCTTAGTTTCATATCCAATAGTTTGTTCACAAGCTGCAGTAATGGAGGTTTTCAGCTTAGACCAATGGTCCTCAATGTTGTCAGGAGGTTCCCTAGGTAGATGTTCCTTAAGAAGTGATTGAAGACGAGTTTGCTTAATAGGATCTTGAAGGACTTGGATGTTCATTTTACGCCTTGGTTTCCTTCCTTGAAGCCTACGTTGGGGAGCAATGTTGATAACCATTGTGGACCGGATTAGTCGGTGGTCTGTCCAGCAGTCGTCGGCACTCACCATGGCCCTAGTAAGAAGTACATCGCGGCGATCTCTAACACGGACAATTACATAATCCAGAAGATGCCAGTGCTTTGACCGTGGGTGCTGCCACGATGTTTTAAACTTATTCTTTTGTCGAAAGAGCGTGTTTGTGATAGTGAGATTATGCTCTGCACATATAGACAAAAGTAAGAGTCCGTTCGGGTTGCTATTACCTACTCCGTCTTTTCCAATAGTTTCTGGCCATAAATCAAAGTCACGCCCGACTCTTGCGTTAAAATCGCCCAGGAGGATAATTTTATCCTCCTTAGGTATCTCTGACAGGAGAGTGTCCAACTGGCTGTAAAAACTTTCCTTGATGTCATCATCAGCATCTAATGTTGGTGCATAAGCGCTCAAAATAGTTACCTGTTGGTTATTGGCGAGCTTTAATCGAAGAGTTATCAGGCGTTCGTTAATGCCAGTAGGAACTTCTGACAAAGAGTTCACTAGTTCATTTTTGATGGCAAAGCCTACACCATGTATTCGTCGGTCCTGCTCAGGTAGTCCTTTCCAGAAGAAGGTATAACCTCCTTTTTCTTCTTTCAGCTGTCCCTCTCCTGCCCTTCGAGTTTCTTGAAGTGCTGCTATGTCAATTTTAAACCGTCTCAGCTCCCTTGCAATAATAGCAGTCCTACGCTCAGGGCGTTCACTATCTATGTTATCCAGCAATGTCCGTATATTCCATGTTCCAAAGTTCAAATGTCTTTTTCGACCGCTAAAATGGTGACCCCACTGGACGCGGTAATCCAGTCAGGGGAGAAAGAGGTAGACTATGTTTAGGGCACCTTTTCTAGCCCCCTCCCCATACGGGGTGAGCAGAGTGGATCCTAAATAGGGCTGCTCAGTCATGGATACAGCTGCCGAGCTGCTCGACTACCTCGTTCCTTGAACAGGGCGACTGAGTCTGCATCCACCGCCCATGTGCTGGTCCATGACTAGGGGCTTCCAGATTCACAGTCCTGCCCCCGTTGCCATTCGCCAGTCGCCATGGGACTTTTTTTTTGTTTGTTTGGGTTGGGTTGGGTTGGGTTGGATGGGTTGGGTTGGAAGACGCCTGTGCGTGAAACTGTTTTATGTGGGGAGATCGGTGCACAACGAATCACCACACAAACTTGACAGAGTACGGCAGAGATCCAATGGCACGGTTACCCTGACGATTGGAAAACCATTCTCTGCTGCAGCCTTCATCCGCCTTCACAGCCGTTGTAATTTAGGTTTAATTATCTTCCGCCTGTTCTGCCGTTGAGGACTTTATGTTTTGGATCGTTCTTTGTCTGGTTCCTCTCCCCGGACCTTACCGCCATGGGTGACCCTACTGGGAGTACATAGCTCCCGACGGCATTGCTCACAGGATTCATCGGAACACGCAAGCCCACTCACCACTTCAAGGTGACGATCCGGCGAGGGGGCTTGCTGGATACCACCCATACAAATATAAATCCAGCCTCTTCGGTGTGCTTGGGGCTGTACAGAGTTTTTGAGGACAGGTCGCTGCACGAATGAGCTTTTCATCTGAAATTAGCTGGGAGAGGAGGAGGCTGCGGCGTCCTTGTGTCGGTTGTCTTTTGCAGGCGGGGATGCTTAATAGCCTGATGACAAGAACAGTGACGCTGTGAAACTTCTGAAGTTGTTTTCCATGGGGAGCAATTAGTTCTCCTCCATAGAAGACAACAAAAATAATGATAATGATGATAATAATAATAATAATAATAATAATAATAATATTAATAATAATAATAATAATAATAATAATAATAATAAAAAATAGGGTTGGTAAGGAACGGGGGAGCGCCTTCCTCGCGTCTGTGTGCGTCACTCTAAAATTCTCTGTGACGAACCGTCGAAGTTGTGACTTTTCTCATTGGCTACAGGCGCTGAAGGGCGGGCGCAGGCCCGTTTCTCGTAATATGATTGAGCAGGAAAGCGCCTGCCTGTGCATTTCTCCCTCTCCCCCCCCCTCTGCCTTTTTAAGTCGGGGGTCTTCCTCATGGCACGCGGGGGGGGGCGGCGCGCTAAGACCCCCTCCCCATCCTGTCCTCCTTGCCCCCCCCACAGCCACCCCCTCCCGACGCTCTGGGGGGGTCTCCTGACGCTCTTTCTCCCCCCTCCCAGCCCCCCGGCACTTCCTGGACCAGTCGAAGTTCGTTTGCCGCTTCTCCAACGGGACGGGGCAGCCGCGGGCGCGCTTCTTCTTCAGGTACATCTACGACCGGCAGGACATCGTCCACTTCGACGGCGACCGCGGGGAGTTCGAGGCCGTCGCGCCGCTGGGGGAGCCCGTCGCCCAGTACTGGAACAGCCAGAAGGACATTCTGCAGGATTACCGGAGAGTTGTGGACCGCTGTCGGCACAACTACGAGATCTACGGGACCTTCTCCCACGCGCGGAGGGGTGAGTCCCGGAGGGTCCCGCGCGGGGGGGTGGGGAGGCAGGAAAGTGGGTGGCCGAGAGCAGAGGAGGGGGAGTGGTTGTATGTGTGGGCGGGGGGGGGACGACCGGCTCCTTCTCCAGCCTCTCCCAGTCACTGTGGGTGGAGGCTGCGGTCGGAGAAGACCTCGTCTTAGAAAAGCTCGAGCAATTCAAAACAACCAGAACAAGAACATTGAAAACAATTTGAAAGGCTAAATTCAAAAGATGCGCCTTCCCCCCCCCCCTCTTTCTCAAAATCAGGGGAGTGGGATGGGGCAATCGTAGGCCAACTTCAGTGGACCGGTCCTGTTGTTCGAATGCCTGACTGCGGTCTCCCAAAGCAGTTATTTTATTCCCAACTCAAGGATGGAAAGCGGAATATCGGTGGTCAATATAAGAGGTTTAAAGATGTTCATAAGGCTAATCTAAAAAAATGCAATATAAACATCGAAAACTGGGAAGCTCTGGCCCATGAACGATCTAAATGGAGGTTGGCCTTTCACAAAGGTTCCATGGACTTTGAAGAAACCCGAGTGCAAGGTGAAAGGGAGAAACATGCTAAGCAAAAAGCACGTCAAATGAATCCTTTACAGGACCGTCTTCCATCTGGTAACCTGTGTCCTCACTGTGGGAAGCTGTGTGGATCTAGAATTGGCCTCCACAGTCACTTACAGACCCATCGCTAGAATCTACACAGTTTTCTTTAGAATTTTCCTCCTTTTAAAATCTCCTTTTTGTAAATTTACTTCGGGAGCCATTTTTGCATGATGGGTGTTCGCACCCAGGTTGCCATGGCTTGCCATGTCATGCGAACCCAGATGGCAGGGGGTGTTTGAGGGTCAGACCACCCTCCAATAACCCTAAAACAAGATACAGGTTTTTCCCTCTGGGCCGTGGCCTAGGGAAGGGGCGGTTTCCTCCTGGAACACCCTTGCACGCCAGAGGTTCCCCGTGGCTGTTCTAGTTGGTAAAAGTAGTTTCCGCATCCCAAAAGCAAAACAACACCCCCCCCCCCCACACACACACCATTTTGTGTAGATGTTGCCTTCTAGGATTCTCTCCCCCATAAATTTGATCTCACACTCTCAACTCCTAGGAGATTCCCATGAGATTAAAACATATAAAGGAGGTTTAAACATTCTTCTTTCAGGCTAGATTCAGTTAATTTTGAAGTATATCTGTGAGAAAACAACTCCTTGCTCAACCTTTACTAATTAAACCCAAGTATATAATTGTTTCTAGACATCCATATATAAAACTTTTTCATGTTTATGCCTTGCACAATATTTTTTACACATTAATGGATATGTGAAAACAGTGCACCTTTCACCCCGAATGAGACAGTCTGACACCTCTTCCTCCTCCCTCACAGAACCCTTTTCATCTTAATTTTTTTTTGCATTTTTAACAATAACAATAAAAAAACTAACAAATAATTGTAATAATATGTTAAATACAGTCACATACACAACATTGTTCATACATCTGTAAATAATACAATTAAAATATTCTATCTATCATTAATTGGTCCGGAATTCTGGGCCAGATTAGAATCTACTATGCCAGAAATCCAGCTGATTAACTGGAAGTCCATCTTCACCATTCACTTCTGACAAAAACATTAAGAAAGGGTATCAAGTTCTTACAAAATTATCATTATTTATTATCCAGCCACACGGAAGCGGCTGGTTAGCTTTTCTGGCAAAAACAGGAGATGAGCAGTCCTACTTCCCAAAACCAAAGAGGCCTGATGGATACATACAGACTCCATGTGTGGGTGCAGCATCCTTCAGAGGAATGCCAGGTGCTGGGCGGGGGGGGGAGCCACAGGAAAGGGCTATGACCTCTATGCCCTATTTGTGGTCCCTCCAGGTGGGCATCTGTCTGGCTGGCTGCGGATGGGGGGAAAAAACGGTGTTGGTCTGCCCAGAAAACTCTCCTCCTCTCTCTGGATCCCTCTCAGCTTCTCCTGTTCCCTCCGGTCTCCCCCACCGTGTCTCTCACACACATCCTTCTTCTTTCCCTCCAGTTCGGCCCACGGTCACCATCTCCCCCACCAAGGAAGACCCCCTGTCCCCCCACACCCTCCTGTTTTGCACTGTGGCGAGTTTCTATCCCCTGGAGATTGAGATCAAGTGGCTGAAGAATGGGCAGGAGGAGAAGAAAGGGGTCTTGTACGGAGAAGAGCTCCGGAATGGGGACTGGACTTACCAGACCCAGGTGATGCTGGAGACGATGCCCGAGCATGGAGATGTCTACACCTGCCGAGTGGAGCACGCCAGCCTGAAGACGCCCATTGCTGTGCAGTGGGGTATGAGCCTCCCTCCCTGCCTCTTTCCCCTGGAGACTCCATAGATTTCATAGATCACAGAGTGGGAAGGAGCCTACAAGGCTATCGAGTCCAACCCCCTGCTCAGTGCAGGAAACTAGAGGAGGGGTCTCCCATCCAAGTAATAGCCAGGGCTGACCCTGCTTAGCTTTCCACGCTCAGACAAGCTGAGCCAGCGTGAGCCACAGGCTCACCATCCTGTAAGGAGAGTGGGAATTTCCCCATTCCTGTTTCAACCCTGACCTGGTCAGGATGGAGGGAGGCCCCCACATGTCTCAGGAGGTGCCCCGTTCTGGTGGATGTTCTTAGCGAGAGCCAAAGTCTGTAGCTGTTCCACATTCCGCGCACCACATTCCTGATGATCATCCAGGAGTTCCTGTTGTGATTATGATGATGATGATTCATATGGTGCCCTCAGTGTGCAACACACAGTCCAAAGTGAAAGAGGACAGGAGTTTGCAGTCTAAAAATTGACATGGGAGGCAGAGGAAGGGGAATAGCATGTACAGTTCTTCTGGCCACTACACCTCAGGCAGGGCATTGTGGAGCTGGAAAAGGTGCAGAAAAGGACAACCCAAAGAATCAATGGGCTGGAGCAACTCTCCTATAAGGGAAGGGTTTTCAAGTTTGGGGCTTTTTAGTGGAGGCGATTAAGGGGGCAAATGATCGAGGTGTCCAAGTTTGTGCCTCTGGTGGAGAAAGAGAAATATATTTTTCTCCCTCTCTCATAATACCACAATGCAAGGGGAGATTCAGAACTGATAAAAGGAAACTGGGTAAATTGTATCTGGTAAAAGGATGTGGTGTGTTGAACCAGTGCAGCTGTAAGACGGCCACTCTCTTAACCACACGTAGGGGATTGTAAAGGGCTGCGGGATTTATGTACTGCCTCCCCCTGGCCCCTCCCATCTCTCAGGATTCTGCCCCTGCCCCATCAGCCTTGAACCCAGTTTCGCGTTACATGAGCACTAATGTTGTCTGCAGTTAACAGAAGTGCAGCTCTCTGTTAACTCTGGAAAGAGCCTCAAGTCCTGGGTCCAGATTGTGGTTAAGAGGGAACCCTGGTTAGGCTGGACAAGAGAGATTTGAGCCAGATGAGGGGAGAAACCCAAGATCCCACCTCAGCTTCCAATCATCGATTATGTGCGCTGCTGCGTTTAAAACGGTGGCTTGTTTTTATCTGCTGTTGGGTTGGTTTGTTAGCTTGTATTTCATTTTTATTTTACTTTGCTCTGTGTTGATTTGTGTAATCCGCCTTGTGTACATTTATAAAAAGTTGGGGCATGAATTACGTAAATGAGTCCTAGTAGTGCATTGCACATGGTTAAACTATGGAATCCGCTACTGCAAGATGGAGTGATGACCCCCAACTTGGAGTCCTCTAAAAGGGGATTAGACAGATTCATGGAGGAGATGGCCATCGATAGCTACTAGCCCTCATGGCTATATGCCACCTCCAGTGCCACAGGCAGTGTCTCTCTGGGTGAGCCTTGTTTTCCTACTGCTTCTTCTGTCTTTTTTTTTTTTTTTTCCTAAGGAAGGTGGTGCTAGGAGCTCTTCATTTGGAAGCACCCTCTGAAAACCAGTTTCTGGGGGACATGAGCAGGAGGGTGCTGTTGCTCTCATGTCCCACTTGTGGGCTTCCCATTGGGGCTTCTGGTTGGCCTCTGTGGGAACAGAATGCTGGACTAGAGGAGCCTTTGGTCTGATCCAGCCGAACTCTGCTTATGATTTTATGGGAGGGATATGGAGCCAGGAGTAGCCATATGCGCTTGTACATGGTTGTTTCCGTTGCATGTGCTTGGCATGACTTACAGCGCCTGGGAACTTGGGGGTTGTGCCGAAGGCTATCAGGGATGAGGTGGGTTTTGAGGAGGGATTTGGAGGAAGCCAGAGAGGTGGCATCAGGCAGGTGTCCTGGGAGGCAGTTGCAAGCCTCTGGGGTGGCAAGGGAGAGAGGGCAGAGTCTCTTGAGGGAGCAGCAGGAGGCCTTCGGATGGCTGAGGAGGCCCAAGACAGACTTGTGGGGATGGGACCCACCAGCTCTGTGAAGCCCCCTGGAATAAGCGGCACTCCAGGCTCTTGTGATTTTG
The DNA here is from genome assembly GCA_021292165.1 of Shinisaurus crocodilurus. Taxonomy (NCBI): domain Eukaryota; kingdom Metazoa; phylum Chordata; class Lepidosauria; order Squamata; family Shinisauridae; genus Shinisaurus; species Shinisaurus crocodilurus. The sequence continues at coordinate 320,933,437 of CM037876.1, read as the reverse complement.
AACTTTCGTTTTAGCCACAATCAGCCCACAGCTGCTGAAAGGACCCCACGTCTGTCTGTAACTTACTGCTTTCCTCCCCTTTTCGATCATTCCACTGAGGGCTTTGTGCTCCTGAAGGGGCCCCATTTGGCACAGTTCTGGACACAGCTTCTCTGTTTCCAGTTTAGTGCATCAGTTCGCAAGTGGGAACCCAGAAAGTATCCTGGGAATTCTTTAATCTTTACAGGAAGGCAAGAATACAGGTTAGCATTTTTGATCTCTGGAGACTGAGGAGAGGTTGCCAGTGTGGGCTGAAAAGGGCCCTCCCTGTGTGTAGCGCAAGGAAAGGATCCTCCTTTCAAAACCTGGAGGCTGAGGGGCCAAACCTGCCCCCGATCCTCCTCCTCACGTGGGGCTCCTCTTTTTCCTTCCACAGAGCCACGGAGGTCGGACTCTGCCCAGAGCAAAGTGTGGACGGGGGTGGTGGGGTTCGTGCTGGGCGCGGTCTTTGTGGCCGTGGGACTCTCCCTCTACCTGAAGAGCAAGAAAGGTAACCAAGCGTGTGTGAGAGAGAGACAGAGAGAGAAAAGGGTGGCAGCAGAGGAACACATGGGGAGGGGATCAAGGAATTCTGGATCATAGAATCATAGAATCATAGAAAAGTAGAGTTGGAAGGGGCCTACAAGGCCATCGAGTCCAACCCCCTGCTCAATGCAGGAATCTAGGTCAAAGCATCTCTGACAGATGTCTGTCCAGCTGCACCTTGAATGCCTCCAGAGTGGGAGAGCCCACGACCTCCCTAGGTAGTTGATTCCATTGTCTTATTGCTCTGACAGTCAGGAAATTTTTCCTGATGTTTAGGTGGAATCTAGGTTCCTGTAACTTGAGCCCATTATTCCGTGTCCTGCAAACTGGGATGACCGAGAAGAGATCTTTGCCCTCCTCTGTGTGACATCCCTTCAAATACTGGAAGAGTGCGATCATATCTCCCCTCAGTCTCCTCTTCTGAAGGCTAAACATGCCCAGTTCTTTCAGTCTCTCCTCATAGGGCCTTGTTTCCAGTCCCTTTATCATCCTTGTTGCCCTCCTCTGAACCCTCTCCAGTTTGTCTATGTCCTTCTTAAAGTGAGGTGCCCAGAACTGGACGCAGTACTCAAGATGAGGCCTAACCAGTGCCGAGTAAAGGGGAATTATCACTTCCCGCGATTTGGAAGCTATACTTCTATTAATACAGCCCAAAATTGCATTTGCCTTCTTTGCAGCCACATCGCATTGCTGGCTCATATTCAGTTTGTGATCTACCACAATTCCAAGATCCTTCTCACTTGTAGTATTGTTGAGCCAAGTGTCCCCCATTCTGTAACTCTGCATTTGGTTTCCTCTCCCTAGGTGCAGCACTTGGCATTTATCCCTATTAAATTTCATTCTGTTGTTTTCGGCCCAGCGTTCCAGCCTATCGAGGTCACTTTGGATTTTGTTTCTGTCTTCCAGAGTATTAGCTGTTCCACCCAACTTTGTGTCATCTGCAAATTTGATAAGCATTCCCTGTACCTCCTGATCCAAGTCATTAATAAAAATGTTGAAGAGCACCGGGCCCAGGACCGAGCCCTGTGGTACCCCGCTCGTTACCTCTCCCCAGTTTGAGAAGGAACCATTGATAAGCACTCTTTGAGTCCGATTCTTTAGCCAATTGTGGATCCACCTGATAGTTGTTCCATCTAGCCCACTCTTAGCTAGCTTACTAATCAGGATATCATGAGGCACTTTGTCGAAAGCTTTGCTGAAGTCCAGGTATATAATGTCCACAGCATTCCCACAGTCCACAAGGGAGGTTACCCGATCAAAAAATGAGATCAGATTAGTCTGACAGGATTTGTTCTTGACAAATCCATGCTGGCTTCTAGTAATCACTGCATTGTTTTCAAGGTGCTTGCAGACTGACTTCTTTATAATCTGCTCAAAAATCTTCCCGGGGATTGATGTCAGACTGACTGGCCTATAGTTCCCAGGTTCCTCCTTCTTGCCCTTTTTGAAGATGGGAACAACATTTGCCCTCCTCCAGTCGTCTGGCACTTCACCTGTCCTCCATGATTTCTCAAAGATAATAGACAGTGGTTCTGAGAGTTCTTCTGCCAGTTCCTTTATTACTCTAGGATGCAGCTCATCAGGCCCTGGAGATTTAAACTCGTTCAGAGTAATCAGGTGCTCCTTGACCATTTGCCTATCAATCTCAAGCTGCAATTCTGCCCCTTCAGTCTGCACTTCAGGTTTGCCAGGGGGGTCATAGACCCTCTTTTGGGAGAAGACCGAGCCGAAGTAGGAATTGAACACTTCTGCCTTTTCTTTGTCTTCTGTTATCAATTTGCCATCCTCATTGCGTAGTTGAACCACCAGTTCTTTCTTCTGTCTTTTACTGTGCATGTATCTGAAGAAAGCTTTTTTGTTGCTTTTAGCATTCCATGATCCACCTGGATTGGACCCTTTTAAAAGCGTAGTGGCTGGAAGACTGAGCAGTGACTCAAGAAGCCCCCCAACTGCAATAAACTCAAACGGTTGCCTTAGACCAGCTGCTCAATCTCAGCCTCTGTCTCACCACCTGCAATATGGGGGATATTAACACTAGCTTACCTTACAGGGCTGTCGTTGTAAGGACGGCAGCTGGGTAATGCTTGTGAAGCACTTTCAAGCACAACTGAAAGCTCTATGGAGACGGGCAGCGGTATTGTTCTGACTGGCCGTGGCTCTCCAGGTTCTCAGGCAGAGAGAGAAGGATTTGCCCCTCACCTGCTACCTGGCATTCTTCCTGAACAGGAGCTGCCAGGATTGGACCTGGGCAGACGGAGCTTCTGTGTGCAAAGCAGGGCCCCCACCACCGAGCGAGGGCCCCTCCCTTCCCCAAATTCTGAGGCTGACAGTGCACAGATCCTGCCCAGGTTCCCAGGGGAGTCGATGGATGCAGGAAGGGGGTCTCTAGACTTAAATCCCAACTGTGTGGAAGGCAGTCTGTATTTTGCAACAATACTGTATTTTGGCTGGGCAGAGAAAAGACGTAGGAGGGTTTCATGCTTTGAGGGGCAGCCCAGGGGAGGAGGGTGTAGTTCTCACCCTCCAAATAAGCAGCTCCACCCCTGACCATGGATGTAACCCTGTCTCCATCTCTCTCTTTTTAGCAACACACCTCCAGCAACCTGCAGGTACGGTCTCTCCCCACCTCCTCCTCCAATTCCTTGTGTTCGTTTTTTTTATCCTGCCTTTACAAAAACACTTGTCCAATGTAGATTCTGTGCGTTTCAAACTGACCACACAAGGCCAGTGTCCAAAGGGGTGGAAGCATCTCTTGTTAGTCTCTTCAGCAGAAACAACCAAGTGTCTTGTGGCACTTTAAAGACTTGCAGATTTATTGTGGCTGAATATTTTATGAACTGAGGCCACTCCCTCCTACGCGTGAAGGGTTATCCGCAGTTGGCAGATGTATATGGGCATTTGGGGTGGGGGGAATGCAGTCATTTGGGGCGAATTGACCATGTAATGCAAATGGAACAGCCTGTGACACTTTTTTTTGCAATGGTCAAATGTATATGAGAGAGAAGCACAGCAGCAATTCACAATAGCAGGATTCGGTGATACTACAAGCTTATTCAGGGGTGAGTCACCTCAGGTCTCAATTAACCCCTAAATAAATAGAAACAAACTTGCTGATGAATTCATAGATTTCATAGATCCTAGAGTTGGAGGTTCAGCAGTTTCATTCTGGAGCCTCCCTTTGCAGTCTGCCCATTGAAGTATGACGCCCTTTGGGTTAGCATCAGAGGAAACCAGGGTTTGATGTTGCGAGGGGGGCATTCTGGAAGGCCCATCAGCCGCTCTGTGGGGCTTGGAGGTGGGGCTTGAGGGGCTGCCAGAGGAAGGTGGGGGTCAGATAGGAAAGCCCCAGATCAACTGACCCCTCCCTCTTTCCTTCCTGCACAACTTCCATTCCAAACATATATTTTCCTATTTATTTGTGCATTTTCCAACTAATTTTAATTTTCTTCTCTCCCACCGCTTTCCTTGCAGCACTCATTGGCTAATCCTCCTGGTTGCAAGTGGAAAAGAATATTTCTTAGAAGCACTGATGACGCTCCTCCCTTAATTTCTTTCGCTGAAAGATGCAAAGCTGAAGCGATTAAAAAACTGTGGATGGAAATGAGAAAGAGAACCGCACCTGGGCCCTCCTCCTGCTCAGACCTGCTGGCATTTCCTTTTTCTTTGAATTTGTGGAGGTTCAATGGGATGGGAATCATCCTTCCGAGTGCTGAGAAGATGCTTGTCCTTCCCCCTCTTTCCTGGATTTCTGATCAAGAGCTGGAAAGTGCTAGCTGCAAGCTTAGTTTATTAACTTGTTCAGTTATTTCCCATTTTAAATTGGGTTTTAAATTTGGTTTTAAACTTTTGTAATGAAATTGGATGTTTTTATTGTTATCTGTACATTATTATATGTATTATTGTTTCTATGAATTGTTGTAAACCACCCAGAGAGCTTCAGCTATGGGGTGATATAGAAATAAAATTAATAATAATAATAATGTGGTCAAATTCTCTTCTTCACTTGGCAAGTTAATATGGACAATCTTCCCAAATGGCTGAGAGATCCCCCCCCCCGCCCCCGTGGTCAGCTGCCTGCATTCACCCGAAGCTGCTGCATCTCTTTTGCTTGGTGTTCTGAACAGCAGGATTCCAACCTAAATTGATGCACGGCTAATTAATCCTGCTGTTGCCTGTTGCTCAAGTGTCGAGAAATCACAAGACGTAGTTGAAAGGCCTTTAAAAAGTAACCATTTATTTTTGTGGGAGGGGCTGTAGCTCAGTGGTAGAGCCCCTGCTTTGGGCCGGGTTCAACCCATGGCAGCATCTCCAGGTGAGGCTGGGAAAGCCTGAAACCCTGCAGAGCGGCTGCCAGTCAGTGCTGGCAATACTGGGCTGGATGGACCAGGGGTCTGACTCTGTCTCAGGGCCGCTTCCTGTGTCCCATTATAGCTGTGCCCAACCTGGTTCCCCCCTCTTCATGTGTTGGACTACAATTCCTATTATCCCCAGTCAGCACAGCCATTGGGAATGATGGCAGTTTTAGTCACATGCATCTTGGGGGCACCAGGTTGGGGAAGGGTTTAGCTTTGTTCCCAAAATTCATACCATTGATCCCTTTTGACTGCAAAGGAACAGATTTCAGCTTCCATATTAAGAGAATTTTTTTTATTTTTATTTTCAAAAGAAAAATAAAACAAACATCACAAAAACACAACAACACTAACTAAAATGGAATTCCGATTTCCCACAACAAAGTATAAGTAACCTATACTCTACTCTGTAGTTTACACATACGGTAAGTATCCAGTTTCTCTTGATCATATTGTAATTCCATTTGAAAGTTAACCATTTTCAATTCCTCTATCTCAGATCACAAGCCGCAAATCTATCTGTCAAAAGGCAGACAGAAAGCAATTTATGACCCTTGAGACACTTTGAGGGTAACACCAATCTTATCTTCTTTCATAAGAAGTAGATTTCCCAGCCAGAGAACGTCTCTGACCCAAGAAACATTGCATTCCTGTTCCCACAGATACAGGGCCGGATTAAGATAGGGGCTGTGGGAGCGGCTGCTCCAGGCCCTTAACAGACAATCGGCCCGCAATTATAGGCGATTTTTCCCCCTTCGGAGTTAGCTCTGATCGTTATCATTCAGCATAATTAATGATTTTTTCAAGATTAGAAAGGTGTTCTAAGCACATCTGCATTACAGGCTTGAGGCAAGACCTAGCAAGAACTGTTGTTCTCAAATTAGCATTTCAGTATCTTTGCATTTCAATCACTGTTACTACATTTCTTTGTGAGAACGTCTAGCACATGGGGGGCTTGCTAGGGTCTGTAATATTCAGATTTAGAAGGGACCTCTCCAGCCTCGAGCAAAAGATCTTTCTGATTCGCAGCTCAATTGTTCAAATGCTAGTTTAACAAAACAAAAAAAAAGCAACAAGAACAACACAATTATTCTTGGTCAAGCAAAGCTTCCTGGCTTTTTGTTGTGGCTGCTTTTTTTTTTTTTTAATAAATAATTTGGGGGAAATTGGGATGACCCTTACTGATGAGCTGCAGGAGTTTTTGAGTTTTTGCTCCGTCAAGCGATCCCTCTCTGCCCACCCGCCTCCAAAATCTCCACCATGACTTCTGCTTGCTATGGGACAAACCTCTGGGATGGTCTTTACCTGCCGCTGGTCCTGATGGCCCTCCTCTGCACAGGTAAGGTTCAAAAGTTTGACTCTTTTGATCTGCAAGTTCTCCTTCTCCTTCTCCTTCTTTTCTGTAAAAGGGCTTTCCCTCTTTTGTGAGCCAAACTGAATGTAAGGGCTGTGTGTTTGTGGGTGTGGGTGTCTGCCTTTTGGGGGTGTTGATCCTCCTGCCGCCTGCAAAATGTCACCTGCTTGGCTAATACTGTGTGTGTGTGTGTGTGTGTGTGTGCACGTGCGCTTTCATGGGGAATTGTGTGGCATTTTAAGTTTTATTTTGAAAAACCCCAGAGAACAGAGTTCACCAAATATCCCTCTTGGATATTTTGGACTACAGTTCTCATTTGCCTCAGGCAGCATGGCCAGTGGCTGGGGAAGATGGTTTATGTTTATTTAAAATGGTTGTTGTGAATGTTCTATTTATGTGAATGTGTCTGCCTTTTGGGGGTGTTGATCCTCCTGCCGCCTGCAAAATGTCACCTGCTTGGCTAATACTGTGTGTGTGTGTGTGTGCACACGTGCGCTTTCATGGGGAATTGTGTGGCATTTTAAGTTTTATTTTGAAAAACCCCAGAGAACAGAGTTCTCTGTGTGTGTGTGCACGTGTGTGTGTGTGTGTGCTTGGCTAATACTGTGTGTGTGTGTGTGTGTGTGTGTGTGCACGTGCGCTTTCATGGGGAATTGTGTGGTATTTTAAGTTTTATTTTGAAAAACCCCAGAGAACAGAGTTCACCAAACATCCCTCTTGGATATTTTGGACTACAGTTCTCATTTGCCTCAGGCAGCATGGCCAGTGGCTGGGGAAGATGGGAGCTGGGGCCCCAAACATTTGGAAGGGCCCTGGTTGGGGAAGACTGCCCTAGAGGTTAAAAAACATGGAGGTACTTATCATCAACGATATGTGATGAACGGTTTTATTGAGTTAACAAGCTTATTGTTTACAAAAAAAGAAATATTTTCAATATGTTTCTGTTTTGGCACTTTAATGGTAATTAAAATATTTAATTTGTTTTAATATAAAATTGCGCCTTCATTTTATTTATTTCCATAAAAAGGCCCACCAAAATCCTCAGCACCAGGCCCATAATGCTCTTAATCCGGCCCTGCACAGATCTCTCTGTGGGTGTTTAGAAAGCCATGTTTTGCCCGGATGTCCCCAGTGGCAAGGTATTTCTTCTGAACTTGAGTTGCTGTTTTCTGATTTTCTCCCAGCTCCAGCAAGGGCATATCCCTTTCTTTGTTAATCTCTTCCGATTCTACCTCTCTGTTTAAAGTTCCAATAACTCTTGCAGCATTCCAACCTTATCAGTACTCTGTTCTTTCTTGCCCAATGTTTCAACTTCCAGCTCTCCACACCCTTGTTTTATATGGGAATGCACATTTATTTTTTTGTAAAAACAGCACTTCTAATTCTACCAGCTTGCCAAGTATTTTTTTTTCTCAAATGCATCAAATCTGGTCAACATTGTTTCAACTAGCTTAAACAACAAGTCCCATGTGGCCATCTTGACTCTTTGTTTCCAGCACCAGAGACAACAGAAACCGTTCTCATGCTGTGCAAATTTATCACACAGCTACTGTTAGGTTTTGCATAGTGGGCAGAACGAGATTGTCACCTGACATGGAGGATGTCTTCTGAGGTGAAGTACACAAGGTCTCGTGATTGTCACCAGACATAATGTTAAAGTCTATGACTCAGACTCATGGGACAATTGCAGTCAACATGTTGTGTGAACAACAGGTTATATAATAGGTGAGTAATATCCTATTTATAGGTACAGGCTCTTCCTATATAAGTTGGGGTAAGACCCTCTGACTTCTTAGACTGCTGAGACTTCTGGACTTCAGTCTCTACTTCAAGTCAGTCACTTCCTGACTTCTGGTCTTCAGACTTCTACTTGAAGTCAGTCACTTCACTTCATCTCAGCCTTGCCACTGGGGTCTTGGAATTGTATCTGCAAAGATGTAGCGAGATGAGGGCATCTCTTCTGCGTAAGAGATGCATTGCTTGCCTTAATCTCATGTAATTGGGTCTTACAAATAAACTCTTTAATCTTTATTAACTGCTGTTATCTCCTCCTTCTGTCTGCGTGACTGGGACTGGCTGGGTAAGCTTTTGAACCTGGGTCAGTCCAGCTCTCACAGCTACTCCACTTACAAACTCCCAAAATTAAGAATAAGAAAATTTAAGGTACCTCTTTCTTTCCCATTTCGGAACTTGTTAATTGATCTTCTCGTTGTGAGGTTTTAAACCATATTTCTTTTTAGAATTTCCTGAAAAAAGATTATGTCACCGTAGGAAATTTGAACTTCGTTGTAGAAAAAACAACCAGATGACTGGAGGAGGGCAAATGTTGTTCCCATCTTCAAAAAGGGCAAGAAGGAGGAACCTGGGAACTATAGGCCAGTCAGTCTGACATCAATCCCCGGGAATATTTTGGAGCAGATTATAAAGAAGTCAGTCTGCAAGCACCTTGAAAACAATGCAGTGATTACTACAAGCCAGCATGGATTTGTCAAGAACAAATCCTGCCAGACTAATCTGATCACAGTTTTTGATCGGGTAACCTCCCTTGTGGACTGTGGGAATGCTGTGGACATTATATATCTGGACTTCAGCAAAGCTTTCGACAAAGTGCCTCATGATATCCTGATTAGTAAGCTAGCTAAGAGTGGGCTAGATGGAACAACTATCAGGTGGATCCACAATTGGCTACAGAATCGGACTCAAAGAGTGCTTATCAATGGTTCCTTCTCAAACTGGGGAGAGGTAACGAGCGGGGTACCACAGGGCTCGGTCCTGGGCCCGGTGCTCTTCAACATTTTATTAATGACTTGGATGAGGAGGTACAGGGAATGCTTATCAAATTTGCAGATGACACAAAGTTGGGTGGAACAGCTAATACTCTGGAAGACAGAAACAAAATTCAAAGTGACCTCGATAGGCTGGAGCGCTGGGCCGAAAACAACAGAATGAAATTTAACAGGGATAAATGCCAAGTGCTGCACCTAGGGAGAGGAAACCAAATGCAGAGTTACAGAATGGGGGACACTTGGCTCAACAATACTACAAGTGAGAAGGATCTTGGAATTGTGGTAGATCACAAACTGAATATGAGCCAGCAATGCGATGTGGCTGCAAAGAAGGCAAATGCTATTATGGGCTGCATTAATAGAAGTATAACTTCCAAATCGCTGGAAGTGATAATTCCCCTTTACTTGGCACTGGTTAGGCCTCATCTTGAGTACTGCGTCCAGTTCTGGGCACCACACTTTCAGAAGGACGTAGACAAACTGGAGAGGGTTCAGAGGAGGGCAACAAGGATGATAAAGGGACTGGAAATAAGGCCCTATGAGGAGAGACTGAAAGAACTGGGCATGTTTAGCCTTCAGAAGAGGAGACTGAGGGGAGATATGATCGCACTCTTCCAGTACCTGAAGGGATGTCACACAGAGGAGGGCCAGGATCTCTTCTAGATCATCCCAGTTTGCAGGACACGGAATAATGGGCTCAAGTTACAGGAACCCAGATTCCACCTAAACATCAGGAAAAATTTCCTGACTGTCAGAGCAATAAGACAATGGAATCAACTACTTAGGGAGGTGGTGGGCTCTCCCACTCTGGAGGCATTCAAGGTGCAGCTGGACGGCCATCTCAGGGATGCTTTGACCTGGATCCTGCATTGAGCAGGGGGTTGGACTCGATGGCCTTGTAGGCCCCTTCCAACCCAACTCTACTTTTCTATGATTCTATGATTCATTACAAATTTGCACCATAAATATTAGAAGAAATGGAGGGTTTGTGGGTTTAAGTGTCCTTTTCAGGTTTCCAGACACGGCATCGAGCAGAAGTTGTTAATCCATCACTCCGAGTCACTCCCACCAGTCAAAACTGTCGAAAATGGCAATTTATAACTTACAAAGAACGACTCTAAGGAGTAAATAAGGCTTATCTCTCGTCATTCCCATTACTTCAAGGGAATTTTCCTCAGCTGAAATCCCTTCCAGCTGGGTTTGAAACCATGTTGTACCTCCACAGATTTATGGAGACATTCAGTCTGCCATGCCCTCCACCAGAAGCCCCCATATTAGAGAAAAACATTCAAATAAAAAGGCATACTTTTTATGGAGAGCTGCGTGTGTGACATTGAGCAAAACAGGATTTGTCTTTGGAAAAACTGAGGAGGCCTGACAAATATTTTCTTGTTCACCAACTTTGGATTTGCTGCTGCATAATAACAGGCCTGTGGCTTACGCTGGCTCAGCTTGTCTGAGCGTGGAAAGGGTCAGGCCTGGTTATTTCTTGGCTGGGAGTTCGCATTCTCTCTCTTCCTTGGGCACATCTCCAGGACTCTTTTGCCCAGCAACTACCTGGTCAGCACCAGGGCCTTTCCCCATTGGCTGAGCTGGCTTGGGCAAGCTTATCTCACGTCGGACCCTGTGACTTTGCTCGAACTCTTCCTTTGTTTCCTTCTCAAGAACCTGGGTGCGGCGGCTTCCTGTCTCTGGGGCGGTGTTCGTGTGAGTGCCTGTGAGGGCTAGGCATTTGCACCCAGACCCGTTTCCCGTGGGCCGAGGCTCTGGCAGCAAACGCAGCAACAGACACTTGGCAAAGATCTCTTCTCGTTCATCCCAGTTTGCAGGACACGGAATAATGGGCTCAAGTTACAGGAACCTAGATTCCACCTAAACATCAGGAAAAATTTCCTGACTGTCAGAGCAATAAGACAATGGAATCAACTACCTAGGGAGGTCGTGGGCTCTCCCACTCTGGAGGCATTCAAGGTGCGGCTGGACAGACATCTGTCAGAGATGCTTTGACCTAGATTCCTGCATTGAGCAGGGGGTTGGACTCGATGGCCTTGTAGGCCCCTTCCAACTCTACTTTTCTATGATTCTATGACCTTACTCCGAGGTAAAGCAGTTATGTCCGCCCCGGTGTCCCTATACCCCACATGGGAAACATTGTTCACAGAGATGGACTCACAGAATTTGTCTGGCTCTAACGCAGTTGCTCCGGCGAGGCAATGTGCATCAGGGATGCTTGCGAGATGGCCCCAAGGGAATGCTGTCTTCCGCTCATCAGGGGCTGCGCCGCATCCTCTGCTTCTTCTTCCAGGGACGAGACCGGTTGCTGATCCTTCTCGTGTTCTGGTTCGCGGGACTCGGGAGCGAGCATCCTTCCCACCTTGCCCGGGGTTGTTTTGGGGTTGCGGTTCTTTGCGAGGAGCTTGGGGCAACTCCTCTTGAGGTGACCCAGTTCTTTGCAGTAGAAACAGCCACTGGCGCTGGGGCTCTCTTTCGGCTTGCTTGGGACTCCCTCCCGAGGTTTGGGGTTGCCCTTCTCCGCGCTCCCTCTGGCCCCGCCACGACTGAGGTTGTCCCCTTTCACTCCCTTGGGCTGCCGATACAGCCCCATTTGGTCCGCCAGCTTACCCATCTCTCGACAGTTTGGGGGATCTCGGTCCTTCACAGCGGTAGCCAAATCCTCTGGGATAGTGGCACAAAATTGTTCTTGGATCAGGAGCTCTCGTACCTCCGCCAAGGTGGTCTTCTCAGTGGCCCCGATCCACGCATCCCAAACTTGCCCCAGATGCGCCATCTAGGAGGCATACGTGTCCCCTGGGGAAGGCTGTCCGTAACGAAATTTACGGCGACAGTGTTCGGCTGTGAGGGCAAAACGCTCCCTCACAGCTTCCTTAAATGCAACATAGTCCAAAGGGGCAGTTTGGGTATGAATGCCCAAGAGATCAGCCAGCTCCCCGCTGACCTGTGTCCTCAAGGTGGACATTCGCAAATTGTCTGGCACCTTCTGCTCTTGGCAGGCAGCTTCGAACAGGGTGAAGAAGATCAACACGTCCTGCCCAGGCTTGTAGGTGGGGAATTGTTTCCGGTCCCATTTAGGGGTCAGAGTGCTCCCACTCTGGGGTGTAGGGGGTCCCCCCTGTCCAGTGCTCGCGGTCAGCCTTGCCAACTCTAGCTGCATCTGCAGCGCCGCTTGCTGATGCTGGATCATTTCCTGTTGATGTCGCATCACCTCCCTGGTCTGTTGCCAATTAAGTTGGGGGAAGAGGGCATCTAAACCTCCTCCTCCTATGGCTCCACCAGCAACCCCTCCGTTGAGGTCTTCTTCTAACTCGGGGTCCTTCCTTTCGCCTCTCCTGAGGCTACTCGTAAGGCTGGGGCTACCCCATTGCTTGGGTTCCTGCCCCGCCAGCGAGGATGAGGGGGCTCCCTCCCCCTCTTGGTGTGTAGTCTTCGGCCGCACTACCCACTCCATTGTGGAGACCTGGCTCCCCTCTCTTGTTGGGGTCTCTGGACTGCTCCCTAGCTCCAGCTGTTCCTGGCTCAGGCTATTCATTACTTTGGCCTGAGTACTTTCCAGCAATCTGCTAGCCTGCCCTAGACCCTATTAGTTCCGTCTGTTAACTATAGTTTCCAATTGACCCGTCATCTGCCACCATGTGAAGGATCAACAACTGGATCCTTTGCGTGAGTTCGGCGCTTAACGGGTTAACCGGCACTGAGTTACAGCCCGTACAAGCCCAGGAGACCGCTTGGGAGGTCCGTACGCACAAGAGGAAACTAGAGCCCTTTAAATGACCAAATAAGGCTTTATTTGTTTACACAAGATACGGAGCGGAACTAACAGCTTTCTAGGAATACTACAGTGTCAACACAACCTCAGTTGACCTCTGCGTTTTATCAATGAAACAGGCTCCCAGGCTAGCGCATTGGGATTAGTCAGTTACCTTAGTCCAAAGACGTTACGTTAGTCAATGTCAGCCTGGCTCTGGGTCGGCCGATCCGGAGATGAGAATGGCTTACTCCAGCTGCCGCCTGGAGGACGAATCTGGTTCCGAAGTACCCTGGGTTCCCAACAACCCTTTACCAGAAGGGAGAGGGGTTTTCTACCCCTGAGTTTCCGCTCCCCCCACCCTCCAGGTCAGGTGGGGCTTATGCTTGCCCCTTCATATCAGGTGGGCTTATTCCTGCCCGAGAAGAAGGTGACGTACTGGGTACTTTACAGCTCTTTGAGACTGCCCTGATAGTTTGATGGTTCTTGATGGTCCTTCCTTGGGTTTTGTGGAATTCCACCGAGACTCTCCATTGTTGGGGATGCCGGTCTGTCTGGCTGCTTCCCCAGTGACCTCATCCCCCCTCCTCGCCCCCTTCCCTTGGGCGGAGACTGGATGTGTGTGTGTGTGTGTGTGTGTGTGTGTAGACTCGGGTCAGGCTTTCTCCACATTTTCCTACATAAATTTTTGGGCATTTACACTGGATGGCATAAACAACAAAGGAACTGTTGCAGGTGGTAAAGTGTTTTAGAAAGTACTTTTGTTGATCTGAGGGATTTACAAATGCTGTAGTTTTATTGGTGTATTTGCAATAGCAGCAATGTCCACAGGGGTGGTGTCCTATTGGCCTGTGAGAATCAAACAGAACATTGGATGGGCTTCCATAATTTTCCTTAAATTCACTCCTTATTAGTAAATCTCTAAAATTTCTTGTTCTTTTAAAGGAGACCATTGGTTGGTTTTGGCAACCAGGAATATCTTGTACGATGTGCCAATGTCTCCTTATACTACTTTGTAAATGATCATTCATTTTATCATAAGTCAAAATGCAGTTGATTCGTGTTTGCACTTCAACATTCTTTTTGTTAGAAGTTCTGCCTGTGTTTTTGATTCAGCCTTTTTTAAACCCTCTGTAATGACAGCATTTGGGTAACCTCTCTCTTTTAGTTGTAGTGCCAATGCGTTAGATTCTTGTATGAAATCTGATGTTTTTAAACAGTTACGTCTTAGTCTTAAAAACTGTCCATATGGAAGATTATTCCTCAAGGAATGGTGATGGGAGCGGTCATAGCGAAGATATCTAGGCACATCTGTAGGTTTTTTTATAATTACAGGTAATGAGATGTTTGCCCTCTTTTCTTATCATCAAATCAAAAAAATGGATTTCTAAGGTATTATATTGGATATCAAATTGGATATCTTCATTCCTAGAATTTACGTATGTTATAAATTGTTGTAATGATACTGCATCACCCCTCCAAATGGAAAAAAAACATCATCTATATATCTAAACCATATCACAATATGTTTGTTATATTGACCAGCAGATGAAAAAAGTTCCCTCTCATATTCAGCCATATATAAGTTAGCCACCTCTGGGGCCATAGGGCACCCCATAGCCACCCCCTTGGTTTGCCAATAAAATTTGTTATTAAATTTGAAATAGTTTTTGCATGAAGCCATCTCAGCAAGGGAGAGTAGAAAATGGGTGGGAGGATGTTTCTCTGTTCTTAGATCTAGAGTGTGCTGAATAACAGATAAAGCCTCTTCCTGAGGTATGTTAGTGTATAAAGATCTTACATCCATTGTCAACAAAATATCCTTCTCCTCTATACAGATTGTTTTTGTTTTATTTATAAGATCTGAAGAATCACGTACATAGGAAGGTATAAGAGGTATGAAAGGTTTTAAGAAATAATCTACGTATTGTGAAAGAGGTTCCAGCACAGAACTGCAGCCTGATACTATGGGTCTGCCTGGAGGAGGACAAATTCCCTTATGAATCTTTGGCAAAGTATAGAAAACTGGAATTCTAGCCTCGCTCTGTCTTGGATATTAATCATTTGTAACTCCAGTGCATCAAATCTTAAATCTTAAATCTTGTTGCTGACTTTTACATTGAAATTCCTGTTGTACACCCTCCACTTTGTCATCCAAGATCTTGATTTCCTCTTTCAATTGTTTAAAGTCCTCTTGAACTTTCTGGAATCCTGCCTTCAAATCCTGATGAACCTGTAGAACTTCTCCTCTAAGTTGAGATATTTCCCCACTAATTTTATCTGCAAAACAAGAGAGAATCGCCTCCATTTCTGTGATCTGCACTTCCAAGGGATTTTTTTCCGGAGAAGACGGAGTTACTTTCTCTTTAGCATCCACCATCTTAGCACCCGATCTGGCGTCTTTTCTCTCAGCCATAATTAATTTATCTCTGCTACCGCAGAGACGAGAGTCTGCTTTTTTTAATTCCGTTAGTTTTCTAGCCCCACTTCCCTCCTCCAGTTCACTTCTCACCAATCTTTGAACCCTAGAGAGGCTGTGGTCACAGGGGTGAGCTCTTTCAGGACGATTCCAAAGAGGAATGCTTGGTTGTTGTTTTTTGCCTTTTTCCCGTCCACTCCGCATGTAAGACCTTAATCAGAAGGAATACGCTCTCTCTCCTTATTAAAATTGTCTTTTTGCAAGCCTCCAGTTTTCTGTTTGTTCTAGTCTGAGAAGCAACAGATTTAGTGCTGCGAGGCTTATCACCTCCCACGCTCTGCAAATCGCTTTCAGCGCCGTAAATCCATCTACAACTCTCACCGGAGGTCAGCAGAATACATTCCAAATTATAAGTAAAAAACTCTTACCAAAGTTAACTCATTTGCTGGATGAAATCAATACTTATAGTTCAATCACCTTGGGAGGTTTCTAACGAACGTCTAATCCGCTGACACCCCCGACCCCCCCGGGGCTGCATTCCTATGGTCAGTTGCCCTCCTTGTGTTTGCAGTGCCAGACGGCCAAGCCACAGGTTAGATTTGGCCAAGCTGCCCAGCCTGTTTGCTGAGGCATTACTGGCCAAGGCTGTGCCGTGGCAAAAAGGTGATACTAAAGTACTAAAGGTCCTGGTTTATCCCTACACACACACACACACACACACACCCTTATTTGCTTTAAGAGTCCTTCTGATCAGATCTTCTTTCCTTGTTTAATTGAACACCTGGCCATCCAAGCAGTTTGTCTGGTATTTACAGAGGGGCTGCAGGGCCGGATTAAGATAGGGGCTATTGGAGCTGCAGCTCCAGGCCCCTACCACAAACAGGCCCACAATAGGGACGCGCCTCTGTCCAGCCTGCTCCCTGGAGGCTTGCGGGCTGCTCGCCCCGCCCCGCCGCGCCCCGCCGCCAACAGGGCGGGCCAGTCCAGCTCCGCCCCGCCCGGCCGCCTGCCTGCCTGGCTCCGCCCCCTGCACTGCGCGGCCGGACGCGCTGCCGCCTCC